>JAAAKM020000498.1:11605696-11639323 GCA_010016025.2 Alatinidae sp. Z8VKAUB7J3
ATGTGATGAGAATCCAATATTCCTCACTGGACGAACTCAAAAAAATCATCAAAGCTAAACTATTTATTCCCTTTGGGCTTCTGCTTAGGTGTGGTAGGATATGACAAATGGAAAGATTTTACTGTGATTTGTAGTTGCTCACAAACATACGTAGTAATTCCGCCACGTCAAGCCAGCTCCTGACAGCTAATGGTACACCCTTTTAAAGAAATTGTTTATTAAAATATTCAGACATTCTTAAAGAAAATCAATAGAGTATTCAACCTCCACTCCATAGGCCTATTTGTTTAAGTTGTTAGTAACAGAGAACTACTTGACGCAATTTGCAATTTCCTTGCAAAAAAAGTGTTGCTCGAATACTAGCCTACTTTCCACTAAAATGAAATCAGATTAAGGAAAATTTTAGGAACTATTCAGGCCTTACATGAAATTTCTTAAGAAACAAATAAGTTGAGAAAATTTACATTATCTTAGCCCGAAGACAACAAAACATGTCGTAATGTGAGATCAATTTTCAACATAATTACATGCCCCTGAAGTAGATCCTATTTGCTTAATTAAGAACATCAAATAAAGCAATACTAAATAGACGATATCGTATATTCTGGCTTACAATGTATAAGAATTAAAGTTAACTCACAAATCAGGTGAAATTTGGGATGCGTATTGTGAAAATCAGGCACATATCGTTAATTAAAATTAAGCGCACAGGACTCAATAAGCGCAGAGAACACATATAAGCGTCGATCCTCAAACAAGCTCCTAGTTTTAGGGATGTATTTCTAACAAGCGCCCACGTCTGAATAAGTGCCCAGGTCTGAATAAGCTCTTAGTATATACAGTGACGGGGGAAGGTAAGGCGGATGGGGGGGGGGCAAGTGGGCTGAATATTTTCACATTCCACTAAGGTCCCTTTGTTCATTGTGCGGAAAGGGGTTTTCGTGTCGATATGCATATCTTGCTGTGAATGTGACACAATGTCTGTCGTAATCAATGAAAAGTGGCAAGAGAAAAATTTGAGATTTGGCAAATGTTTGGAGGGCCATGGCCCCCTCTGCCCCCTCGTTCCCCCGTCCCTGGTATATTGGTAGACGAAAAAGAAATATAGCCCTTTCAAAACCTTAAGATTTCCCTCACAATGATATACTTGTTAAATACTTAAATTACATTATTCTACACATATTATTTTACGCAAGGCATCGTTGCTATGTGAAAGTTCACAATCATGAACTAAGGCCACGTGCTCAACTAAGTGCAAAGGTAGGGGCAAATATTTCTCATAAGGGCATACCCAAACATTTTAGATTTTAAATAAGCACACTTAATAGGTAATTTACGTCAAATAGGACAATAGGCAGTGAATAAAAACACTTAAAGAAAATATATGTGGCGAAACATTAATAGAGTGTTTGGATTTCAATTTAAAGATATATAAACCCTAGTATTCCTCTATACGAATCCAGCTTTTATAAATACCAAGGCTCATATAACATGAAACGTGAGTATAAAATTGGAATATATTTTCTGCTGCACAGTTTTAAAACTGGAATGGTCAACTCGGTTTAGAAAAAATAAAATAAAAATACAATGAGGAGTGGCAAATATCTTTAAAAAACGTGCTTGTGATCCGGTGATTACAGAAGATTATCTGGGATGACTTGACACAAAATTATGACTATTCCAATTACCTGAGATTTCATAAAGAATACTAGATCCATTTAAATTTAATGAGAATATGAAGATAATTTCAGAGGTAGTGAAAGGCGTTGGGTATCAATGTGAGCAGGATGCCCCGCAAATAATATAATAAATTAAAACAGATTTATTAGCTTTTTTAATATTAAGTGCTTCCAAAAGTTAAACTTGGTCACAATAGATCTATCTAGCCTTTCATGATATCGATCGAACGACTTAATATTTTCTTGGCAAGCCATCGTGTGTGCAGGCCCAGAGTACTTTTCATGAAAGTTGTTAATTAAAAGGACCTCGCAATCTCGGCGTAAAAATAGCTCATGTCAAAGTTTTAGTGATTTAATGGAGAACGTACCTATCATAATAATGTCCAAAATCTTAGCAACTACCAACTCAGCTCTAGTTAACCCTGATATTAACGAAAGGCAAAGGTGAGCACCGAGGTGGCAGTTTAATGGGAGGAGAGGAACAAGACTTGTGTGAAGTTCAGATGCTATACACAGTAAACGTTGTCAACCAACCAACCTACCTACCTACCTACCTACCGATTTACCTACCGACCGACCGACCGACAGACCGACCGACAGACCGACCGACCGACCGACAGACCGACCTACCTACCTACCTACCTACCTACCTACCTACCTACCTACCTACCTACCTACCTACCTACTTACCTACCTACCTACTAACCTTTTACCTATTTACTACTCTATGCCCCTTACTCAGCAGTGAAAGTATATAAACTACCTGTCGAACTTCAATCACTAATCTATGTCACTAATTCAATTACTAACCTATGACCATAAACTACTTGATTCCCAATTGACATATACCCAGGAAGATTGTTAAAGGAAAACTTCGTCGAAACCAATATTTGGGACGGAGAGACAGGGTCGACCCACTCAGCATACTAGCGTATGAGATTGCCATTAAGTTAGTAGATTTTTAATAGATGTCTATTAGAGATATGAGACCTTTTGAGAGTAACAGGAGAGAAACAAATAACAACGCAAAGGCAACTGTTCATAATTTAGCATATGAAATAAGGAAATATCAGGGGCGGCGTCACTAAGTCAAAGTTTAGCGCTGAGATATAATCTACATTTTTAGGCTTTTTTTATTTTAAACGATAACGAGAGAATATTTCCCTTCTTTTTTCATAACAATTAGAGAAAAGCTCCTCTTTTGCTTTTTTCTTTCTTTTTTCATTGTAGATTTTTATCTTCTGCCTGCCAGAGAAAAGAAATCCTTGGTACAAAGGGGAGAAGCTCAAGTCTCCCAGCCCTCCAGTTGTGTCGCTACTGAATACGTTAAGCAAGGATTTTATGTAATTTTCTTATTCAGGCACTGACAAAAACCAGCAGAAACTACACATACTTAGTATGGTGCAGTCAGAATTGGCACTTTTGGAGTTATCCAATTTCAGTTTCGTAGCAGAACCCAGAAAATCAACACCTAGAAGCCATTTCGATGTCTGATCAACGTAAACTGATGCCAATACTTACGTTGAAGCAGTAAGTCTGGTTTGTTGAACATGAACGTTGACGCGACGCAGTATTTAGGACGTTGCCCCGACGCCGTATTTAGGACGTGGACACCGAAGACTTGTAGGATGGCCATTCTACAGGTCTATGTTGACAAGACGTCGTATTCACGCCGATATCATGTTGGGTAAGACCTAGCTTTCGCGTTTATCTGATTTCGGTACAATAACCAGCCAATTACCCTTTGGTTGCAAATGTCGGTATAACAAATAACCCTTCCGTTGCAATGTCGGTATAACAACTAACACTCCGGTTGCAAACGTCGATATAGCCACTAACCCTTTGGTCACAATAATTTATTCGGATCAACATCGATGTGGTATCGGGCAAAACATGACGTAAATTCGATAAGACATCGAAACTACGTCAGATAGGTAAAACTTTCTTTGTTCATTCCTTCTTTGATACAAATTAACCTTTGGTGTGGTCAGGCATCTTGGTTTGTTGTAAAAGAATGTTTAAAAATCACAGATCTTATATAAGACAGTAATACTTCAGTAATGGGAAGGTGTGATATTATTCTTGGTATTGACTTTGATTACATAGGAGTTATGCAAAGCCATAGTATAAATACCATCAAATCAGTGTTAGGATATGGATTAGCATAAAGATAGTAAAAACGAAATGGAGCCAGTTATCGATGTGGATTTCGTGGGCATACAACTTTGCAACGTAGAGAAGCTGGGCTTTATTTCTGTGGTGAGAACACGTGCCCTGGAAGAGCTCCTTAAAACGTTTTTGGATTAAGTACTTGGAAGGAACTGTGCTAGTGGCGGATCCTGAAATAGATGTAGGGGGCGGGGCGGGGAAGATTATATTGGAAAAGGTGGTTTGCATGGATCATTCTGTGGGATGCAATCTAGGTCACCCACTTCCTAATTTATTGGCATTATCAGCATTCTTAATCCAAATATTACGAAGGATCCTTGGTAGGGGCATGGCATGGGTAGCCCCCATCTCCGTGGAACCACAATTGAAGTGTGTCATGGTTCGGTGAAATGGTTTAACAGGGCTGTAAAATCTTTCTGGAAGTTTGTTTTAATGCCAGGAAGATGTACAGAAGATGTACATTAGGGCCAACGAAATGACTAAAAGAAGCAATGATTAACGTGCAAGAAAGTATCACCTGCACTAAATTTCTATATGAAAATGTTGCACAAAATATTGAAATATTGAAGTAGAATAGGCCTACTACTTTGGCAATATTTTTCTGTTAAACTGTAGGCCCTATTATTAAATGAAAACCAGGCACGTTCGCTTTATCTGTCCAGTGCTTGTATTTGGTCTTCAGATTTCAGGCTTATCTGCTTTTGTGAAAATTGAAAATTTTTAATATAATATGCGTCTGAGTTTATTAAAGATGTAGGGCCTACATTATCTAATGGGGATTGAGCTAGCAGTAACTAGTTTACTTGCAAATCGGAACACTTGACCATTGGAAAGCATGTAATAATAGCAATGTTTTCCAAGTAAACTAGTTACAAAGAAATTCCATTTTACAGCAAATTTACAATGCCCTGGAATATTTTTAGCAGTACAGAAAACATCTTATGAGTGTCAGTCTAAATATTAAAATTTTCTAAGAATAGCCAGAAAATTGTATTTAAAAATACACACACTTAAACATAGATTTGGACTCATGAAAAATCCTAGTTAAAAGTGTTAAGATTCCTTTGACGATTATGCCTATAATTCTATCCATTGTGATGTTACTTTGGTGTAATGTTGGTGCAAGTTTGTTGTCCCACCATTGTTTCCTATCCACCCCACCCCACCATCCCCTCGACTTTGCCCGCCAAGTAAAGCGTTTGAATTTATTATCCGGTACCGTAGTCTTCTGTGCATAGCTTGGTTCAACAGGATCATTCAATCAGAAAAGGGGGTTATCAGTGGATGATTAATGGTCCATGTTTTACAAAGATCAAAATTCTTGCCATTGACCTTGCTCGCGTTTGAGACCAATAAAACCCGCTCGGAGAATCCAAGCCCTTTATTGGTCAATCGATCATCGAGGATGGAGTAATGGCGTCAGTGAATCCGCCAGCTTTATCCGTTTGAGACTCACTTGACACGTTCTTGTCACCTCTGGCTGGAGAGCTATTGTTTCATGATTGACATGATCAATGCAAATTTGACATCTAGCTGAGAAAAACGTTTTTTTATTAATTGCACAGCCACTATCGTGTCACAATTTGGTTTGAACGTAGTTATCTTGTTTGGAGGTTTTGAAAGTTGCCGACTCAGTGGTGATTAACGGTAAAGTACTATACGTTGACAGCTTCCTCATATCTTTACGGCGCTAGGTATCCGGTTGGAAAGCAGGAAAAAGGTTTAGGGGTTAGCTGTCCGGGTGACGCTGCAACTGCAGCAAGCTACAGCACTTGGGAGGCAAGGGGCTTCAGCCCCTTTAAATTATTTGTCAAGTATTTGTTTCTGGCAAAAAAAGGAACTAAACAATAGAACAAGAAAGAAAAGAGAAAAAGAGGGCCCTTTTTCAAATATATTTATGTTAAAAGATACAAAAAAATAATCGATTTGAATAAAAATCCTGAATTTTTTTTTACTAGATTTCAACCCGTATCCCCCCCTCTCGCCTCATTCCCCCCCGCTTTAGATTCGGTGCCTACTCCCCTAGATGTTGAAAAGTTAAACCAAGAAAAGTATTCTAATAATTATTATGTTTTCATTTCAAAGGAACTTTATTAGAGGTGTTAATAAAATAATTTGAAGCCTGGAGGAACCGTTAAAAATAGAAGTTTGACTTAATTGGAACAGAGCCGATCATTGAGCGACTCTGGCTGGAAGATTTACTGTAGGTCTTCAAACAATCTTAATGACCCTCGTGAAAACGAGTACAGTACTTCCTTCAAATTGGAATACATGGAAGAACATGAGTCTCCTCAGTTCACCAGAAAGGTTGCCACACACTTTCGAAGGTTTTAACTGGAGTGAATCTAAATCGGACCATAGCTTTGCTCTAATAATTTTTGTTACAGGTTGGTATGAACTTCAAAATAGGTCTCTTTAAGGTGTGGGGGCCTGTAACCATGCCTTGGGAAGCTCCCCTCGACACTCGAATTCAAAGCATTTGAGTACTAAAGTGATGACGTCACAAGACATTTTACCCACAAGTCCTAATAATAACTACATCGCAGTGTTAATGTTGTCACCTAATGTTCGCATACAAACTATTGCGTTCAAATCTTATATTAACCGCGAGAAATGGCTATTTGAATTTGAAAAAGGCCTAAAGAAAACACAGTTACTTTTGTTCAGTTCATAAAAATATGAACTGCGTTCAAATAACAAGGTTTCAATAATCACGATTCAAACTTTTAAAGGGTTTCTCTCGACGATTGCTCAAGGTATCGTTTTTAAATTTGGACAGGTTATCTACATCAATAACAAAAATGACACGAGTGCAAAATATTACGCATCTTCTGAACTTCATTGAATTGTGACGTGACACTAACGTACTCTAGTCCTGATCGAGGTATAAAACATCCCTAAGAAATCTCATACATTTTCGTCTATGATTCATTTGTGTTGACAGTAAACCTTTAACAAAACGTCCGAAAGCTGCAGTCCAAATTAGTGGCGAACTAGGCATCGGTGACACTGTCTACCTTTCTAAACTCCAGAAAATTAGGGAAGTCCAGTAAACGCAAGTTACAGCCACGTATACTTCTTGTATCATAGGGGCAAAGGACGAAAAATATTGGGGGGAGGGGGGGGGCTGTGGATTATTTTTCCGAAAAAATACTCCTTTGCCCGACAATTATTGGAACATGATTTGAATTGGAAACAATTTCCTTAATGCTACGGCAATGAAAAAAGTTTTACATTTTGCCCGAAAAAATCCCCAGCCCCCCTCGGCCCCTTTGGCCGTTGGCCTATGTTTTGTATATTAATTGCAAAATTACTTTTGCGCTTTATTTCGTCATTCAAACCTAAAGCATTGTTAGTCCATTGACAGAACAAGCAACAACTGTGGTTATTTAATTTTTTCCAATAAAGAGGCAAGTATTAACAAGGAGAATATCAACTGAGTTTAAGTCTTGTGATAAAACTCAGACGAAATGACATATGCTTTTTTCTCTTTATACCAAATGGCAATCTCTCAATCAAAGACCCCTGATGAGCAGTGGGCCCGACATAGAAACTACCGTAAATAAACAGAAAAACCACCCAACAGGCTAACTAATAAATAATGGGTAGCTGGGGCGTCCAAGGGCAACGCCCCTCAATTGTTCTACCGGGCAGAGAAGCAAGGCATGAGGCAGGCTCAACAGCCCAGTAGGACTGCATCTCGCGGATTATGGAAAGCATCTGTCATCACTGAGAACAGATACTACATCCATTCCTTGCCAAAAGGCCGAGAAGCCAAATGACACCCACATACCATTGGTTTTATCCAAACAAAAGGAACCCCATACAGTGGACAATCACTTTATTTAACCTTCCTTTTCGGTGTGTCAGAATTTAGGGCATGAGAGGATTACGCACCCACCCACCCACCTTATTTTTCAGAAATACTCTTTCTTCCACAAAATCTTAAGATTCGTTTCGGAAACGTGAGCTGGTGGAAATCCCCTAGCAGCAGAAAAGAAAGATAAGCATATTTGCACTCAATTAGCAGACAAGGAAGTACTGTTCCAGGCTATGTTTAACTTCAAAGAATTATACTATCAATTTCCAGCTTTGTTTTAAAAGCCATATTGGCAATGGAGCCCTAAAGATGAACGAGGCTTTAGTGTTGCAGACCTTTACAAAGAAAACGTTGCTTTACTAATTGAATAAACGGAGCAAAAGCAGGACACAATTCTTAGAACAAAGCAAAGATATCAGAGGGCATAGTCTTTTGAATGCCTCATTGAGAGGCCAGAAGATCATTTCCATTTTTCGTGCTTTCATCCCTGACTACGCCCTTCCTTTCTCAGAATTCTAGATCCAGCCCTAAAGTGTATGCCATCAAACCACTAAGTTCATTTGAATTAGCCATCTTAGTATACGTGGCTACTTACTGCTTTAATATAATAAGAATAGGACATCAACAGGACAACAAACTGTTAGTTGAATTTCAAGAGTTTTATGCACTAAGCAAGGACAACGTAGCCTTGAAGCAACGATGCTGCCTTGAGACATTCTGCACAATACGAAAAATATTAAAGCAATGTATATCCACTGCATTGTTTATGCACAGTTAGGGGAGGTATTAAACTTTATTGATCTTTATAGATTAAGTTAAAAAGCTTGTTTAGATGCAAAAATAGTCAGAAGGTGGTTTGTAGTTTAGACAAGAAAAAGTTTATTTTTCACTTCTAAAACCTTATACTACTTAGATGGATACATCATTGTCTGCAAAACATTTTACTCCGGGCATTCAGTTGCACTCTTATTAAGAACATCTTAACAGTTTATGCAAGTTTCCTCTAAAGAAAACTCATCATTTTTCCCTTAAAAAAGGAAGAAGTTGCTCTAACATTGCATAAATTACGCCAAAGTGTTACGAGGTACCGTCAAGCCTGTGCACAAATAAGACAAAGTAGCGGTGCACAACCAGCCAAATGGCTGATCGTGGCAGTAATCGTTACATCATCTACCAAAATATAGACGAATCAGTAATTAAAAAAAGGATTACTGAATCTCGAAGAGAGGAATAGTTCGAAATCCGAACAGAAGTAATATCGATAACTGAGAAAGTTCAAATCCAAATTCGTATCGCGGAAAAAAGTTGCTAAGATTTACAAGTTCGCGTTAAGAACTCAAGTTGAGTCATTGTTATGTGGTTGGTTTTAGAATCTTCATTTGCAATTCCAATATGGGAGAAGGAAATCTATACAATGCATCTTGAGGAACACTGAAATGATGCCCTTGAGGTTGCTGCGCCCTCTGGTAAACGCCCTACTAGGTACCGAGGAATGGTTTTAGAAGGATCGCGTCATATTATATTTTATATGTGTAGAACCACCTAATGGAACTAAACTGTCTTTCGTATTAGCATTTATATGTTGATCAATAGTCAGGTAATGTTCTTCCATCTGTAGATAATGTCTAATAACGGAATCATCAGTAAAATGCCATTGGCCGGTTTCGTTGCACCCTCATCAGAATGGATCGTGCAAAGAACGAATTGTTTAAACATTCAAGCATCATTTATGATAACTCGCAAACAAAGAAAGGGGTCGAAGCAAAAATTTGTCTTCCAATCGAAGCTTTAGGAAACATTCTTTGTATTTTCAAAGTTTGACAACAGATTTTAGGGAATTTAAAACTTTGAAATAAAAGTGCGCGCTCCCTACCGTTCTTTGTGACACAACGTATTCTCTACTACTATCAAGACAGGTCTTTGATATCCAGCATCCGATGCAAGAATTATGTAAAACGTTTTTTGATTTTCATACGTAATATACCATTTACTGAATACTGAAACGTTACTTGTCGAACATGTCATACACTCTATCAGGACGTACGCTTAAAATTTCTAATTGCTTGGTCCTTTGAATACTACCAAAAGGAGGACGAAGGCACAAATGCTAAGAAACCTGCCATTTGAGATTTGCTTTTACTTCCTCTCTTGGTGTAGAGGGTCATCGCTTAATACTTCTGCATGGAACTCGGAGCCTCTTTGTTATGATAGTAAAGCAAACACCCTAGCGAATACCAAATAGATCCACATACAGCATTTCGTAAATGTAACTTCATCTTTGTATTTTCTGAAATTTTTAGTTTTAAATAGAACCTCAAATCCTCTCTTCTCGATGATACTTTATGAACTTTATGTTTTTCTGATGTCATAGAGAACGGATCAACTTCAAAATCCTAGTAATCAATTTATCTTCGTGACAAATTTAGGAAACTGAACATTTAAGGTAAAGTAAAGTCTTCCGCAAAACATGGATACACTCGATACAATTTGCATTTATTCCAATGTTTTATACTATCTGACATATTTAGTCATAACTCAACTCTTATAACAGCATTCTAAACTTCCATCCTTTTTAAAATTAAACAAGGATTTCTTGAGACGAAAGATTTTCCGCTTCGAAGGATAAAGCTTCTAAAGTCTTAGCAATTCTTATAAATAATTGTGTACCATAACAGCTTACTGACAACTATTAAAAACATCGAAAGTCGTAAGCAGTTGGACAAGTACTGGGTAAATTCGATATCTTGTAGAAATGTTACAACTAAAGTAAGTAGACGACCTTGTCGTGTGGGTTGCATTCGGAAATTTGTGTCCTGCTACTCAATTTCCGTGATTTACCAATTTAAATATTTTTGACTTAGAAACAGTATTTCAAAATTAGAATATCATAAACATCCATTTAATCTGTCGTGAACAACATACAAATAACTCCTGGAAGCCTTTGTAAAATTTCAAAGAACTATTAAAGCCTTGCCTACTCCAAAGGCTTTAAGGGGAGTAGATGGTACACGAGTTTACAGAGAAAAAGAGTTTGCAGTCAAAATCATCCGCAAGACCCTACTTTTGATAAATGTGTGCAGAATGGAGACATGCCAAGCTTTTGCTATTCCCAATTTAAGTAAAGTATCATCGCTTCCGTATCCCTGTGGAGACATATTTGCTATTTAAAAAATTATCACCGGCAACTCTACTTCTACTCCTTTGCAGAATTTGTTCATCATAACCTATTTTTACCTATTTAAATTTATTGTATCAGTTAAAGCTTTTAGAAATTGAAATATTCTTTCAATTCTTACGTACTATTCAAATGAAAGAAGTTCTTACGTTCTTTCATAAGATAATTACTAAAAATGTAAAATATACAAGGCATGATAATGGTCAGAAGAGTAACTTTATTTTTAACTTTTGACTCAAATTTCTCCATAATTTAGGAGGAATAGGCATTAAATAAAATGTATGAGGACAGCTTCCAAATTTTACATCCGTTATAGCAATGTTGTGGTATTTAACATAGTAAAATCAGCAGCAATTATAAACTGTTCTTTAAACCAAAATCATTTCTCAAAAAAGAGGCTACCTCGTTCCTATGCTTCTCGGCTAATTCGAGACTAAACTCGAAGCTGGAACCGCCTTAGTTACATGTTGGCAACAACATACCCAGCACAGTATTTCTACGAAATGTTGAAAATATTTCTGCAGATAGAGAATCATATAAAAAGGATTCCTTTGGCCAAACATACTTGTAAGTTTAATTTGATTTATCAAAATCTTTAATACATCTTACGTGATACCTGTCATAGAATAGACAGTTTGCAGTGGAATTTAGAAAACACTGTATGAAGCACGTAGTTGCTACCATGTAACCAAGCTCTTTATTGGCTAATGAGTGTTTCCGGTTTCGTCGCATATTAGAGTAAATTACCCAACTCTTCAAAATACGTGATCAGTATGAGTTAGCTGTCCTACTATTAATCATTGTCAGTACTGCGAGTGCCGTCGAGCGAAATTGGTTAGACCATCGGACAAAAACACATTTCCGTCGCTTTTCGCCATCAACATTTTTTCTCCTTGAATCAAGCCTCATCATTTAAATCTTAGTTTCTAGCTACATAGACGAACTAAAGTTACATTTACATCTAGTTTAAATTTAATCAAGGGATTTTACCAAACATCTGTCGTAGCTTAATAGTGTCGAGCATAAGATAGTGGCTTTGAGCACACCTAATTGATAAGAAATCTTTTGTAATTCGAAAACTAATGAAATGCAATCACTTCATACCTTAGAGGAATTATAGATCATTGTCGAGCTCTAGCGAGTGCGCAATATTTGATATCCTGCCACTGCAATGTAGATTTTGCAATAGCTATCAAATGACAAAGGGGATTTTTTACATGTTATAAAGTAGTTAATAGCTGTATGGATTCAATTTAGGATGTTTGCAGACTTAATAAGCTCAGTGCAAATCTATATTCGTTTTCAGACAAACCCGGCACCTTCCCTTGCATTTTCTTTCGGCAGGTAGTGTACTTATCAGAGCAACGACCTCGTCCTCGTCATCCGACGTAGGGATCTCTCTACTGAGTAGAGAAACTATATTGCATTTTATTGGATTTTCTTTTAAATTACAAGCTTCTGCAGGAATCCTAGTAATGAACTGTACATTTGATAAATCAAAGAGCTAATGCTCTATTTTAGAAGCCACAGTACATGTGATTATAAAATGTGTGCCTCAGGTTAACGTAACTTGACCTGTAATTTCCTCTGAAAGTGAAGATGCGGCAAGAGATTCGGAAATTTTCGGTCCCTTTAAACTACACAAAAGTACAAGAAAATATGGTAATAGGTATATCAATTATCATTTTCGAATAATTTACGTATTATGAATTACAGGAATATCAAAAATAGTTATTGCTTACAAGTTGCTTACGTGTGACATTCCACTGAGTACGAATCTTCACAATATGATCGAATGAGAAAGGAAAACTATATACCAAGATGTCATTTAGAAAGATCTAATCAAAATAAAAGAACAATATGTATCTTGGGCAACTGTCCAACACATCTTCAGGATATATCGATCCACCACACTTCAATAGTTTATTTAGCCCAATAAATCAGCTTTAAAAGTGCTTCTCGCATGAGCCCAAACAAAGAGTCTAGAGTCCATCCTTCTACACGACATTTTTCTTAAAATCATATCTGAAAACTACAGCTTGGCCAATAGAGTCTCGATTTCAATATTTTGACTGCAGATCTTTCTGAGAGTTAATAATAAGTAACGCGGTGCGTAATTACTATAATGAAATCATGACGTAGTGTACGTTGAGTGTATTGCTGTTAAAGCCGTTGACCATAGGATGTTTATGAAGTACAAGCAACAGAACTGCATGTAAGTCAAATAAATCCTATCCTACTTGCACGTTTTATATTAAATACCAGTGTCAAGAAAAGATGCGACAAAAGCAGCCCTTTGAAAAAGAAGCCCGTGACCAGTGTCTGACACTTACCAAATTAATCTAAGGGAGCAGTCGAAAGTAAATTATCACCTTCCTTAAAAGGATGTTTATACAAAAAATATTATTAAAATAGAGGAATCATCTCGAGTAGTTAAATAGTATTGCTGAGATTGGGCTCCGTTGCATAATCCTTTTACTCTTGAAAAAAATTATTGATGGGCGACTGCAACCCCTTGTCCTAAAGTTTCCTCCACTGCACATGACCAAGAGGAGCCTTTAGTGGCAATCAATGATATACAGAAGTTATTAATTCTCTTTAACAAGAAACATTAACACGTTTTTCTCCTAATCTACCATCATGAATCACCAGAAGAAAAAACATGGAACCTGATTCCATGAGCCATTGCGTAACCATTCTTCCCCTAAACATGCAACAGGGATTGGGAAACATTAATTTTAGATAAGAACTTTCATTTTCATGATATTTGAAGGGATCTGACTCCTATATATCGTTATTACATAAATTTAAAGTTTTTTATACGATTTGTAAATGTTGCTGAGATCGTCTGTTGAAATGGCTTCGTGGTTTCATTGATTAATTGCACTTCAATTCGTCTGGTAGTGACTTTTTGTTGCCACATCTTTTAATAGTCAGGGGACAGGGGACAATCATAATGTATTTATAAATGTGACAACTGCTATGTATTACAATTTGGGTTTTTCTTTTTAAAAACTACAGTAGCTTATAAGGATCTCATTGAATTGCTTTCGATTTGGCTTTTAGATAGGTTTTATTTTCCAGTTAAGAGGTTTTGAATCCCGCATGTTATAATCCTCTGTCTAAAAAAATTGTGTCTGAAAAAATGTTTTGGCTCTCTTTTTGAGGCAGGCCTATTCTCCTGTTTGTGCAATTATGCGGCTGTCGATTCTGGCCTTGCAACGTATCATTCCCTGTTTTTTCAGCAAATAAACTTTCTAAAAGCTTGTGTCACCGTCTATTAGGGTAGTACAAGAAATTTGAAAGCTTAGCGCCAGCTAAGTCGTAATGCGTTATGTCCACTAGACGAACTTGATAGCGGAAATCGATTGTTTTTCAAGCCCAGGCATGCGCAGTATCTAATAACCTCGACATGACGCGAGATGCTACAGGCTTCGATAAGAAAGGTATCTTTAGGCGTTTGGGGGAGGTAGTCATTCAAGAAAAAGCCACTATTTGGCGCTATAGTCCGACTGATGCTAAAAAGAAAGTTATGACGGTTTCCGAGCTAAGCAGAAGCAAAACATAACACGAGGTGCCTTTCAAATTTTGTGCTTAGTAAAATCATTGTCCCAAGCTTAAGAAAGGGGCAAATGGATTCCTTAATTTTCTACACTTTCTAAATCGCGAGATAGTCTCAGTCTTTCATGTACTCTCCCTGCTCCCCAACCAAATTTCAACATTATGTTATGTCCTTGATTTGTGCAAGTAGTTTGAGACAATTCCTATTTCCTCCGGTAGATATTTATATTTAATGAGGTAAGGGATTAAACCTCTTTGAATTTCAAGACATGAATAGCACGAAAAATTCTATAAAAACTATTATACAAGGTCTGGCTTGAAACCATTTCCTCCCGTTTCGTTTAAATAATCAACGCCCTGTCTGATTGACTTATCGTAGCAGACAGATCCTTTCCGATCGTTCTTCAACTAGTTGTGTAGATCACGGCTGCTTGCATACCTACACGAGCACAGATAAACAGATATGCATATTGTCGATGACGTACGTGAGGGTACGTACGCATGATTTTATGTTGATAGACAAATCCATCATGTACCAAGTGCTTTTGCATTGAAAATACCAAACATAGGAAGGAATGAGAAAATAATATCTTTAGTGAGAATCCATGCTCAGGAAAAGGATCGATTTTGAATCGGGGCTCCGAAAAAATAAAAAATCATTCTTGGGTATATTCTATTATAAAACAATAAACAATCCCCCTCCCCCCCCTCTTGTGATATGTACACGAGAGCTATTTAAAAGAAAGTATAGAACTTCATTAAGTAAAGTATTTGCACCGCAAAAACAATTATTAGTGTAAAATTGGGCACGATTTTTATCACCATACAAAAAAATTTAGCTCAGCCTAAGTATCCTTATAACGATTTCAGCCTCTAATAAAACTTAATATATGCCTATATGAACCTAGTACTATGTTGCCCACCCGGTAACATCGATCAACTTCATCATCAGTCGCTATGTGAGTTAGCATTGCCCAAGAATTTTGATGGTCTCACTAAAGTGTCTTAGATATATACACACAGAGAGATCTATGTTGACTAAGAACGTATCTCTTGAGGTTATTCTTGGCTAAGATTTATTTGATAATTAGGAATTTCCAACGTTTTTCAGCTATATCACGTTTGTTATACGTATAAAGAATAATATAAGTTTCCAAGACAAGTTTAAGATATAGTTTACCCATCTTCAGTTGAAATAACTTTTAAGAATAAACTAAAAAAAATTATGTCCGTTCCGAACCTTCGACGCATGTTACTCTATTTACAAAAAAACAATGATACAATACATGGTGTCAATTGCAGGTATGTCCAAAATTAAATCATTAGGCGTATTCTTTAAATATAATTGGGAGAGTATGTAAAGAGCCGTGGTGAACATCCGGTACCATTTGTTTAGATTGACATGGACTTTCACTGAGCGGAGGATATACCAAGGAGATCTTATGCCTTTGATAAACCTCAGCTAGTGTGCAGGCGCGTAACAGGCAGGATTAAGGGAGTGCACGTCCTAGGGGCCCGACCAGATTGTGATATCATGGGGCCCCTAGCACTTATATATAATTTTTTATTTTATGCGAAATTTGAAAAATAATTAATAAAACTTTGCTCGCGAAGGCATGAATGCGATTTTGTCATATTTATCAAAAATCTTCAGGAGGGCGAGAAGAATCTAACGTCTTAAAATATATACTTTCTCCTAAAAGCTATATGTTTTAAAAGAGTAAAACTGCCCTAAGAAGGGCTCAAAATAAGGGTTTCAGGGCTATGAAATAGTCAAAATTGCAAAATTTTCCGGCCCCCAATTGAAGACCTTACAACGCCACCAGACACCCCAGCTGTATAACCACTGACTATTCAAGTGGAAGTCCTCGCTTTGCACTAATTTGCCTGGCGAAAGTGTCCTATGGGCCCCAGCTACCGTTGTTACGCGCCTGCTAGTGTGTGCCAATAGAGATCTATGAAAAGCAGTACACTTTGTCCAAATGCATTTAAAATCATCAAAGCATTTATCCATCTTACGGATGAGAGCACAAGTGATTTCAACTGTGTAAAAAATGAAAATTTATGTCCGTTGTGTTTTGCTATAATATCCACAAAATTCCCCTTACCGTTGAATTCAAAAGTTGGCCCCTCTTATATACTCTAACTTTCAGAGAACAAACACATGCTTGACGTCAAAAGAACAACTCTTACGCTAAAATAATTGCCTTCTCGTATCCAAAGGTTTGCTGTTATGAAATGTGGAACTGATAGTAATACTCTTGTTTATTGACGAGTAATGCACGCACAACAATACATACCCCATACTTAAATTGTAATGATTTGATACAAAATCAACTTTCCAGTTGCATTGGCAATGACAATTTCTCGAATCAAAACCTTGATAACGGTATTTTTTTGGTTTGAATAAGTTCATCTGGTCCTTCAGAATAATACGTCAAAAAAATTCCTGAGTTGACATAATATTACTACGTGAAAAACAGATAAATCGTGGAGAACGTTAGTGTAAAGTCAATTTAACTGAACACCATATATATATATAAGTACTCAGCAGACACATAGCATTTATCATATATTGATCACGGAGTGGAGCATTACCACAATAGCTTGCTTTCTTTTTTCACTAATGGGGCTGAGGGGATTCGAACCCACGACCCATTGGTTTGAAAACCAACACCTTAACCATTGGACCATCAATGCCCAATAATAATTTTCAGCTCTTGTTTCAAACTACCGGAAGGGTACAGCAAACAAATAAAATAAGGAGTTCAGTGAGTTGCGTCAAACCAAAACAAAACTTGTCTCTCTTGCGACCGCAGTCGATGTTACGGACTCCAAAACATTTCTTCATTTTCCTCATTAAAATGTCTCCATTTACCAAGCCACAGAAAGCTATATGTGTTACATGGCTAGCATCTAGCACCTAGCTCCGTTAGGACAGCACACGCCGCAAATGCGTGAGTCATGGGGCCAAATCACGGTAATAACACATTTTCTATTTCTCTACAACCCAACTGAAGCTAGCATGTGAATGACAACGTAAATATGGCGTTGATCTATTAAATATACAGTAATATCAACCAGTAGAGATATTGCTCATGCATATACAGTCAAATTAATGATAGTACTTAATCAAAGTGCGCGCAGGAAATTCAGTACATGAAATGCTAGTCCCAATGAAATTAAATAAACTTGATCCCAATTTCATAAAACAACTTCTGGTAAACCTCTGTAATCATACGCAGTGTTCGTGGCATCCCAGTTTATTAAAGCACATGCTCGTATTAATTTGTGCCTCAGAAGTTGTTGAAAATTCTTTGCAGAAGTCAATATACAAGTGTCCAACAGTTTTCTAACCATTTCTCTCAAATACATACATAATCCCGCAATTAAACCACAACAGCATGGGCAGCTCCCATTTTTACTCTTTTTGACATAATGTCAGGGGATGGTTGCAAGCGGAAGGTAAACCACAAATACAGTTTAACAGGACAGCGCAGCACTTATCAGCTGTCCTGTTGCGGTTTACACATAAAATTCTATCAAATTTTAAAGAACTACCCTCAGTCACGCGGGGCTCATTCGGGATCCAGGTGCGATATCCACTGACAAGGGTCTGAGATTTCTCTGCACATTTGTTACTGGGTCAACAGGAATTTTAAAATCTGAGTTACAGGCAGGTAATAAAGGGAGCTAGAATCGGACCTTAGCGGCAACGGTGTTTTTCCTTTCTCTCTTCTCTATGTTTTACATATTCTTTGCGAAAATGGAGACTGGTAAGACTGTAAACTTGTCTATTAGATCTTGGGGTAAAGTAGTGCAGTGTCTGGGCACAATGAGATTGCCATACTCCACTTGCAGCAGCCTAATTAATAGCAGCCTAATTAATAACAGGGATCAGCCTACAACACGACTGGCCTCTATCGAGATAGTAGGCTACAGAGCTTGTAACCTAATGTTTAGTACGTTGTAAGGTGCTCACATATTCCAATTCTTTCGTAACTTAAGACGTCCCTCAATTTTACCACAGACTCAAAAGTCTCAAGAAAACATACGATTATCCAACTTCTGCTGACAGAAACCTTCCGAATTCAAGGTGCATTACGATTACTCTTGGAGGTGTGATCACATGTTCTAGAATCCATGAATCGCCACAAACATCCTCCTCTATTCGATTAAATCGCTATTATCGGACCGTCGGGGAAAGCCTCTGTTTGTAACGTGAAAAACGCCAGTTTTCGTTTCTTTGAGGCTGAGAAGTTATTTAGTCTATCCCTTAATCTCTAATAACAAAAGAAGAAGTGTGTACTTACCCTCACTCCCAAACTCGAGACATAATTTAAACCTTTGAATGTAGCTGCGACAAAAAGGATACATGTGGGCATTAAACAAGTACCAAAAGAGAAAAATGTTAATAATTGAGTCGTCACAGACTAATAACACAAGCAGATGATGACATGCATCGTTGATTCTATTACTTAGCTCTTCTTCGGAAAGGAAAACCTATTGCTAGTGCTCTTCATCTTATTCCTGTCCTTCTTACTCTCCGCACGTCTCTGTGTGGTTGCTCCGGCCGACAGCAATCTTCTCCACCCATCTTAGTCTTGTCTATCTTTTGCTTCTGCCTCAGTAGTTATCACATTCATTTTCATACGGTCTCTTCACCTTTGGCCTCTATCTCCTTCACTGTCCCTCTTAAACCTTCTTAAATGTATAAATATTAACATTTCTAGTAATAACCCCAAAATTTGCCAACAGCACGCTCCCAACAAGCATGTTCTGTTACAATCTAAAGCTCTTCTGCTTTTTACACCGTCCAGAAACTCGTTTACTTAGGCAGAGGAATTGAAACACGATAATCCTGACTGGCCTTGCTATATGTTATTTAAATCCCCCAAACAAACAGTCCAGCCCACGTTTGCCAATTACGAGTCGACTAAAAACAAGACCCCCCCCCCCCCCCGCCCATATTAAACCTTGGCTTTCGAAATATACTCATAAGCAGACGTCGCGGTGAAGTGCTGTGCTTTCGCCCAGTTCAAGATTATACTCACGATACGAATAATTCATTGTCGTGGGCAAAAGATTTTATATCTGTGCCGTACAATTATCACAATCTACATTATCAAGACTGCAATAAAATCAAAGCACAATGAAGACACCAGTCAATGCCGCAAATTAACAATGATGCCTTTTCGAGGCTTCAAACCTCGTCAAAATAGGGTCGTTTTGCCGATACGTAGGTATTTTTCAACACTACTGTCAATTAAAGTCATCGGAGCTTAGTTCCCACATTCCCTGGAGCCGCTATTAAGCGCATTAATATAGAGTATCTATCTAAGGCTTGCTGTTAAGGGTAGTACTTATTCTTCAATCTTAAGTTTCAGCTTGACGTAAGCTTCCGTTAACTTAAATTTCAGAAGTGGTCTACATAGAATAGCGCAAAGGCTGGGGTAACAAGAGCTGTAGTACTGTGATATATTTTGGGCATGCCATTGAAGTGTATTTAGAAAAATATATTGCGCACACACACTCAAAAACACACACACATATACACACATACACAAACAAATACACACATGTACAGACACGTACAGACACGTACACACACATAGACACACACATACGGAACTAGCACTCCGCCATCCTATTGGGTTCCCTGCGTCCTTCCGAAAGATCCTGAATTAAACTAAGCAAATTTCAGGTAGTACCAATGGGGATGATAGTCGTTACTTGTTATAAGTTGGGAATTCCTACTATTATATTTACGGTATCTACAATAAAATAAGAAATCTAAGATTCTTACCTTCCCTCTCTAAAAAAGTTCTGATTAGAGACATTTGACTTGAGTAAGTTAACCATAAGAAGGAGACAGTCTTGAACTACAATACCTAATGGAATAATACAAATACAGATTATTTTAAAATGGTAATAAAGCATTACTTAAAATTTCTCTACCTATGCAACATACAAGAATGCCCAGTGTGCATTATGATACTAAGAGGGGAACAACACTACCAGAAACCCTTTATTACAGTTTAACAGAGTTCAACACGAATTACATTTCTAGACCATACACGGACATGAAATAAATTGGCCAAACGTTTGCGTTGACTTTTCTAAGGCCGAGATATTCCAGATCTACCACATGGTCTATAATACAGACATCTTCGAGAAGAGAGGATTTGAAATGTTAGTTTGAAAAGAACACTAGAGAAATAGAAAAGCACGTCACCACCGGGGATCGAACCCGTGACCGATGATACTTTCTAAGTTTAATGGGCTTTGGATTGATGACGGGCCGGATGACAGTTCTTCCTTGGTCAAGTCACATGGCGCAGAGAGGCTGGTCTCCAATTGCGTTGAGCTGGATGTCGATGTCCACCGGTGGATGATTGGGAGCTGATGTGGCGACTAGAGAAATAAAAATGTATGTTAACAGCGGAGGTCACCTAGCTCAGTTGGTAGAGCACACGCCACAAAAGCGTGGGTCACGGGTTCGATCCCTGGTGGTGACATGCTTTTCTATTTCTCTAGTGTTCTTTTCAAAAATACAGACATCTATTTCATTAGCGCCAACGATGTGAGAACGATCAGATCAGATCGGATCAGCAATCAGTGATTTGCAACACCGTTTTTATGCATTCACCTTTCGAAAATGTTGTTCGATTGGGCGGACTCAAATTCGGTAATATAACCTTAACTTTAATGCAAACGACAAGCACGTCTGATTATCCATACCTCCATCACAATATCCTTCTTCTGCCATAATTTCGAATAAGCGATCAAACGCATTCTCGAAGGCTACGATTTTCTAGAAAGAGGAAGAGTAAACGAATGAGATATTCAATACAAAGGGATTTTTGCTGATTATTGTAAGCTGATATGCTGGCGTACAGCGCTTTTTTTGCTTTTGGAAACATAAACTCCAGTCTCAGGAGACTCTGTGTCCACCATAATACCGATATAGAAACTTCTTTGCTCTCATCATACGCCAAGCACAGCGACCTTTGTGGCAACAACATAACTTACTACAGAATCAATGGGGCAGAGGAACTGAGTGTATGTGAAAAATTAGTGCATTGTTAGAATATGGTTAATAAGTTGGCTTGGACATTTAAGAAGAACTAACTAACGTTAAAGCAAACGGGAATCGAAGATCATCCGGCGCAGATAATGCAAGGATGACATCCAATAATGCTGCATTAACAACTAAATATTCTTGCCTAAAATAACAATTTGAAAACGGTTCTCTTGCAGCTGAGTGTACTGCACAGTGCCACATATTTTATAGAAATCATCATCAATGTCATTATTACCATGATCAGCATGATCATCATTACACTAGCTCGTCTTGTCACCGATGGTAAATAGTCTCTAATATTATTCTCCGTGTTATTGGCCCTGAGCCACTTTCATAGAGCTACCACCTTGTATTATCTTAACCTGATTTATCCACGTTCATTTTTTCTCACTCCCACTATTCCTTCTTCTCTAAGTGTCCACGCTATGATCCTTTTGGCCAACTTAATGTGTTCATTTAAATGTTAAGAAACTAAATAAACGACAAATTATATTTAGAAAGGGCAAAGATCTTACTTGTATAGCAGCATTTCCCTTACAAAGATGAGTCAATAGCAGCAGTCCCTAAAACAGAAAATTTGGTGGATTTTAAACTGTAAAAAGTATCTAAATCTTACATAAACTACAATGACTGAACATTGTATTGCCCCCATTAGCTGTAAAGGATATGAATAAACAGATCTCAGGAAAAGAAAATCTGAAAACCAACGAGTGTAAAATGTAGTAAAAAGCATGAATTTGGAGAAATGTGCTTACATCATTCCTGATGACTTCTCTGCTGTCTGATAAAAGGTCCATCAACCGAGAGACTCCTAAAATGAAGGGTGATAATAGTAGTAACAGGTAGCTGAAGATCTACATTGGAACACAACTAGTAATGGGTTTCTCAAGATGCCAAATTTCTATTTTTATCATATTCAGCACAAACATGTAACCATATGGGCCTGATGCCAAATAAACAAACAAACAACGGTAGATGAGGTAACCAATAATGTCAGTACCTCTAAACTGGGGAAACTATTTTCAAAAACTTGTTCAAATATTGAGATGAGCAACACAAACCCTTGAAATAATGAAAGATCAGAATCTTTCGGCTTCAAAGATGAATCACACATGAATACATGTTTTACACCAATACAACACCAATATATGGCTTTCCTATTTCAAAAAGGCACCCAATTCATTTTAAGTACTATGTAAGGTTGTTTTGGATTGCTACATAATGTGATATGGCAAGTTCAAAGTTCAAATAACTGATTGAAATGATTAATTCCAAAGTTTAACATTAGCCTGAACATATTGTACACACTTGGTCAAGGTTAAGCAATATAAGTAGGTAAGGTTAACGACCCTAATGTAAATAATAAGTTCTTTTCTGAACCATAAAACCATGTGATTTACAAGGTCTGTTATGCACAGGCATGCCTCGATCTACATGTATTTGCATAACATGTATCTTCATAAATAGTTTTGGCCAATAATCATCCCCTTAAATGTCTGTATAAAAGTATAAACATTTACATATCCGTAAGTGGAGCATTACCACAATAGTTTCTTTTTTTTCATCAAGGGAGCTGAGGGGGTTCAAACCCATGCCCCACTGATTTGAAAACCCAAACCTTAAGCATTGGACCATCAAGTATATCTATTCTAGTAATATTCTAGCATATATTCTATATAGAGATTCTAGTTACTTAGTGTATTTGCTTAGCTGTGAGGTTTGTAGTAAATATGTAGGTAGCAAGATGACAGCTTGTAGACTTAGAATTAACAATTACAGGGCAGCTAATGGAAGGCAGGAAGTTTAAGAGGGGAGGTAGTTTTCCACAGGCAGAACTATTTAGTCATTTCAAACAGCAGGGCACAGTGGATTTGAACAGGATATTTCAGTTAAGATCATAGAGTTCTTGGACGTGGAGGTTAGACTGTTTCAAGCCCAAGGGGTTTAATTCTAGAGAGGTGTTGGAATAAGGTTTGTTTAAAATGGTATGTGTTGCCTGTCAGTATTTGTGCCCTGTTTCAAAAATGTGCTACTGTTTTTGAGTGAGTTGTTGTTGGCCTGGTCTTGTCTTTTGCCTAAGGAGGTGGTATGGATAAATAAGTCTCTGTGTCATTGTAAATCTTTTTAATGTATACTAGTCCCTTGAATTGTATCATAGAGTATCATTATTTGTTTGTGTAATTTCTTTGCGTAAAAGTTATATTTAAGTGATTCAGTTGAAATGTAAAGCTCACATATCTATATTTATTGTGTTTGGGCTTTGAGCCTTCATCAATGCCACATATTCTCAGCAGACATACTAATTCATCAATTTCCCTGTATCCACTGAGTCTGTTCAACATCTTATTAGTTAAATACAGTTCACAATGTATGATAGCATTACTTTGTTATCATTCCAGTTTTATATGTGCCATGCCCACCCCACACCCCACTCCCATTCTACAGTACTGCCCACCAAGAACATAAGCAAAGTTAGACAATGCTCCTTAAATTTAAAAGCATTAATTGATTATGCATTTAGTCCTTGCAATTGCTTCTACTTTTCTCTTGGGTTCTTCTTGTCATTTATGCACTTTCAGCATTTCTTTGTTATAAACAGTACTAACATGGTCATTACAGTAGTACAAATCAATAACACCATATTTCATTTCATTCATTCACTACTGTGTATTGGACATTTTTCAATCATGGCCTTCCACCTGTTCACCTCACTAGTCATCCCCGGCATATCAACTCTGTTCAAGGTGTTTCCTATTCATTTTGCATTGATATTCATGTACTTCTACCTCCCTCTCACTTTATTTCCTTCGATTGCACCAATCACTGTCAGGTGTTTGAACTTATGCGTCTTAGATACATGACAGAAGGATCTGACCTGTCTTGCCATCATTAGGTACAATATCATACAGCAATATGTTACATAGGATATCAAGGAGAATTACCTAATGGGCTAACCAGAATTGACTGTTGTATCTGCATAGGTTTGTTCATCAGCAGCACTGTTAATAACTTGACTGATGGCCAACGAACTCTGAAATCATATTCCTAAAAAAGATAGGTACTCTACAGAATTATAACAAAACATTCCTTGAAGTATATACTTTTTATTACCACACTATCATACTTTAACTACTTGGAAAGAGCTAACTAAAAATATTGCAATGCATTACAGATATGATAGGTTGGCTTTCATCCACTTAAGAACTTAGATCATACAGGTCATCCAGCCATGATGATGTCAACCTTTTGAGTTCAAATACCCTTTCAGCACTTTACTTTGATAGTAAGACTAGCAAATAATGTGATAATAATGTGACACAGTACTCCATAAAAGGAAGGCATTTTTAAAGAAAAATATGATTGAGTTGCAAGAAGATAATTAGCATGGGTATAACACAAATTCACAGTATGATGTAATAATGAAATGCATATGTATCGTAAGTTAAATGTTATCAAAAACAATGTGAAATACACCATGACATGCAAAACATGGAATAAAAAGTGCCAAGTTTGATGATAATTCTATTAAATGAATAGCTCAACCTTTAACAATGACTATGCTTATAGATCAATAGATAACAAAGTTTCTAAAGATCAATAACTTTTAAGTGCGTATGGCACACAAGAATCCTTTCAAATAAAAACTGGAGACTTCTGATTTACAAGGAAATGAAGGTTTGGTAGACATGGACTCTTAATTACAGCTGTTTGATATGAAAAACAATAAAGTCATAGAAAAGTGGGAGAACATTAACCTTCATAGCCTCATATTGAAATATTCCACAGGTTTTACATAGCTTTTATCCATGGCAAATCCAAACCTCCAGTTGATAGTTAAAAGTCCTAATGTTTAGATAATTGAAATTACATATAAGAATTCTAACTTGAATAGTTTAAAATAAGATGAAATTACACATACCTCAAGTAGCTCTAGCAGAGTTGTTACATTATCAACAGTTTTCAAGAAAATTTCTGTAAACTGTACTCCCAAATCATTATTTTGAACGTTCATTCCAGCCTTGTCTGCATCTGTTATTTCATCTGGTCCCATAACATATACAAGAGCCTCCAATGCTAACCCAACTATTTCTGCATCAGATCTTGGTGAAAAAATAATGCACACCTTTAAGTGAACTGTTTTATGTAACATTAAACAAAACATGAAAGCACTACATCTCTACACAATATCAGTGTTGAATTCAAGAGAGAGGAAAGTGCCTCGGTGATACACTAGTATTCCCATTAAAGTAAGACTAAACTGTTTACAAATATTCTACATATATTGCACATGGAATAAATACAAAAATTAACATGTATAGTAACACATCAGAATAAAACTTGAAATGTTTAAAGTGGAAATATGGATGGCAGAAGTTAATGTCATTGTTTGGAATATAGCTATCTGTACCAAAGAAACTGACACAAAATGTTTATGATACTAGGAAGTCCATTGTAATGAAAACCCATCATATTGGACAAGTAGAAGGTACTGGGGCTTCTGCACTTCACCAAACAGGAGACTCTGCTATGAACATAAAGTAATCGCAGGGGTAATTGAACATAACCCAACTTTGGAAACAACACAGCTAATGTATTTGTGTCAAAAGCATTGTTTGTTGATATATAATATGAATCTAAATATAGGGCATATAATTATGTCCTTTAGTAACCTTTCAACTAGCCCTTAAAAAGGAAGTGTTTTTAGTAAGAAACATTTTCAACTTTTTCAAAGTGGCTCAGACATTTGAGTCCCAAATAACAAAATAACCCTTCTGTAAACTGATGGTGCATACTGAGTAGTCCATCATATTGAGTATAAAAATGAACTGGGATTCTGGCAAAACTCATTATACCCAGGATCTAGTTTATCTAGCTAAAAAGGGATCAAGTATACCAAAAATGTGTTAGTCATTAAATGGGGAACAATATCCATTTGGTTGGATGCTGCATGTTCACGAGCACTTATTTAGCACAACTGACTCATCACACACATGCTCTCTCACCAATTTACCGTACACAGGAGCTGAAAAGTAAGGAAAACAACGTGTTTTTCCATTTCTGTGAATTCCTCATAAATCTGAGCAAAAAAATATGTTGGAGGTTTGACATTTAAACTGCTTTTAGCAGATGCAAAATATTTGAAACCCTTGCCTTTAGACCCTTCCCTAATGGCAGTAGGTTATTTTCAATCAAACTGAAAGATTCCTTCAAACAAAGATTGAAACAAGATGAAATAGAAGAAATGAGCGACCAAGAAATCTGTGAGAAATTTGGCCAAGGTTTCATATAATATTAAGAAATAGACAAAAAATGATCCCTACAGGGAATTTACTACCAGAGGGTTGTATCCATGACCACGACCATGGCCATGGCCACAAATAGGCATTAGTTAAATACTTTTTTTAGGGATAACATTCACAAGCTATAAGAAAATCCTTTTGTGAGCAATAACATTTTACAAGCCTTAAGAAAATCAGTTTTTGTGGAATAACATTTCACAAGCCATCAGAGAGTTTAAAATTGATTTTGTTTGTAGTAAGTCATCGGAATGTGATGTAGCCTGCCATGCTCTATGGTATGGAGGCAGTGTACCCCAAACAAAGAGGATGACAAAGAAACTAGATGTGGCTGAGATAAAGATGTCCAGATGGGTGTGTGGTGTGTCAATCAGAGACAGAATGAGAAATGATAAGATCTGAGAGAGACAACGGCAGTGACAAGCAACAGAGTAATGTGCCAAAAAGTACAACTTAGATGGTTTGGCCAGATGAAGAGAAGCGAAGTACGGTATGTGGGATGGAGAATGCTGAACATGGATCCACCTCGAAAAAGAGGAAGGGGATGCCTGAAACAATGATGGATGGACACTATCAGAGCAGACATGCAATACATTGATGCAAGGACAGAAGATGCAGCAAGCAGAGAGATCTGGAAGACATACATATTTGCCACATTGACCCCATACTAAACAGGAAAAGCGAGAAGAAGAAGAGTATCAGACCCTAACATGCTAGCAATTTTGAAATGTGTTGAAAAGAAAACAATAAACACAGGAACAGAGCAATATTTATGAAAGACAAATATCCTCTATTAGGATATCTATGACAAGATGCCCATTTGCTGCTGCAAAACTATCCACAACAGTTTGACAAAAAGCTTTCAGTTTGAAATAAGCAATGGCAATAGCTACTCTACAGAAAATACATTAAGGGACTTTAAACCTTTATATCAAAGGGAGGTTGAAACCTTTATCAAAAGTTATTTCTGATGGTCCAATAGAGAATTGAAATTTGGGTTCAATGAAAATGTTCTTCTTTTAATCACTTTCAAGTTGCCAATACTTAAAAAGGAGTGTGGGGATGATAGCCTGGTCAAAAACATAGTTGAAATTGATAAAACCAGTTATAAAATAGAAGGAATCTAGGGGGGGGATCAATGATATTGGAATGGCAATGTGCAGAAGATTGCAATTACCAGAGAATATTTAAATGTAAATTTATTATTGGACAAGAAAAATATCACATTGAACTTTAATGCATTCAAAGAATTGAAATACACAAGAAGCCATAAAATAGCTTTTAACTTTCAAAGACCCTGTCTAATTGAAGTGTTTTAATCACATCATCCCCTGCAAGGCCAAATTTTCTTACCTGTCCTGGGTAAGCACATTGATCAGCAAGTCCATACCTCTTGTCCCAACTTCTACTTTAAATTTCTATGTCAAACAAACAAAGGATGGTCTTCACTTTACATTTACGGTATTAAAATTTATTACAATTATAATGCAAACTCTAATTTAAAAATTGTATATCAAAAAAAGTTGCCAACACAGTATACATACAAGCAATAACAGTAATAGTGGCAAACTTTTATGGAAGCAAAACGAAACATTGCCTTCATACAAAGAAAGCAAACTATACGTGAAAAATAATAGATTTTGGAAATAGTTGGTGGGGGCATAAGCAAAAGTGTAAATAGTGTGAAGCTGCCCTGTTTTAAACCAATAATTTCATTTAATACTTTTTCCTTCTTCTGATATTCACATCCTTTTTATCTACAATTACAGGGTAGATTTGAAACAGGATAGTATATCATTTCAAATCAAAACTAAACCCTAAGTACAAGGAAAGGCTATCTATTGCATACTCATGGGCATCAAGAGCAATTAAAAGTGGCAGAGGAGCACTGATAACCCACACCATCTGTCATTTGCAATTGCTTGTAGAAACATTGCTTTTAATTACAGAAAACTAACTTATTATGCCTTTTCTTATTTTGTACCACAACTTTCAATATTAAATAGGACTTTTCAGGGAAAAGAAATTAAGCATTCCACAAGGTACACATTTCTGCCCTCATCAATTCATGCAAGATAATACCCTTTTATGAGGCAGTTATATGCATAAAGTCCACAAAACTGACATAAAAATTGCATTTAGAATTGAGCTTCACTAACGAGTACCTCAGAAAGTCAAGAACAAGACCAAAACTGTTAACCTTGATTTCATTTTAGTTCTAAATAAATACACACTGAACAGTGTTCAAGACAGAAAGTGTTGATGCATATGTGCTGCATGGACAGATCTACCAACAAATAAACAAAACTCTGTCACAAAGAAGATATATTACAGTTGATCATGTACAACCGATTTTCTATTTGCATTTGCAGCAACAATCAATGCAGTAGATACGTAACATCTCTTTTGCAAAATCAATCATGCAGTTATGTTATCTGACATTTATTCTTCTGAGGTCAATGGACTTGATGGTCCAATGGTAAAACCAATGGGCCATGGGTTCAAATCCCCTAAGCAACCTTAGTGAAAAAATGCAAGCTATTGTGGCAATGCTCCACTCGTGCTAAATATGTATAAATGTATATAACTCAAAAAATACACATTTTATAATACACATATTATAAACAACTGGACACTGGTTAATAGTTTTACACACAGGTGTTCAATGTGCCAAAGTAAAGCAGCAAATAAAATAAGACAACAAAAGATGTCTACAGATCATAGGTCATACTTCTGGTAGACATTATGTAGTCAATCATAGCATAGACTGTAATTCATCCAATGTAGTTTACCTTTTAGAATGTAGGATTTGTAGCAAACAGTATGTAGGTAGCACCAACACTTAGTTTAGGAAGAGGTTTAACAATTATAGGTCTTTTAAGAGGAAGTTTGATAGAGGTAGCAGGGTACCCCAGATGGAATTTTTTCAACATTTCAACGATTTGGTTTCTTAGAGGGTATCAGTGTTAGATTGATAGATGAGCTATATAGTAGTAGACGTAGGGAAATATTTTGGCAACTAGAGTTTGACAGCCTTTCAGCTAATGGTCTGAATAGTCTTATAGTTGAATTGTAGGTAGATTGTTTTGTTTTGTTTTTTCATTTGCTCTCTGTTCTTGTTACTTTAATTTCAGTTTGGTACATATGCCCCTTTATTTTTTCTTTCATTGTCCTCTGCTATCCATTTGCTCTCTTGGTGATAGTATGCATAATTCTTTGTCTTTTATTGCCTTATTTTATTGTCACTTTACTTTGACACATTTGAACATCAGTGTGTAAAACAATTAACTAGCATCCTGTTGTTTATAATATTTTTGTGTTGTGTTATTGTAAGTTATATTCATAAGCTGTAATTATCCCCAAGTGTTTGTATTTTGTAGATTTTGTGATATTTAAGCAGATCCATGTTACTCTTGAAAAGTATAGCTGGCGAAGATAATATCGAAACATTGAAGAAAATGTGTATTTTTTGAGTTCTATATTATATTTACATGCATAGGAGGATGTAGGCTTTTGATATCCAACAAATTCTTAATTCTATGCTTTGGGTCTCTTGTGCAGTATCTAGAATATCGAAGCCACTACCAGCTTACAACCTTAAATCCTCTTTGAATTGAGTGCTTCTGTCTTTTCTTCATCAAGGCAGTCTGCATGTTGCTGTGAGCAACAACAATAGTTTATTTCTGTTATTTTCATTTAATATTGGTAAAGAAAGACCATATGAGCCATTACAAAATTAAGAGCTGGATTAACGATTCACATACTTGTCTAATAAAACAAGGATCTTGTTGGGTTCAATGTGTGCCAAACATAAAACAAGGAAACTTTTGGGTTTCCCAGTCCCCTCTTCATCTGCTTCCTTTCTCACCACACTGCTACTTAATAGGAATAAATACTTTTGACACTGTACCTTTGCTAATGACTTCAAGGCTCGAACTGCATCTCTTCTATCATCTAGCAGGGTTGCTGATTCAACTCTATCACATAGACGGTCAACCTTTAATTGATAAAAAAATCGTAATCTGTAGAATAAGAACTTATCACATGTGTATTGCGAGTTAAGGTAAATAGGGCAAGAAAAATAAGGTATAAACACGGAGCTTTATGATTTAAAGATCAACATTGGATTCCATTACCAAATAACAACTTCGCAATCCTCCAAGACGCAAATGACATACGTCTAGCATTACAAAAAACTTCTGAAGGACTACGTGCATGAACCAGCGTTATCCTTTGATTTCAACTACTTGCTGAGGCCTACACAAGTCCACATGGTCTCATTGTATCAAACTTTCAAAGATTCATATCATATCAGGTGACATAGTGAGTAACCACATCAGCCTTTAATCCCCTCTTCTCGCCCAAAGCATACAACTGCAATTTATGCTTACATTACGAGATGTGTTAGTTTGTCCGACTTCGTTACAACTTTCCATAAAACCTAAACAAACAGATAATGGGTCGTGCCATTCAACGAATTCAAGCAAACCAATTGCTTTGATTTGAATCGCGATGATGTTCCCGTTATAAATAAGCGACCGTATTCCGCACATCGTGTAACCATATTTGAAAGAACAGAAAAAAAATCACACTTATCAAAACTGTTCGTTTAAAAAACTTTAAGCACTAAATTCCGAATATCAAGCAATCTACCAAAGGTATCTCTTTACCGTCTCATGCCCAGTCGGTTGCGCTTCGCCAACATTTGATCCTTGTCGTAAAACTTTGGACAAAAACTCCATGACTGGTTTTTGTGTAGGGTGAACTTTTCCTCGGCACTGAAGCTAACGCATATCAAGAAAACTTCTTCGTCATTTATTATTGTTCTCCACGTAAATACGGCTCAAGGTCAGACGTGAAGGAATTAGTTATCCATAACATTTAAAAGTCTTCCACATTTTCGTTGCAATTCAAAAGTTGCTGCTGGCAATTTTGTATTGACACGTTTAGTTAGCCTCGTAATAGATGTTACGGCAAGGAAACATTGACAGTGTCTGAGAAAGAGGCTAATCTTAGGTCCACTTTTGTGTCAAGACAGCAAGACAGTGCACTTGTCTTTTGCAGGAAGAAAAATATTAACAGTTTACAACAGTAATTGCGATCAAGCTAGGGCCTGCAACGCAGCTTTAAAAGTGACGGGATATGAAAGAGCATAATTGGGTTCCAGCCCGTAGCCAGCACAAATTAGTAGAAGGGCAAGAGGATTCGCAAGCGTGAGTAAGGACTACTAAATTCGTAAAAGCTCACCCAGTATCTACCCGTAAAAAAATCATTTTTATATAGTTTGTACCAAATCAAATCAATCATGCCGTAATAAACGGGTTAAATTCTTCCTTCCAAAGACTGTACTGCACAAACTTGATGCTATACGAAAGAATGCACCTCAGTATTTCAACGCAGGAGTAGGGTGCCGAGCAGGTTTCCTGTTACTCCTTGTGGCTACGGGCCTCTTATAGTTTCAGGAACAAAAGGGCGCGTTTGGAGGAGCGGTGCTATAAGTTGCAACGCATAAGAGATGTTTAGCAGAAAGGTACAAATTTGTCACGAAGCGAATAAAACTTCCAAAAGGAATGGCTACATTTCACCGAAAAAAAATCCAAACAAAGCATAGCAAAGACACGTCTTTTTTACAAGGAGAGTGTGTTCTGTTTAAGGAGAGAGCTTTAAATCACGAAGATCTTCCAAACTTCATACGAGTTGTCAATTTTTCACGCATACTTATCACGATTGCTCGTCAGGCGGGCATTACATTTCAGAGTATAAGCTAAGGCATAGCCGAGAAAGTTTATGACAACAAAATAACTTCGAACTCCAATTCCAAATATAAACCAGAGCACTAATGCAGATGAGACCACCTGGTCACTTAACAGCCCAATTAGTAAAACTGCGTTTTCTATATCTGGTTTTATGGAACAAACATGAACTCAGTAAGACACTTGGAACACGGGCAAATTTCCTTTCCCTGAATGCCTTTGCAGTGAAAAAAAGCAAACAGATATGATAATTATAGGCGTATAGCATTTTTTGAGCACACACTTTTTGCCAAAATATTAGATCTTCACCTGAATGCAGAAAATAAAGGGAAACAAATGCATTCAACCATTTTCATCCTTACCATGTTATCAATAAATTTTTGTTTCATTATGAGTTGTTTGATTCTATCTAATTACTATTAAGTAAATCTTAAACAATTAGCTAGAGGATAAAAATCTTGAAATCGAGGTATTATTAAATCCGCTGTCAGGCAAGAAGCAAACTTATCTAAGTAGTCCATCGTTTTCACCAGTAATGCTGTCTTAAGACGATGATGGACGATCAAAGAGATCATTTCAGAAATACAAACAGGATGCGTTTGATTGTGTCGATTTGATCAGGTAGGGCCGACAGATAGGGAGACATTAAGGGGTGGGGGCTATCGTGTCAGTTTTATCCTATTTATAATTATCATTGCAAAGCAATTGTACATATACTAAGCATCCTTTTCAGTCAGTCCTGTCCTAAGTAACCTCTCATGGCACAGATTTAAAACGTGTTACACTTGATATCTGTCTTCCTCCTGACTTTCATGTAAATATTATGCACTAAACAAAATAAGATCATCACTGATAACTTGGTAAACCAGGGCTGTTGTAACACGAAAAGTGCCCCTTTTATTCATTTATTCAAGAGCGTATTGGTTTTTCACCCTCAAGGGTCTTTCTCTTTAGGAGATCCTTCTCTCGTCAGACAGGTAGCAGGCTGCTCACCAAGGCACAGAGTACAACTTCATGTTTTGGACATGGTTACTTAAAACGACAGAAATACAGCCGAAAGAACAATCCGTGTAGATGCTAAGATGTTTG
>JAAAKM020000498.1:11656514-11678891 GCA_010016025.2 Alatinidae sp. Z8VKAUB7J3
TATAACTTTCTGATACACTATTATTTTATTCGACGATGAACAGACTTAGTATTGAAAGGGTCTCTCATTGTGTCCACCGCATATTAAAGGATGCGTTTTCAGTGAGCATTTCAAAACTCTATGGAATAAGAAAGAAAGACAAAATCTAATGAATTCTGCAGGTAACCTTCAACGTGCCAGTTAGATGCAATGACATTTTGATAGACAAATAACTTAGCTCAGTTAAAAATGAGTCAATATCTCAACAAAGGTACAAACGTCATGAAGTTAGAGACTTCAAGTTGAACAGGAAAAATTTCTGTAGGCCTGAAGCACCAAAGCCCGACTTTATTTTAACGTGTAGTCGATGAAGAAGATGACAATTAAGTGGGGATTCTTTTCTTATCAGAAAGCACCAGAAAGCAATATCACCAGCGTCGTGTGAGGTATAGCCGTAGGTTGTTCAGTAATTACGGTACCCAAATTATCTTATATTATCAGGAAACAAAAAGCTTCTTTAACATTTTGGAAGAGGTTACTAATATTCCTAAACAGTGACATCAAAACGGTCTCTGTCGATTTTCCCGTTTTGGTTAAAACAGTGTAAAAGATTTGAAACACTGCAGTCTTTATCTGAACATATAGCAATACATTTGTGGGCTCTTGCTTTTTTAGTCGTAAGGGGCAATATAAACATTTTATATATGTTCCATTTTGACACATTTCGTAACCAGATTCCGTCAGGGGAAAGTCAGTTACGACAAATTACATATTGAAAGGGAAACATATTTAAAATGTAGCTTCATTGTTGCTTTTTACTCATTAAATTTGCATTCTTACGTTCTTCTACTATCTACTTGATGCTATAGATTTCATAGCCTTGGTTCGGAAAGCGATGGACAAGAAATCCGACAAAACTGGGCAACCTGACTCATGTCGTGCCTGCAATTCTATGCAATTCAAGGATGATTTCCCAGTTATTCGTAGTGTTAGTTACATAACGATGGACTTGGATACAGGAATAAGATTATTGCATCGCAGAAAGAGATCAAGGCATGGTATTGCGAGATCGCGAGTGTATGTTGTACCATGCCTACAGAGTATAATCACGCAACAGAGTACACAGCCACCAGCTCGCCAAACACCAGTGACTTGGGTGGATAGGAGCGACGACGAGTTTCTGTCAGACCCGGCATCTTTGTTACTTGGTGGCCCCGAGGAGGATGGTACTGATACCGATTTTCTGCCGTTACTAACATCTCCGTCTGATCCAAACAGTCTTGTTTACAGTTCAGACCTTATTTCACCCTCATCGGAGATTGCCGGCCATTTCGTGAGTACTAATACCACTTCCTCTGGCAATGTAAACGATAACGGTCAAATACAAAGACTGAGTACATCACGCATGAAGACAAGTACTTCTCCTTTTCAGCCAATAACGCATCATTCAGGCGCTTTTGGATTGGGATCTCCTGCGGGAAGGAAGTCTTCTCCTGGTGTGACGCCACTCATGCAACCCTCTGACGAAAACGAGTTGCTGTTGGAACAGCCTTTAGCAGTTGGGTATATACTTTCAGGCTTTAGTTCCTCGCAAAATGGAAATTGTACGCGACACAGGTCTTTGGTTGCACGGGTAAGATAAATGTTCTACTCTTTTACACTTGTGGTATTAGCGGTTGACGTGGTGAAATCTTAGTCATTGTCGACGTATAAAGTTTGACCACGGATGTAAACTAACAGCTGGAAGTGGCCTTGCTATGATCAGCGTGCAAGTTCGTTCTCATCTTGATGATTACTGGTAGTGTAAGTTTTACTGACACAAAGGAATCATTTGACGTGAAAAGGCTTGGTCAACACTAAAGCATGCGTGTCTCATTCGCATACTCTCTAGCGGTTGGTTTTTGAAAAGTGCGGGCTTGCCAATATCCTATCTCGATTTCATTTCGTTATCGATGTTGTTAAAAGGAGAGGTTGAGTGCATTCATCATATGAGTTCCATTCTAGAGGATGTAGGGGGTGTATCACATCAAAGTGCTTATAACCCCAGTTAGAAATATTTGAATATAAGGCAATGCTAAATTTCCTAAGCAGTTTTCCTCCGTTATTTGAAAGTGGTAATGTTAATATGCTATTATGTATTTAGTGCTTCGGATTTCAAAATTAATGCTAAGAAGGCCAGGAAGGCGAATGATTTTCCAATTTTTAGTTTGCCTTTTGGCGTTTACTTTTCTGCTGAGACATAAGAATTCGTTTTTATCTTTGTCGTGCTAGAGCTGTTTTGCAACCTCTTTTGCTTAATGTTATAAAGAAGTCGCTTCAACCACTCAATACCCGCATTTTACTTTCAGTGCCAAACTATACCTTGTTCCGTAAATTTTAAGTCCTCCTGTCGCTCCACATTTTACTTACGACACCAAACTGTAATTACACTTTACCCTTCAGTGCAAGCAGCAAGGTTTGTCAGACGTTAAATGCTTTCGGAGGTTTCATTTTTGTAATTTAATTTTTGTGTTACCGATTGTCTTATATATTCCTTATTTTGTGATAGCAAGCGCTGTGTATGCATTATCAATATTCAAGCTTTTCATATCAATGATTTTCGGTAAGTGGGTTTGTAAGGTAAACTGACGTGTTATTAGTTTGTCACATACATCTTTAGCGTTTCCCTTGAATTCACAACCACTTATATGATTACATTGCAGTCTGAGTTGAGATTTCACTTCGTCAACGAAGATGCTCAGCCTTGTCTTCACCATCTGGATTCGAATAACAATTTGGAGATATTAAGGTAAGCTCTCTTGTTTGTGTTTGTTTCTTTATGTTCTACCAAGATGGCCAGTACAGCACTCGCGTTTCATGAATCTCGTGTCAATATTCTGATTTACAAATTTTGCAGTTTGTCGTTTAACTGTTCTAGAAAACGACTAGTAATAAAACGTTAAGTGTCTTCACCGCCTCTGACCCTTCTTCTTTGCGAGCTTAGGGATTATGCATTGTGTCTTTTGTTGGTAATTTTTTCTTGGCTGTCTCATTGAGTTGAGTCCGTTCGTTGTCATTACCTAAGATCTTTGCAATGTATTAACAAAGATTTGGGTGCAGAAGTCTATTCCAAAACCATTGAAAAATGAAATGACTATCGCTCTCTCCAGTACCGTATCCATTAAGAACTTTGACGGTCGTGGCTTTCCACTGTTGTCTGTCTTCACATAGTTCTAATATCACCGTTCCCCTCAGACCACACAAACTGCTCAAGCTACTGATTTAAGTTGCCCTTGGCCTACCTCTGCTTCTCCTGCCTTCCATCTTCCCAGTTAACACTTAATTTTCCGAACTAGATTTCCGAATGACGTGCCCTAAAAACTTAAAGTGGTTTTCCCTAGTTGTTTTCATTAAGAATCTTTTCTCCCCGATTTCTTGTAAAATTTGATAATTTGTCCATGAAGTGTGAAGCATTCTTCTGTAAAACCAAAGTTCTGTTGCTTCAAGATGTTTCTCGATTAATTTGGAAAGAGTCCAGGACTCAAAGCCTGAAATTAATATTGGAATGATTGTAGCATTGTTAAATTATTTTCCTAGTTTCTACAGAAATTGATCGGTTTTTGAAATAACTATACAAATCTGTAAAATAGGTGACAGCAATATTGCAGCAAACTTAAGACTAATTACACTAGACCCAGTCTGCTTGAAGATTCTAACATCTATTGTTAGGAATAGAACTTTCTCTCATTTGAAATCAGATGGATACGCAGAGTCACATACAGAAAGGACTTGTACCAGACATAAATGGAAAGTTCGAAAACATTGCTAATTAATCTCATATCGTTAACGATTCGTCGCGATTACACTCCTAGATCTCAAAAACGCATTCGGTGAAGTAAACCATGATTTAATCAAGACAGTGATAGACTTTCACTGCATTCCGGAAGAAATTATAGAACAGTTGTTTAAGTCACTTGTATAGAAATTTCTATACGGAAATTCTAAGATAAAACTTTGTTACGGAGTTCGTACACGTTGAACGGTTGTTCTCCAGGGCGACTGTTTAAGTTAATTACTGTTTAATATGCTAATGCATACATTTATTCTGTACGTTTCAAAAAAGGGAATTGTCACATTTGGGTTTTTTATGCTTATACCATCTAACACATAGGCACTGCCTTCATGTTGCCGATAGTGCAGTAGCTGTGACAGCAGTTGAAAGCAACCACCAGGTTTTGCTAGACCCATTTGCTCGATGGTGCTCATGGAGCGATATGACCATTTGCTTGACAAATTTTGCTCTTCGGATTTAATGGTCTCTTCAGTTGTCAGTCACATGGGTACAGCAGAATTTAGACAACATGGCATCACAATATATTCGTTGCACTTGATATCCTTACGTTGTCAAGGAAAAGATTCGGATTAAACACACGGTCTGCACGTTATCAGTGCAGTGCATTACAAACTTTGTCACTTGAAGAGGGCAGGTTTGCATGGCGCCACGACTCAATGTTGCTATGTTTGTGTAAAGCAATACGATCTCAGGGTCGAAGTCAAAAAATCTTCAGTGACTTATCAGAAAAAAATTTAATAGCCCAAGTACTATCACGGGGGACAGCACGAGCCCAGACCTTGTCATATAACGTTACCGAGCTTTATATGCAACGGAGTTGACGATAGGTTTTGAAGCTAACATTGAAAAAATGCTACGAAAAAAGGGATAAAGTACCGTCAACTCGTAGAAGATCTTTCCAAAGCGGATGTAAAGACCAATGACCTATTGTTATTTATCTGGTTTTCGTTCTCCTTCGATAGTTACTGGTGAGGTGTACCGTCCCGACTTAGTCCTAAAAGATGATAACGTTTTAAATATAATAGAATTAACAGTTGGGTTTGAAACAAGATTGGAGATCAGTTAAAAAAGGAAATTGGAAAAATACGAAGAACCCTGTTCTACATCGAGTAAACATTTTGCAGTAAATTTTATTGATTTGAGTGTCATTGGAGGCCTTTACAAAGACCGTAAATCGATCTTGGAAATGTTGAACAATTTGATGCCGTAAGGAAAGGAATACACGATAAAATCAATTCTAAGTTGTTGCATTTGCACGTCATATTTTTTTGTAAGCGTAATACTGAGTGGCCATATCCAGAACTTTTGGCTTGGTAAGCTTAACCAACTACTCTGTTATCAGCTAGGCGATATTTTTGTATGTTTCTGTCATGTATCTTTAACCGTAAGTGTCAGATATGCCTATGCAGTGAGTGTCTGACTTGATGGGCTTTTGTACAAGGTGAAATTAAGAAATAAATGTTGAAAAAAATTACTATTATTTATACATAGTATGTGCTAGAGCTAACAGTTGGCTTTGAGAGTAATTTACAGAATAACGTCAATAGAAAAAATATCGAGTATCACGATTTGTGTAAAGATTTAGAAATATTCGATACATCAATCTTAGTATGAATGCAGTCGGGGCGATGGCAAAGGAAAGTAAGTCATTTCCAATGACGATGCAAGACCTTGGGGTTGAAAATGGAAGGTATCTGTTATTCAATATGATATCATGTATAATAAGGTTGACTTATTTCATATTTTGTAAAGAAATTGTAATTGGCCAAATCCAGAACTTCTTCCTTGGTGAAGACATACATCATACCATGTAAATTCATTATACCTGTACTGAGATTAGTAAATTGTATCGGATGAAAGCAATAGATTTTTGAAGTTTTAAGACGAATTTATATATTTATTATGAGAATAATTATGTTATTATAACTTTGATTTTTATAGACATTTTTTTATTCTCGCTTTCTTTAGATACCTACTTGAGCAGTTGGACGCTTTGTCTTGGTTGACTGTAGATCCAGCTACAGGAGAAAGACGTTCCCAATTAGCAGTTCATCTTTATTTACTACTGGGTGTGGCTGAGTATTTTCAGCACTTGTTTTCTTAGGGAACGCAAAAGACCAGTCCACAGACAGTATGGTGTGTGCATACCACACCAAATCGTTCGCTAGTCCCGGAAATGAGACTAACCGAAAGAATATTACCATAGATAGGTGCTGTAAGAAATGAACATCGACTTGTTTACTGCAGCAGTACCTAATTTTGTACGAAATAGCTTTGGATTGAAATTGTTTGGGCCAAAAAGATATTTAAGTCAACGCGGCAGACTTCGTTCTGCATTTTTGCGTAGTTTAAAATTCTGGAGATTAAGAAGGAATAGATCTGAGAAAGGTTGAAATCAGATTTACCGTAACACCATCGTTTATTTACAGTATTTCTCAGTTGTATTCCGATAATATATGTAAAAGCAACAGAAGAATTTCCTAAGTCACATTTTCGTTGCACTTCGTTTCTAAGTGATTGTGTACGGATGCCTTTTACGTCAATTTTCATGTAAATATTTGTAGTAAAATTTGACAGCGGATTTAATATTGTATTCTTCGACTGTAGAAAAAATTTGATCACTGCAAGAAACTTTCGTACCCGTTACTAAGGTAAGACGAGACCCGTGTCCTCTCTTGATGCTTAAAAGATTGTAGAGAGAAAGATCTTATTTTAATTTATTTTCCGTAGGCAAACATTATTGTACGTTTACCACTAAGAATGCTGTCAAGATTTAATACAAGCATCTTTCACACGTAGTACGAATTGAATAAAGGAAACAAGCTTCAATTTTCAGATCCTGGAGTGCCTCGCTTGTATTCATGGCAATTCTGTCAAACCAGCATAGTTTGGTTTCGAATTGGGTTTTGAACGATCAGCGGTCTGCCTTTTTTGCATGGACAGACCCGCTGGAGTCGAAAGTGAATTATTCTGATGGATTTTAAATAAGACAGTTCCGCTGTGAAGGCACGAGATCTTACTTTTTTGTTGCTTTCTTCACATGTATGTCTTAATGACCAACAAGCGCCAAACTATCAGTGAGACCCCACTTGCGCGATTGTTTTGCTGTTTGACCAACATTGTACATGTTTCGTTGTGGACGCACACGAGATTCACACGTCGTTCTACTGTTGTCTCATTTGTTGCTCAGTTACCAAAGAAAGTTGTATGAACTGTCCATTGTATGTATGTATGTGTGTGTGGCAGTCGTCAATGTTGGCTGCCCAAGTGAATGGGCAAGGAAGTCTTGAAGATGATCCTCGTTAATAAGATTGTAATGGGAAGTTAATATGCAGCTTAAACCAGGGGGGCGGACTTGAAGGTTGTTAGAAGTCAAGAAATGATACCAGCAATGACATCGCCAAACAAGAAAGACCCTTTTAACAGATTGAAGACAAGGCCACCTCAAATCGGCACGAGCGCTACTTGCTTGATTGGGATGTAATTTGCGCGAGCTAGAAATTGTCATTATGACACTGTCTTGACTATCAACGTGTCAATGTTTTGCATAATATTATGGCGTCTGGGTAGAAGTGTTAACTTTTCCAGGGCACATGCCCCTCAGGAGTTAAAGGTACAGAATATTTTTGGGTTATGGTTGCAGCAAATTTCATTCTTTCAGGGTCGCATTGCTATTTCCACCGTAGGACCCTCGTAAGCTCTCGACCGCTCTTCATATTGGCCAACTGCCCAGAAGTACGTAAGAAATATGGCAATGCCAGAAGTCCAGCGAAGCAAAACGCAAAGGAAATGCAACCTTTTCAGGACACCCATAAATACGTTAAAAGTTGATGAAGAAATGTATAAGAAATTTGTGGCTGGAAAAGCCGACCTGGAAAGACAGTCATTCGCGTTACTGTTGTTGGACTGGTTCTGCATACAGATATTCAATTTAATAGCCCGTAGAACGAAGGAATCCCAAGAGAAACGACTAAGATTAAGAAAATGGGGCGGTACAAACTGACTGCATTTATCGATCTTAACTCTTCTGTGGAGCGATTGAGTACTGCTTCTCGGCCCCTTTGGCAAGGAATGGATGTAGTATCTGTTCTCATTGATGACAGATTCTTTCCATAAGTCGCGAGAGGCGGTCCTACTGGGCGGTTGAGCCTGCCTCATTTTACTTTTACTTTTACTTTTACTTTTACTTTTACTTTTACTTTTACTTTTACTTTTACTTTTACTTTTACTTTTACTTTTACTTTTACTTTTACTTTTACTTTACTTTCTTACTGTCTTACTTTCTTAGTTTCTTATCTGGTTTATCGTCTTCTTTACCATTAGCGAGGGCCGGACGTTCAAAGGCTCAAACCTCCGCAAGCGATCACTAGCATCATCCTCACTGACACTGCAGACACGGATGTCGTCCTCCACTGTCTGCTACCAAGTGTTCCTACAGGCGGTATATATTGAATTTAACTGTCGTTGTGTTGCGGTTATGCTAGCAAGGGTATGGACGAAAGAAAATACATTATCCTAGCTCTATGAGGTCGATTCTTAGGTTTCCTGACAAGCATGCCTATTTCTTATACAAAGTTTTCCAGGGGTATCATGAATACTCTGATAAGATCTTCCATTTCTCGTGCTTTTACTTAGGTTTAACCGCTATGAGGGAAGCTACTCCATCCCCGCAACCGTCGAAACCAACCCGAAAGAAAACAAGTCGGAAGAAAGCAAAATCTAGTTCGTCGAAGATAGCACATATTAAGGACGAACAGGGTACGCCTGAATATGGGTCTGGAAGGTCCTCGGTTAGTTCCCAGTCTTCAATATATCTTTTGGACTCGTCAAAAAGTTCCGTAAATGCGTTGAAAATGGATTCTCCACCTTCACAGGTAGTGGACTTGAGCATGAATGATACTTCAGAAGACAGTTTTGTATCGCAGTCCGACAAAGAAAACTACATAGACAATTCGCCTTTTAAGGATGGAACAAGTTCAGAAAAGGACATTCGTTGTACCGCAACCCTGATCAATGAAGGGGATGGATTAGGTCTTTCTGGTTCAGAAAATAGTGAGAGTGCTGTAATTAAAACAAATAATGTTGTAAAGGATCTGCAGCAACAAGTCATACCAAGTCCAGGGAGTGCATTTCGAGTTTACAGGGGATCCGCTAGTGAAAAGGCATCAGGGGAGAAACATAAAGAATCTGAAATAATGGCAACCTCTGCAGAGACCCGGCCCGACGATGATGTTTCTATGAGAACAAATTATCACGCAGAACGAACGGAAGCCTCTATTGCTAGAGATCACCCATATGTCAAGGATGGTTCTGATTCTACGTCTGCTAATGATATTATTCAACAAGAACATGTTATAGAAGAGTTAAGCTCAATTCAAGCCCATACTTTTAACGCAAATGGTGGCAGTGACCTGCTATCGTCTACCGTTGTCGTAAGTAATGATGTAATTTCGGGCTGTGATGTGGCATCAGTACCCACTGCATATAAAGAACAGGGGCTTTTAGATTCAAGGACGGACGATTCTGACGACGTTGTAGGTAGATCACAAAGATGTGATCGTACTGCTGTTGACCACAACGATGTTGGTGATCCTCTTGAAAGATGTGGTGGCACGGTGGCAATGCCAGTGGAAGAAGGGTTGCAGAAGACTGGAGGAAGTAATATTCATATAGAATCAGATTCCCAAGATCTTTCAAGCAATGTAGACGGGAGTGATTTGCCCAAGATACAGAATTTGGCGTCAACGCTTCATGAAGACAAGCAAGATTCCTCGCATCACCAGCCAGTGAATCAAACGATAGGGGATTCAACAAATTTCGAAAATAGTGGGCAGCTCCCTGACCGTTCGGAGGAGGTTGCGAAGCCAATTGTTCTTGACTTGGAACATTTTTCTAGTGAACGACTGAAAGAATCAGAACTAGTAGAAAATCCCGAGGGAAGCAAAAGGAATGAAACTTTACGTTTGACGAACAGTAAGTCTGTCAGAGGCTTATTTAATGCCAGTGAAAATTGTCAAAACGAAACGAATGTACCAGTTAATAATAATCAATCGAGTACTGATTATGCATTTTTTGATGGCTTCTTGGACAGGACTAACCTCAAACAACCTGATATTACACCAGAAGCTAAACTATGTTCAGAAACTGATGTACCAAAGCTAGTTGGAGCGTCCGCGTATGTCAGTACAGGAATTTCTCCAGTTGAGGGATTTCCAGAGCAAGTTCCCGAGAGCAACAACAGTGAAACTCCCAAAGCTAGAACATCTTCCAGCTTAAGTGAGCGTCATGTAAAAGGACGGTCAAATAGAGCATCGAATTCCGTACCACGCTCCCTAGCAAGATCTGCGACCCTTGGGAACTCGTTTACCTCGAGTCCAAATGCGATCGAAAGCAAACTTAGAAGAGCTGGCAGCTACACCGCAAGGTAAGACGCTCCCTTTCCGTCATTTACTGTGACCTTTGTAGTGTTTATACGCGCCTTTATTTGGAAACTGTATTTCTTGGGAGCTGTTCTAATGGGTAAAGCTTGATCCAGAACCAGACTGTTTTAGGTTCGATTGATGTGTCCGGTATCTCGGCGTGACCTTGAGTAAGTCATTTTACCTCAAATCACTCTTGCGCAGGTGCAGCGAGTTCCATTCGTAAACAGAAGCTATCATGCTATTAGCAGTACTTCCTCGATTTTTCCGGTCAAGTTGGACGGGAAGATTTGAAAATCGGGCCGGATAATAGAAAATGGCCGGATAATAGAAAATGGCCGGATAATGAAATTGCCCTATATATTCATCAAAATTGATTTGAAAAGAAGTTCAAAGCTCTCCAGCATTAAACTATATTATTGGGGCATACATCTGCCCCATGTCTTGTGGTCACACAAATTTAGGTGGATCTGCAGTTAGCACAGCCCACATCCATACACTAAATGTAAAAGGAGGGGCTGATGAGATGCGTAATCTAACTCTTTCATTGTCAGACTGAAAATAAAAAAGCGATACCTGCTATTTTGGGCGAGACCGGATAATCGAGGGACGGATGATCATGGAAATACATTATACTCGACATCGAGATTCTTACATTGTATGACAGATACAGAATGCACGTTGAAGCACATTTGTATTGCACGTTGTTGGATGACGTGTTCTAGAAGTAGTGAGATTATCAAGTATGAAGGCAGATGGATGGACAACAGATGTTTAGAAACTTGCATTTTGATGAGGAACTCATTGTTGACTAACATCAGTGATATAAAGTCTTCTGTAAAATAATCCTATTTTGTCGATTGAGAGCTTAAGGTTTAGTTTTCTTTAACAAGGGGCACTTAAATCAACCTTTACGCCCTCTCGTAAGAATATCAAAGGTAAGGTTGATGTTTTATCAGTTAATGCATTACTTCTTTTTACAACAGACGGGTTTGGAGTACTAAGACAATTTACTTTGTTCCTTCTTTCCTCTTGTCTAGATGTTGAAATGCTTGTCCCAGGGTGGGGATAATGATATATTAGGTACCTCCGTTATAAACATGTAAGAAGTTTTAAATTTCATCTTTAAGTTATTAGCCAGAGACGAGTTGATGTCGGTGAAATCAGTTAGCATAATTTCAAGTTCTTAACTTTCTTTGTAGGCGAAGTGAAGCTATTCTTTTTGCAAGGAATAACTATGCGGGAAAGCTGTCAAAGCTGCCCCATACCCATTTCTGGTGCAAGGTTTCGCAACATTTTCATCATGTTAGACTTTAAGAACCAGTGTATTCAATACAAAAACATACGTATTTTGGACGTGATGGGGGAGGGGGGGGGGTAGTAGATATTGTGCTTTCATATAACAGGAATCTGCATTTAGGGAAGGTACATAAAGATGAAATTTGCACCCCAAGTTAAATGCTGGAATTCAGTAGAAGTGAAAACTGTTCCGCTGAATTGAACAATGCGACCTCGCATTTACACAGTTTGTAAAGTTATTTTTTCCTGATTTGTACATTAATGCCTACTGGCAGGCATTGATAACTAAAATTGCATTTTCTTGTTTCTACCTTGTTAGCATTTGATGATGTCTTTGTTCTGCACCTTACGTAACTTTAGTATTTCTTTGCATGTTTGTTACAGGTCATTAGAGAATCACCTGTTTGGAGCCCTTCGAAGGTACAGCAGTGTGGATTCACAGCGTTCTTCAGTAGACACAAGCCAGGGCTTCTTCTTTGACTCTGGACGATATACCACGGATTCTGACAGTGATTCCGTAAGCACCATTAGTACTGACAGTCCAGAGAAGCATGAAAGGGAGCGCGTTAGGAGTATGTTAGCGGATCTAGGCATCTCAGATGAGATTCTAGGATTGAAGGAGGATCACTTCGCAACGCCAGACGTAAGGAATGCTTCTGCATATATCTACTAGTATTCAGTATTTGTATCTGTAATGTCGTTGGTGTGTAGGTATGCGCAACATAGTTAAAACTATAGATGATAATTATATAATTGTACTGGACAAGAAAATGACTATGGTGGTGATGGTGGTGGTATTAATATTGACAGAAGTGGTAATAACGTTGATGTATTCATACTACTTGTTTTATATTATGTTATGCCATGTTGTATTATTCTAAACTGTTTTACGTTATGTTGTATTATTCTATATTGTGTTACGTTATGTTGTATTATTCTATATTGTGTTACGTTATGTTGTATTATTCTATACTGTGTTACGTTATGTTGTATTATTTTATATTGTGTTACGTTATGTTGTATTATTTTATATTGTGTTACGTTATTTTGTATTCTTCTATATTGTGTTACGTTATGTTGTATCATGTTATGTTACGTTACGTATTGTAACGTTATATAGTTTTATGGTATGTTATGTTGTATTATCCTATATTTTTATGTTGTGTCGTATCATGTTATGATGTGCTACGTTATGAATTGTTATGTAATGTTATGTAATGTTGTATTATACTATGTTCTGTTACGTTATTTTATGTCATGTTATGCTACATTATGTTGCTATGTTACAATATATTGTTTTACGTTATATGTACTTTTAGACGAGTCTTCAGCAACACGTACTTAATTTTTACGAACGTAAAACGTATTCAGAAATGCTACTAGTCGAAAGAAAAGCAGCTACTAGCCATCTCTATCAGGAATCACTTACATTCGCACTATCCGTAGTTTTCAAACGATGCCTGTAATGGAAGGGAAGATCTTGTCTCCGCTTCTACTGTCAGACAGATGGGTTCACATGGCGCAACCAGTCGTAAAGTTTTGTACTCCATGAGAACAAGAATAGTGAAATAAATTTTCGTGCAACTTACGCAACGACTAATAGTAGCACGAGGCCTAGTAATATATTATCGTAGAGTACCTGATGTGAGCCTAAGAAAATATTCCTGGCAACGGCAGGCAGTCGAACACTCGCGCGGTTGTTCCTAATCATACGCTGTGATTATTATCACAAAAGGACGGGCTTGCAAACAGTGCTGTCATTATATTAAAATCTGTTAGTTGGGACGCATAGCTTCAACCCAGGCTGTTAGAAAATCCTTCCCTGTTGAACTACGTTACTTGACTTACTATAGGTCACTGGAGAAAGCTAAAACATGTGTGAAGATGTACAGCTGGTATCCCTTCATGATCAGTTGAATAATATTTTAGGCGTTTATAGAGAATGAGGAATAGGGACAGTTTATGCGGAAATTTTTCATATCGGATATTTTAGGTAGGCCTACTTTCCAGAAATGAATTTGGAGATTTTAAGGACGGTATGCTTTTTTTGTTGTTTATTTTCTCGTCCTTTTATTTGGTATTCAAACATGGACCCAGCTAATCGAACATAATTTAAGAAGTTGAGATCACAGCAATTTTAATGAGAGAATCCTAACGGAGTATTGAAGGTGATAAGGCGTCAGTAAACTCTTCAATGCTGTGTTTTGTTCCAAGAACAGCCAAGTCGGATTTACCAGAACAAGTCAGTGCCCGTGATTATTTCATGCAGTAATATTTTCGGTACTTTTGCCATATTTTGCCCGTAAAACACATAATGAAGCAATTAAGTCATTTTACTTGAGAAACTTTTCGCCGATTCTCTTCAATTTATTTACATCAGATGGTCACTCAACGAAACAGCGAGGCTTGTCAAACATAAAGAGAGAATCGAATTAAGCTAAAAGCGCGTTCCTATTCGTCAACAAAATTTGGACGGACTGGGAAAAATAAGAAATTCAATCTAATGGAAAGATGCTCTAAAGCTAGGACGTATAATCGAGAGGAGAGGTTTTAAAATGTCAGTTTTCGAAAAGAACACTGTAGAAATAGAAAGTACGTCACCACTGGGGATGGAACCCATGACCCACGCTACCACAACGTGTGCTCTACTAACTGAGCGACCTGGCCTCCGATGTTAACATACTGTGTTTCTCTAATCGCTGCCTGAGCTCCTAATCATCCACTGGTGGACATCGACATACAACTCAACGTAATCCCGAGTGGTGATATATTTTCTGTTTCTCGAATGTTCTTTTTAAAAGCTAAAGCTAGGACATCACCAATACTAATGCTTTCTGTTTACATAAAGTAGTTTTGAGCTTCCTATTTAAACTAAGCTAGTCCTTCAGTACTTCGGTCTTCCGCTACGCAGTCTTAGCAATCTTCAGTATCAAGCCCAAGACGTTCAACACTGTTTCCTTCACCAGATTGAGCTTACTCCGTTTGTACGTCGGTCTTCAACTACACAGTATTAGGAATCTACGATATCGGAGACATATATTGTGTTTGACCTCTGAGGCCTAAGACGTTCAACACTGTTACTTTTACCAGATTGAGCTTACTTGCATCTCACACTTCATTACACTACACTGAAAATCCTCTCAGTATAAGTGCACACTGTTTTACTTATTTGTGTGATATTTTAATTTGTTGGTGCCCCTGCCGCTCGTTACTTACCTTTCACACAAACGACGAGAAATAGGATTTCTTAATAGGATTGTTCCAAGCAATTTCTTTTCAGGGTGCTTTTGTCTTCATATTTAGTCTTTACTTGAATTTAATGTCGAGAAACTGCAAAATAAATTCCTGAACAAATAGTAGTGAGGGGCATCGTGGAGTTACATAGGTGACTTGCTGAGATGAACTGTGAGTTAGACTGCATCTTGGTGATAGAACTGAAACCGAGGCCGCCAGTGAATCCGGTGGTGTGACTCGCTGAATCGGTTTGACAAGAGGCAGGCAAGGAAAGCTCGCAACCGGGAAAGTGAAAACAACATCAGAGGGCCCACAGCCAGTAAAGGATGTTTGATGGCAGAAAAGATAAATAAATCGGCAGTGGCATTTATTTCAAATACTGAAATCCTAAGCAGCAATTCCTAAGCTATTACAGTGCTCGTTTTTCTGTCATAATAATAATTTTAAAACTTCCGATGTCTATTTCTCATCGAATGAGACAACCAACCACTCACTTTAGACATAGATTACATGGTGCGATGTACGTTTAACTACTATCAAGAACCCTAGATTGGACCAATAACTATTTCTATCACAGAAACGATGTAGCTCTTATCGCACAAGATATTGTCCTAGTTAAAAGAATCATGATTATGGTCATGATGCCGATGGTCATGATGACGATGGTCATGATGATGGTGATAATGATGATGTTGATGATGACGATGATGATGATGATGATGATGATGATGATGATGGGGGTGGTGATGGTGATAATGATGGTCATGATGATCATTATGACTTTTGATATGGAAGGGTCAGCCATATATTTTGTGTTAAGCAGTTTGTGGACTGAGAAAGTTAAAACATAAGTTGCTATCAAATTTAAACCAGAGGGGCAAGTTGATAATAATAATAATTAAGTATAATAATAAGTAAGATGTTCTGATAATGATAATAATAATAATTAGATGAAGAAGAAGAAAAAGAAAAAGAAGATAAAGGTAAAGAAGCCCTCAACAGCGATGAAGAACCGAAGCACATATTATTGACCGCTCTATAGCTTTGGAAGATGTGGCGAAGACGTGTGTATAACAAAGTGGTAGCTCTGAGGCTGCCTCATGCTTAGGAACTTATTCTGCACATCTTTAGTTCAATACAAGTTACTCTAGTGTGCGGAATTTGGTTCAACATACTACAAATATCTTTGCTTTGGTCCTTAATGATTGTGGCAGTTGGAGATATATCCTCATCGAGTATTGAAAAGGTCAATAAACAGATCATCGAAAACTATTCGTACTTACCCGTTGTATGCATTATTGTGTCTTTAAGTCTTCTTTTGTTCCCAATTACATCCTTCGGTCAACAATAGCGTCTTATGTTTTTGAATAACGTACAAAGACGCAGATTAAGAATCTTCTTTGGAGATACGTCCTTAACTGCAATCGAACTACGATAGCTGTATTATCAAATCGTGGTCGTAGCGCCTTACACTATACAAGCTAACGTCCTCAGGAAGGGAGATCGACAGCACAGAATTCGATCTGCAAGATCTTATTTATTAAAAACAAGAAAAAGCAGCTCCGAGAGTCTTCAGCCTGTACATCATCAACGCACGCGCAAGAGAGTGTACAGCGCATTGTAACGTTAAGTTTTCTTTTAACCATTGGGAACTACCTACAGTGCCAAATCGGGAACATCGCTTTACACTGTCATGGTAAAATTGCTTCATGCAGCATAAGCCCTGAGACACGGACTTCAGTTTGGAGGCATGTTAATCACTTATAACAGTCAGATATGACTTCGTTGTGATAATTGTTTACTGCTTTCATTCATGGAGAGAACGTAGCCACCGTATATCAGCGAATTTGTGTCATAGTCAACAATGTGAAAATGGCTTTGACTCTTATTATATAAGACATCACGTGACCGTAGTTGCAGGTTACGTCTATACATTACACTAATTTTATAAGGAATGTGTTACATGGATACTGAGCCAAAGACTTTGCTCTCGACATCTCTAATATTTCCATTGATATGTTTTAGATTTGCATGTTTATTATCAATCTCATTTCCTTAATGGGACTAATACCTTCAGTTTTTGCTATTGACACACAGTCTTTTATGGGATTCACGTCGAAGGAGGAGCTAGAGCATGCCATCGATAGCTGCAAAGGCCTTATCAAGAATATGACGGAGGATTCATCTGATCGAAGGGAGTTGATCAATCGACTTATTCTTCTTAGGATAAAGCTGCAAGAAGAAAAGGTAGGGACAGAGTCTTTTGTTGATATATGCAGGCAGACTGATTGTCTTTATAGAAATATGGATCGTGAAACACTAGTGAGACTGTACCATGGATATATAAATCATTAAACGCTAGGTAGATTGTATTTATGGATTATATGGTCATAAAACGCTAGTTAGATTGTATTTATGGATATGTAGATCATAAAACGCTAGGTAGATAGTATTTATGGATACGTGAATCGTAAAACGCTAGTTATGTTATATTTATGGATATGTAGATCATAAAACGCTAAGTAGATTTTATTTATGGATATATGAATAATGAAATACTAGTTAGATTATATTTACGGGTATATGGATCATGAAACTGTAGTTATAGACTCCTTATATGTCATTCGGGAAGCACAAATCTTAGCAAATGTTACTGTACCATTACGTTGGAAAATGTTTATTGTTTTATTTATACATGACTTAACACGAAAGTGGGTAGTTTTGTTGTACGATTTTACCTAGCTAACAAATCTTTGCAGTTGGAGCGTGAGAAAGGTGACATTGTTTTTAGAAGAGGTACAGAAAAGTGTTTGCCATGTTTATAAAGAAAAACAAAAAGGATAGCCATGGCGTAGTTTACCGACATTGACTCCTTATATTCATGGAAATGTTGGGAACATCTATTGTAATCAGGAGATGTCTGTTAAAGAATGGGAATCTTTTATCTTGATATTTGCATCTTAACTTCTCACCCATTTGATGACGCATGAAGATCTAAGAAGTAACTCGTGTATTGTTGTGAGAATAAATATTCAACGAATGCATTAATACAATCAGAAAGAATCTCTTTGTATCAAGATTCTAAAGGTCTATCGATGCTCTGTAGCCGTAATAAAACCTGACAGAATGTGTAAGAGCAAATTTTCGTTGCTGTTGCTGGAAATGGATTTTTATGTGACCAGTTGTTCGATGCCTCTTAATGCGTGTGTTACTGGCTCAGTTATTGCTGTTAGATTGCTTTTGGTTATATGAAAAAGTTACTGTAAGATGTTGCTGACGTCTTTCCCAATGACATGACCATTTGAAGAGGAAGTTAGACACCAAGACTAAGTCAAGTAAGCATAGCCGTGCAGTGCATCAGCGAGATAACGACATCAAAGCAATGCAACGGGTGTTCAGTTGCAAACAGACTGGAAGAAAGGCGAAGAAGGCTTTTTTTTATCAATTCGACTATAACAAACTAGTTTGTGTATGATGAACAACGTTCATCAATCGACCGGTCCAAAAAGATTTTAAAATTTTGATTAATGCGTAAAATATTACTTATAGTTATGAGAACAGAAAAATAGTTAATTCAGCTATCTTATAGTTTTTTCTTTATCTTTGTCTAAAGATCGTTAAGAGCCAGGTAAAACTATTTGACGAAGAATTGCTTTGACAAAAAAGATCCACCCCCATAGAAGGTCTCAAGTCATAGCCTCCTGTTCGTGAACATTGTTACTGAAGACCTTTGGGTTAAGGGCCAACAGTTCTTTCGCCGAGTTATGTGTTGGTGAATCCATATTTAGCTTGTCTGTTGTGGTCATAAGGCTTTAAGCCTTTGCTTTTACTAAGAAATGGTAGCAGATGGCCTGTCAGTCGCAAACTGCAGTCGCCTTTTATGTGAACGAATAGTCTACCTAACCATAACATGCATAATATAAAGTACATGGGTGGGAACGTTGTAGCAGCGCATGGCATTCATTCAGATGCAATGAATAAAACTTTCGAGCCATGTCGTTCCAAATAGGACTTCAGGGTCTGATGATCTAAAGTAGATTAGCATATACGTTGAGAGATCTATAATTGGAAATAAAAATTAATTTGCCAGTTACGGTAGGTCTTATAAGGTCAGACTGTGGTGTGTATTCGGAGCAGCATGATGGGAAAAGTACATTTTACTGTCGGATGTAAGAGCGTCGGTATCAGATAATGTAGGTCAGATTTTCAGATACTTTAGGAGCCACAAGATTGGAAAGGTAGATTGACAGATTAATTATCAGCTTTAGGATCAGATGGTATAACGTAGACGGTAAGACATGTTAAGAGCTACAGGATGAGATGGTAGAAATTAGACTGTGGGATATGTTAAGAGCTACAGGATGGGATGGTAGAAATTTGACTGTGGGATATGTTAAGAGCTGCAGGATCATATGATAAAAATTAGACTGTGGGATATGTTAAGAGCTACAGGATGAGATGGTACAAATTAGACTGTGGGATATGTTAAGAGCTACCGGATGAGATGGTAGAAATTTGACTGTGGGATATGTTAAGAGCTGCAGGATCATATGATAGAAATTAGACTGTGGGATATGTTAAGAGCTACAGGATGAGATGGTAGAAATTAGACTGTGGGATATGTTAAGAGCTACAGGATGGGATGGTAGAAATTTGACTGTGGGATATGTTAAGAGCTGCAGGATCATATGATAAAAATTAGACTGTGGGATATGTTAAGAGCTACAGGATGAGATGGTACAAATTAGACTGTGGGATATGTTAAGAGCTACCGGATGAGATGGTAGAAATTTGACTGTGGGATATGTTAAGAGCTGCAGGATCATATGATAGAAATTAGACTGTGGGATTTTTTAAGAGCTACAGGATGAGATAGTATAAATTCGACTGTGGGATATGTTAAGAGCTACAGGATCAGATTGTAGAAATTAGCCTGTGTGATATGTTAAGAGCTGCAGGATCATATGATAAAAATTAGACTGTGGGATATGTTAAGAGCTACAGGATGAGGTGGTATAAATTAGACTGTGGGATATGTTAAGAGCTACAGGATGGGATGGTAGAAATTAGCCTGTGTGATATGTTAGTATATACCGATTTGTTAAATGCTGTAAGGCCGCCTGATTTAAGTCGAACTGACAGATACGGGAAAGGCTAAGCAAAGATTATATGTAAGCGGAAGGAGGAAGGGGGTTGCAAGAGGTAGTGAAGCTTTGAAAGAACCACTAAAATATGGGTGTTCTATGCTTTAGAGCCTAAAGATGGCATGTGTACAACTTTAGCAGCTATACAAGAGACTCGAGCACTAGGAGAAAGTGCAAGCAAAGGGAAAACTACATTTGACATTTCCAGGTTACACAAAGTAGCTGAGGACGGTTCCTAAAAGCACTGTGCTTATCAGATTTGATATACTCTGATTTGGGCCGAGAAGGTTTATCTGGTTGGCTTTTAGTTATATAAAAGGCCATGCTAGTTATATAAACGCACCTCGTGTCGCGTCTGTGTTACTCCTAACATGTTATAAAGGGAACACTCGAAAGTTGAATATCGGAAAGGGGTAGTTTTTGAGTGCCAATGGGTGCGAGAACTGACAGAGTCGCACTTTCAATGATTTTCTCATTTAATACCTAAGATTCTTGGTACACTGTCTATCTTATATAAAAGACACCAACCCCCTTCCAGAATTCACCAGAAGTTGCGAGGGAGCACATATCCACTGCGTATCAGGGGGCTACAGTGAGAGATAAAGGAGGCACGTACCTTTGAAAGACGCGTGTCTGTTGACTGGCTTATCTTGTGCAGCTCGTTGAAGCTAATTTCCCTAACTGTCTACTTCTGGAGACAAACCAACCAAAAGGTCATACAATCCTACAAAGATATATGAAGGGAGACCGGAAAGCTATGAATATTATTGATAACTTCTTTCTAGTAGCAGCGCCAGAGCGGTTGGCTCGAAGCCAGTCGAAAGAAAGGTCTGTCAGAGACGAAGGAACACTTGCCAAACAATCAGGGAAAATAACACAGAAAACATTTCGAAGGGACATAAAGATGGATTGTCGGTATCAGTCGATCGAAAAAGAAACTCTACGTTGTGTGTAGACATGCAGTCATACTTGCTTCTACATGTTAAACAGCCTTTCTGTAGGTCTCTATGAATGCTATTATAATACAACCAGTATGATGCTCCTTCCTCAAACTTAAATCCGGTCAAAATTTTTGTTTTCTTTACGTCTCTATGAATGCTATTGTAGTGTAACCTGTATGAGGTTCCTCCTGTAACCAGTATGATGTTGCTCCTTTAAGCTTAATCCTGGTATTCGAGAAGAAGCCAGAGTATCAAAGTATGTGCTCAGGATGTACGTGAAGCGCTCTTTACCCCAATTAGAAGCGGGGTTTTTCCGTGGGGAGGGGGTTCTGTCCACTATTGGTTTTGTTCAATTAACTCTAATTTTTTCCGCTTTGCAATGTCAAACATGTCTAGAGCTAAAGGTAGCCCCAGCGTTTGCATAGAACCGAAAAGTAGAACGTTAGGAAACTTCAAGTTTTGATCGATGACGTAAAAATTCAAACCCATATCCTCACAACTTAAATGAATCAAAATTCCGACGGAAATAGATTAAAATAACTGAAACATTTCATTCTGTGTAATATTGTACCCAAAACTTGCTTTGAAACAGTGGTGTTTGGAGAATTTACAATCTGATCACTACCATTGTTTCCTTTTCCTCTGTTCATGAAATTTGAAACACCTAAAAGAGGAACTGAAAACAACCAAAGATGTGAAAGTATAACGTATTCTTCAAAACGTACTTGTTATGGCAACTTAGAGGGTATGAGAAAAAGATACGTTATAACCCTTTTAGAAAGTAATGACCCAACCCTTAGTAGTAAATATTTCATTTTTTCTTAATGCCAAGAACGGGAAAGTTAGAAAAACCCCTCAAAAAGCCCCGATCCCCGGTCCTTCTAAGTACAGTATATTACACTTAATCTTTTTAGCGCCCATTTTGTGCCTGGTACGTTTAAATTCTCTGTTTAACCGGCATGTGTCCTACAGATCAAACCTGCTGTTGATTATTTTCTCTGATCCGCTGCCCAAGCAACGTAGATACATAGCAATCATACACGGTGCACAGAACTTGCACGAGGATATTATAACACAACCAGGGCTCGAACCTCTGAATATCATAACCCTTGGATTATGAGACAGTTACTTAAACCACACAGCCACTCTGCCCCTTACACCACCTTACTTCTTACACCACCTTACCCCTTACACCACCCTGCCCCTTACATCACCTTACCCCTTACACCACCCTGCCCCTTACACCACCCTGCCCCTTACATCACCTTACCCCTTACACCACCCTGCCCCTTATAAACCCCATACCCCTTACACCACCCTTCCCCTTACACCACCCTGCCCCTTGCACCACCTTTCCCCTTACAAACACATTCCCCTTACACCACCGTGCCCTGTACACCACCCTTCCCCTTACACCACCCTGCCCCTTGCACCATCCTGCCCCTCTCAAATACATTCCCCTTACACCACCCTGTCCCTTACACCACCCTGTTCCTTACACCATCGTTAGTTAAGCTCAAAAGCAAGCA
>JAAAKM020000498.1:11678991-11722982 GCA_010016025.2 Alatinidae sp. Z8VKAUB7J3
ACATTCCCCTTACACCACCCTGTCCCTTACACCACCCTGTTCCTTACACCATCGTTAGTTAAGCTCAAAAGCAAGCAATCTTTCTTTGTTCTGCCTGACCAGTTCTATTTTGTGTAAAGCATAGTTTTGGTAGTGAGCAAGTGATCCTAGAAACAGTGACAATATAGCGAGACAAATGATTCTTTGTACTATCAAGTGATTCATAGTCACATGTCTGCTCTCTAGTTCGATATCACGCACGCTTATAAACTATCTTTAGTAGTAACATAACTAAAGCCAAGTTATAAGTCACACGAACTTTATGTACTGTAAATGATTCTGAGAGCATCTTATCTGCGGACAGGACTACGTTCGGAAATTGCTATGGCGCCAAGAAATACAGATGTAAGCGTCACATTATTATAATAGTAACTACTTACCTTGCCTTACAATTCGTAGCTTTGATTGTAATGCTGTTAGTTTCCCAGTAGCTTGGGTAGGCAGCAGTTTTCTAGTTCTTCTTCTCCTTTTAACTACTACTAATAGTAACTATTGTTAGGGAACTATTAGGTTACGCTAATATGTTCTTATCAGCAGTGAAACTATTGCAAGTTCTATTGAGCATTCTTCGTACAAAGGTATTATGTTAGAGCTGACGAAGGAGCTTGAGGGTGTGGGTTACTATCACAGTAAAACAGTGGTTTCCAAACTTTAAAGGGCATTACTCCCCGTCCCCCTCTTGGAGCCTACTAAGATACTTTCTTAGCGCCCCCAGATATTCGTATAACGCATATTTATGGCTTGTGCCTGGTGTTAGAGAGTTGCAAATTCAAGACAGTTAACGATGAAAGAGTTAACATCTACAAGCAACATTAAGATAGAAAACCAGAACGTTACATGTTATACGTAATCTGACTCCAATGGCCCTGTTTCTTTCATCACCCCTTGAATGTTTCCAGCTTCCCCTAATTAGGTGGTACCACCCACTTTAGGAATCCTTGCATTGAATCCTGGGATAGGTCTGTACTCTCCTCCCACCCTCTTCCGCCTTTGACGATGGCTTTGATTACGTACTTGTGAAAACGAAAGAGTATTAAATGTCACTTTTGAGTATGAAATAGTACCCGTGGTAAACTGATACCAGCGATAGGTCATATTGACATGTTATTGATTATCGGACTATGTTCTATGTCTCTCGTTTCCTTCGATAACATATGAGATGCTGCAGATACAGTTCGCGGTATTTATCTTCTGGTGTTCTTTCTTGATTAGATGTATATACTGTGTGTAGGAAGTGTAATTATAGTCATTGTGAAGCAAATTACCTGACAGGTACTTAAGGTGATACAGTCAAGTTATGTACAAAGGGGCTTGTACACTACTGACTAATCCATTTTAAGGCAGTATAGCGGAATGTCTCATCAGGGAAGGTACAAACATTTGAAATACAGAGACGAATGAAGTGGGAAGTTTGTTTCAATGTGTTGCTGTCACCTGATTGCCCAGAGTCTTTCTCATGATTTTCACTTAAGTGCCTTTTTGTGTAGTGTTACTTCATTTTCATTTGCTTCTCTCGTTAATTGATTTTATTCTGTTATATCTGTGTCTACAATGATCCTTTGAAGGACAGATTTCTTCCTCGCGTCTGTTCTGGATTAACACAGGGACCATTCCGAAGTATGTTCGCTTTGAAACGGGGACTGGGACCTATGGGATCTAAGAGGAAAACTATTGTTTTGATGACGTCATTGTGGGTTTTTTTGCAAAGCGAGCAATAGCACTTTCTTGAATGGTCTCTAATGTGGCGACACGTTTAGTCAGTTTTGAGCTTGAGACAAGAAATAGACTATCAGAATTGGTGTAGTAAATATCAGACTCATCAAGTATTTTACGTGATCACCATTCGCCTGACGGATATTGACTTGGGTCTTTCTGCCCGTTATTCAAACGGCCTCACTTCCTCCATTTAAAATTTTTAAGGAGACTTGTTGATTTTTAAATAACTAAGTACTCATTTGTTTTTATTCATAATTGAACTTCATTTCTTCAACTTAGGCTGAGACATGGGCAGAAATTTAGCTAGTAGAATTTCGTCCATACTAAGAGAGGAACAGTTTCTTCTTTTTTGTTTATTTCATGGTGTATATGGTCCAGCCCTTACTCCACGCCTGATTGTCCCCTGTTGTCCTGTTACTGCCTAGTAGTCAAAGGGGGTGAGAACAAGTAAATAAACCACAGAGTGGGACTGATGACTAGTGTCATGGGTGTGAAGAGGAACATTTTTTATATTCTGTTGAGATTGGTGCGGTCAGATGTAGATTGGGTTTTTTTACAGTTGGTGCATAAACAATATGCTGATATTAACGAATTCCAGTGATCGATATTTTTCTCGTCAATGAAATTTAATTTCTGTTTAAGAGGTACATTTTCGGACACTTTTAGGGAGGGGGGGGGGGGGAGTCATTAGCGTTAGCGTCATGAACAATGGTTTATTCCGACGATAGTGGTTGGGTAGCAATCATTAGCTTGCTGATGCTCACAATCAGTTTTGTCCTTTTTTCTAGGAAACCAACGTTCAACCTGATGTCAAAGGAAAGAAAGTTCTCGGCCATCAGTTCGCCAGAGAACTTAAAACGAGCAACAACCACTTTTGCGACTGCTGTGGATCAGCAATCTGGGGGATATTCCAGGCCTCATACAAGTGTTTAGGTGAGAAAATGTTTTGTTTTTAACCCCATCACGTGAACACAAACCCGCAATTTGAGTTGTAACTAAATTTCATGAAATGATATGTTTAAGAGTTATTTGGTTTGATTAGTGGAGAACGGATCTTTAAATCAGTACGTATGGCACCCTAATTGAACTTATCAACACAATGAAGACAGTTTTCACACATCCCAAAGCTACCGTCCTATCGTTAGATGGTCCCACTTATTGCTTTAGTTTTCTTGTTGTTGTGTTGCTAGGCGATACACTAGTGTCATTTTTATAAGTTGCTGTGAAGTCAATTCACATCATTCTTTCAAAAGGCCTTGGACTTCAAGACTCAGGTCGCAACGTCAAGCAAAACGCTTTACCGATCCTGGTTTTGCAAAATGGTTAATGGTTGTTGAATTAACTGAAAATACGGCAAGGATGTACAATAACTTCTGCAGTGCCTGGAAGAAGTAACTGTTGTAGGTAGTCTTTAAAAAAGGGGGAAAAACCCGGACGCCCTTTCCTACAAAACCTTATTAAAGTCGATGATTGAAAAAGCCTTAGGTGGAATAGTCTTGATACTGCTTAGGATTTCAAAGCCCGAAAATGACTTGCCTTGAACGCATGTTACTGTTTAAACAACTTTTGGTATTTCAACCTTGAAATGGAATTAAACATCAAGCTATTTTGCACAGTTTTAAAACCCATATCATTTTCTGGAGCAGGGAAGTAGACCCAATTCGACGACATTTAAAAGAAATTAGATTCAAAGTATAATGGGATGGAAAGACATAGGCTGTCTGATTTCTCTTGGTCAGGGAGTAGTAAACAGGGCGCAGGATCATGGAAGGGATCACTGCAGGTCGATAAATTTGCGATGTTTGCAAAACCCTCCACTATCCAGTAATGCTTAACAACGTGTATTGATCATCGTCGTTCGAAAGATAAGTAAGAAGTCTATGACATCGTTTGGTAACAGACTTTGCACGGTTGTACGGATAAGCCTTCGAAGACACGGGTATATCAGAAATAATTTGACAGGAGTAATTGTGCTCCTTATCCAATGCGTAAAATTTCACCTTTCACCTTTCTCACATTGTTGGCACACCAAGAGAAGAGGATACTAGATGTCATAGTAGCTAAGGCAATCGGACCATATCATTAGAGAGATCTTTAGATCTTTATGTGCAAAGAGGACCTGTTTAAACCTTGGGATTCGCAACGAGTTACTAATTTCTCTGAAGGCTAAAAGCCATTTAAGTTAGGTACCGTCGCCTCTACTGCTCAATCCGCTTTCCGTGAAGGTCAAAACTGCACCTTTGATTTCCGACTCAAGTAAGATGTGATTTATAGAGACGCCTTATGCTACTTTAGTGAATACTAACTGACTGACGTCGCGAATAGGGATGCTGTCTGTTGTATCCTTAGTTCAACCACAACCTGTGGGAGGCAATGCTCTGCAGAAGTGCCTCACTTACTTGCCATTCCTCTTGAGTTGAAACCTTAAGCAAGGGTGCGTTTCCGTACACTAAGCAAGAATTTCAGTGTGATGATAAAGAAGAGAATAAGAAGCCAGACGGAATTGTGGGAAAAGAAGCGGTCTACATTCAACTTTTGGGTAAGTTAAATTTCGGTACGAAACAGTACCTGTTAAACATAACCTATCTGGCATTTAAAGGCTGAATATTTGTTTCGTTGACATCACATACCAAAGCACTAACGTAATCGCAGCTAATCTGAAACTGTCCTTTAAAAGCAATCCTGCATACTGTTAGGTCCGTTGATAAGATTTAGGTATTCATTCTAGATCGTATTTCCAAAACATTTTCTGTAAATGTAATTCTTAATTTTCCATTGTGTGGTCTTAATTGTGTGAATTCATTTTCCCCCTGCAGATTGCGCGTTCCGCTGCCATAAAAAGTGTCTCCCAACCGTCGATAAGCAATGTGTGAGTCAAAAGGTATGTATAGAGTAACGATGGAAATACTCCACCACTCAATAGCGAAACTGCATATCCTAATCATGCAATTTACAAATTAAAGCTCCAACCAAGTCACAGATTTCCTAAATTTCTAGTCGTTTAGCCGTATCTGAAGTTTGGAAAATTGATGTTGCTGGTGTAGTTGCGTCCAGAAACAAATTACCAGCGTCATACTTGCAACTTCAAGCTCCTAGTTGATCTTAACAAGAAGATATTGGACAACCGTGGCGTTGCTACTCCCATCAGCGTCGTTCATACGTTCATTTGACGTTCTGGAAGTGGATCGGAAATAGCTATTGCCTCCTGATTCACTTTACTGTTCCTCTAGCTTTCTCAAATGGGGACTTAATCTAGCCCTAAGTCCCCATTTGAATACTCTAGTCGCCCTTTATTAGTTGGCTTGTTTGGAAGTTTACTGTTTATTTAGGTCACTTTCAATCTCACTTCCCATTTGATTGAGAAACTGCAGACACCATCGCCATTTTGAGTTTAGATTTTCTTATTTAATTTTAAACTTAACTGCACGAGTACGAATACTCTTTAAATGTTAGGTTCCCTTAATATTTTCTTCATACAACGTGGAACATTATCTTCAGTGGCACAAAAATAGCTATTATTTTGATGTCCATGCACAAAGCAAAGAAAGCAATGAGTGATTTAACCTTATCAGAATTCACGCGATCACGTGATGAATCATATAATTTTTTTCTCGTTTATTATGGTTTCTTTCCTTTTTCATTTTCTCATTTTTTCCCGATTTTATGTCCTATTTTATGTTCAAGTTTTTGAACTGTGAACTCTTGATCGTTACATTCCCGTTAACCTAAAGGTTTCCATTTTCACGGCTTCTCTTCATTCATATTAATACATTATACGTATTGTCTTGTTACTTTGCTGCTCTTGGAACTACCTTATCACCTCATTTTTTAAGAAAATACGCCATTGCTATTTAAGAATTGCAACAGTGAACCAATGAAAACTCCGCCCCTGAGCTTCGTTTCGAAATCTACAGTGAACAGAGTGGGGTGCACTATTGCAGAGGAAGAAAACTCTTGTTTTACAAGAATGGGTACTAAATGAACCTCTCCCTGACGAGCCCCTTGCCCTTCAAATTGTCGCCTAGTCCTTTTATTGCCCATGGATGTGCATGATACTCATTTCCATTTTTCGTGCTTATGATATTTACTTACTTTCGTTTTGTCCTTTTCGTTTTTCTTTCGTGGTTGGTTTTTTGGCTTTCATTTACTTTCGTTTCATTTTCCGTTACGATGTTACTTTCGTTTCTTTTATTTATTAAAGTACTTATTACCTCTTTTGATTGCATTCATAACATTGATCTCTCTTCATTTTAAGATTTCCGAAACAACCTACATTACTGATATATGTCCAGAAAATGGTCTCGGAGCACAGCAATACCGCTGTGCAGACTGCAGACGCAGACTTATGTGTCGTAAGTATTGTCATTTATACGAAGATTAATATACTATTTAACTAATTTGCCTGCGTCATACAGGTAGAGATTGCCATGATATTGCGTTAAGAATTAACGTATTAATTCAATTAATACTAAAGAGAATTACAAGAAGTTTTGCAATCTGTTAATCGATGTGCCCTCTTTGTATGTACACAGTTTCTAGGTGATAACAATATTTTTTGATGAGTAATTAGGTATTTGGCCCCTCCGCCCCCTCCCCCCCCCCCCCATTCTGTACGCCTATAGAACATTTACTCACAAACTAATTTAGGCATAGATAGGTCATAATATAGTTTAATATGGTTTTTATTATGTCAAAAAGTTGTGGAGGCTGCGAGGTATGAGAGAGGTATTGTTGGGGGTTTACAACTATTGCTTTCTATACTCCGAAGAAGACATTGTTATGCGTAAAAGATCTGTATGACATCTACTATGATACTTGAAAAATTAAAGATTGAGTTGGATGTGCCCTTTTATAAAACATTGGCCCACCATCATAATATTTAGGTTATTGTGAGTATGACAAACCCTTACAACGGGTCTATGTCTTACTCAAGGATGACACTGCCATAATATATATTAAAAAAGGGGGAGGGGGCGATATTTACAGGACTTTTTTCAAAGCACAATCTTGAGAAAAGTTTTTCCTTTTTGACAATTAAGAAATAATGACATACTCTTTTGTCCTTCTCTAATGTTTTTCAGTGTTCCCTTTCTTCTCTTTGCCAGAGCTTACATGGCCAAAGAGTGAAGGGGCTGCCCACTAAATTAGATTTATCTTTCAATTCTCCTGCCCCAGTTGACTGGAGTTACAATTATCAGGTAACGGTCTCTCTTTCTCAAACATTTATGGTTGCCTCACATTACACACAATTAAAGCACCAATATTATTAAGACCAAATGGCTTTACATACGGGATGAGCTGGCAGGTAGGCCTATTAATCTCCTCCAAATTGCTATTTGGGGAAACTTATGAATAATAAATCCTCAACTATCAGGTACAAAAAGTAACAGGGAAATATAAAGAAATCATTTTGAATAAAAACATATTGAATTGCCTACGTTAGATTGTATAAGGGACATTGAATTATTAACAGGCATTTGTAAACTAATGAGATTACAACTAGAATATTTCCAAGGAGTAATTACCCCCTCCCTCCACTCACCCACAAAAACACTTTCTGGCAAAAAGTGTTTGACAATTCTTCAGAATATGAGGCTTACCATTTTTACTACTATTATAACTATTCAACGCTATACTATTACCCTATGTTTTCAAAGCTGTAGAAGTAGAAATTTATTTTATGCAACATAAAACTGATGGGGAAATTGGCTGGTCCTGTCAATGCCATTCTAGTTCATTTCTGAAGGTCCAGCATCTCAAAAGAGATTTGTTTTCTAGTAGCTCTTAACAGCATTGTATTGAAATAATAGGTCCCACCCTGCACCATAAACAGACTCTCTTTTTGTCAGGGTATCCCTTTAAAGTAGCTCTGGTGCAACTGCAGTGTGTAGTATTGGGGAGGAGATACCAGGCTTAAGCTAGCTATACCTAGTCAATTAGTGTTCTTCTCTGGGAAACAGGGATAAGGTAACACTGAAAAAGTAAAAAACAGATGAAGAAAGTCAAGTTTCATCTCTTAGATGTAAAAATGTTTTCTAAAGATCAAGTAGAATAAAAGAGAAATCTTTGGCTATGTATTACAACCCTCTCCCCTTTTAACATGGTGGTGCTCCCTTAGTAAAAAGATCAACCCAAATAAAAATGGTAGCAACGTATTCCTAATCTTGTCAATAACATAAATGTTTCATGTTCTCTAACAATTCACCAAACTTCTTCAAAACAAATGGAATATATAAATGTACCCCCCTTTCCACTTCATTTGTTGGCACCCCTTCATACCAGATTTCAGTGTTTCTATGGAAGAATTACATAATTTGCAGATGATGCTATTTAAGAGGATATTGATTCTTAACTTGAACATTAAAGCATTTCTCATAATTATAACTGACCACAGACATCACAGATTGGTATTGGTCAGGGTTATCCAATCCGAGTATCGCACCAACAAAGGGTGTTACCAGAGGTAGAGCAGGTGGATTCCCCTTGATATTACATGAAATATACATTTGCAGCCATATCTGAAAGTTCTTTATAACAAGAAATCCTGATATTACTCCATCCTGTCTTGTAAACATCCAAACCTAAATTAAATGTTCTATTACAGTAACAAAACCCCCTTTTAAAAGGGTTTCCTGGAACATGAAAATCCAATATCAACCAGACATTCACTGGAACACTTAGCTCAAATCTCTTTCTTTTGCCCTCACATTGTACCTGTACTTTCTAATTAATTCCATGTAGTTACCAATGATATATTGTCTATGTAGGGGTGGGTTTTTATTTTGACAACTGTTAGTTTGCGTTAGATTAAGATATTCTTTGGTTGTCAGAGATAACATATGTCAAGGTAAAACGACAAAGGTAATATAATAGACTGGGTAATCAAAACTGTGTAATATTTTAATGTAATAAATTTTAAAATATTGTTACAGCTATCAAACATTTAAATATTGCGTTAGGGGAGTCACATAAAGTATCTAATTTCGTTCTATTTCGTGATTGTCATATTGATTTTATCTTCAAAACAGACTCGAAAACGGTGTGTTTGGGACAATTTGTGTTTCTTAGGGATCAATTTTTATTATTTCAAGTAACTACCGATTAGTTACGGTCGACTAAACGTTACCTTGCGAAAAATAATCAAGTGAGGAATGGTAAGTAAAAGCTTCAATGGACTCCATTCAGTTCGTTGTGATAAAACTGCAATTTAAAAACAAATTTACCGAAATCGAGTGTACCCCGTTTCTACCCAGGTCCACCCAGCCATGAATATGGAGAACGGAAATTTCAAAGCTCATGCTCAAATAGGTAATTGCAGCAAGTTTGTTGGAAGAACAGTGTATTTAGAATTAAATGTAAGTTAGTATAGCTGCTAGTTAGCCTTCACAATTTCATTAAGCGTTAAACAGCACTATCAAATGCCTTATTAGACCTATTATAATATGAATACCTTAACATAATCAATGACTTTTCGGATGTTTGGTGGGGCAGGGATATTTTCTGTTACGGAAGTAGCTAAGACCAAATAATTAATCCCCTGGTATCAATATGTATAATAGATAGATATTGTAACTAAAGACTTAAAATTCCTACTACAAATTACGGGAGCTCTTAGTGATAATAAAACTTGGGCACAGATACTCGTTCAAGTACAACAGCACATTTAACACTCGGGTTCTTTGAACATAAAATTATGTCGAAGGCCCAATTAGCCACAATGGATGGTGGGGATTCATTCCACCTACGGTAAGAGTTGTTACGTCACATGAATAAATCTATTTAAGGCTTGAAGTTGAATTCTTAAACCTTTATTTCAAATAGGTCTACATAGTATCACCTGAAATTCCATGTCAATATTTTGTTGTTGATGAAGCCATGATCCTCCTCCTTCTTCGATGAAGCCACTAGTCCTCTGCCGTCGGGAGTTAACTTGATCAAATCGTCGGCAAATTTAGCTGTGGGTCTGATTCTAACGTAAACTTGTACTGCATCCTTATTACCTGACATTTTAAGCTCCGTGTTTGTAAGTGTTTAGCCAGTTCTTTACTTGATGTAGTTTGTAAACTTTGAACTGTGCTTCTCTTTCAATCATCTGGCTGCAGATGAGCAACGTTTACTAACATATGAGCGTGGTTTTGCTAAGGTTGCCATGGCAGCATCAAGACAAAGTGAGACCCATGTTCCCAAAGTGACGTCAGCCTCGTTTTGAAATAGAACACACATGGCGGCTGTCTTGTTGTGGATGCTCGTTGCACTGTAGTACCTGAAGTGATGGAGGTGGTTGTTGGGACATATAATCATGTGTTATTTGGATTTCAGTTACAGACATGTGTAAATGATGATGCAGAGGAGGTAAATGATCCGTTACTTTAATATGTTTGAAACAGCATCAAGCTAGCCTTCAGTTGTTCAGCATCATGAGATACAGCTAGCTTGACAAGTTGACATGACATGCAAGCGCATAACGTGACCCTATAATTTTAATTGTATCAGAAAAGCACAGGAAATACTTTAGGTCTTTGTACCATGGACAGAGATCCATGATAATATTACCCATAAGTCTCTCGTTTCGCTACGACATTAGAATACTCTTTGATAAAAAAATAACGATCAGGATGTTAAGTAACGATTTCGAAAGATCCACATAGTATAGTAGGCCTACTTCCTTTATATGCCAAAATCATCGAAGTACCACTAATTATACCCTCTGGGTCGCTCACCCACCATTACATAAGTGCAAGTCAACACCAAACAGAACTGCCAATATCACATAATAAGGCTATTCAAGCGGAAAGTTTACAAAGTATAGTACAACAGTGCCGTTTGTGATTCGATAGCTTCACTTATTTTTTTTATCAAGGGAGCTGAGGGGATTCGAGCCCATGGCCCATTGGTTTGAAAATCCAAAACTTAACCACTGGATCATGAAGCCCTATATTTTTATATATTGTATTTTGCTTAATGTTACTACCTACAATACCAGGCTCTTAATTGCATTTTATCTACTCATAGGAAAAACCATTTCCATAAGATTTGTAACTAACGGGACAAAATTTGTAAACTACTGTGAATGGTTTTCACGAAAGTCAGGTTAACTGTATAATTCAATATATTGTGAGTAATCATCATATGAGTTTGCTTGCAGATTAATTACACTTAGTAAGATGTTTGTAATGGACAAGCCAGGCTTCTTTGAGAAGAAGCTCGAAGTTCAAAGAAGCCGAGGTGGAAAAAGTGAAGTCAGAGGCAGAGAATGCATGAGGACAGTTTTTAACATGTAGATGAATACTAGAAAAAGGAGGGTTAGAAAGCGTTTTTTCTGTTAGTAAGATGTTTGTACAAAATCTCAATAAAATGAAATTTGAAAGTTCTTGTCAGAAACTACTTCTCCAGCTTGCGGTGTGTTTTTTTCTTGTCACTTACATCATCTTCATTTATATTTCAGACATGGAGATTCTCTTTCACTCTCTGCTCTTAAGTTTTCCTAAACTGACCTCTACCAAGTAACCTAAGATCACCCAGAAATATGCAGATCTTTATCCAGGATGTTCTTCATTGGATCTAGTCAAACCAGTGAAGCCTTCTACCTCGCAAAAGATAATGCATAAAAATTTAAAGACCGTAGTTGGGTCTCAAAATATGAATGGTTTACCGGTGCACTTTTTTTAAATAAGCAACTCCATTTTCAGAGTAAGGGCTAAGGTTGCTAAGTGTATAATACACTTTCAGGGCTAAAATTGCTTATCAGGTTGCTAAGGTTATCTTTGACACCGAATCATGAAATCAAATCCACTCATCGCCAAAGCTAAAGTAATAAGGTACCCTAAGGGATTTGTTTCAGAAAGAGAAAGAATTCTTCTGTCTTTATTTTTAAGAAAATTTGTAATTTTGTTCTGCCGAATAAACGTTGCTAACTATCTGTCAGGGCTGTGGATTGCTAAGCAAGCTGCGTACTTTCTGAACTAATATGAGGGCTAAAGCCTTAGCAACTAGGTTGCTTATATATATAAAAAATGTGTATACCTAAAGCAAGCCCTAAGTAACAGTGGAAGTATATTTTCTTGTGGTCACCGTTTCAGCTGACTAGTAAAAACACAAAATTTTTATTATTATTTCAAGTAGGAATAAATATTCATGAAATTGCTGAAAACCGATGATCAGAGGTTGTTAACATTATTGCATTGCCCTTTTATTTTGCAGTAGGACTACTAATACTGGAGGCTAAGCTTGCACGCTTCAAGTGACTTGTTGCCTACGTAAATGGGGTTCAAAGGACAGTTGGAGCTATATGGCGTAACAGTTATTTTCTGATATTCAAGGTATATAACTTTGCATAACAGGACTATGAAGTAATTTAGATTGAAATCAAGTATGGGAGGACATCCATTATCTCTTTTCTTTTTGTTGTTAGGTCTGGGAGTTCAAGCCCATATTTACCGATAAAGGTCATACAGGATGTATCAAATCAGTTGCAATCGGAGGGCGTTATCTTGCATCAGGCAGTACTGATGAAACTATAAGGTATGTTCTCCAGTCTGACTTCTAATTTGAACAATGTAAAAAATATGATATTCCATACCTAATGTCTTGCAGCCAAGTACATTGTACAGTTTTTTGAAGAATCATAACAGTCTAATCAAGCTTGACAAAAAAGGATTATACCAGACATACTGTAGAGGTGTAGCTGTTATGCGAGGCTACAGTAGCCTTAACTGAGGGGTGTTTCCCAACTGTTATTTATTTAATAGTTAGTTTTCTTGTATTTAGGGTCATAATTTTGAGCCCACAGCTCCTCAGTGGTCTTTGATTGAGAGATTGCAAAAGGTTACATTATATATGTAACAAATGCCCATGGCAATTTAACTTCTTTGTTATAAAACCAGACACCTCCACTTGTTAAATTTCAAAGCTGTCACTGTTTCAAATCATGTCATGCTTCTGACCTCTTATCTGCATCACTATGGAAGTACCATTTATGGAAGGAGACTCTATGTCCGTAATTCAGGTTCAGAATTTGTATTAAAACATGGGATTTAGAAATTAGCCCATTATTCAGGTTCAGAATTTCCAGATTAAAGTTATGCTGTACCCATTGGATAAGGGAAGGTGACTAGAATACACAGTCCTTTTAACCTGTTTTTTGAACTCTTTTAATCACTTAGAAATATGCAAGGGGAGGTGGGATTAACCTCCTGCCAAAAATGTGTTGAAGATTGAAAATAACCATTGTACATGATCATTTTTATGATATAGTCCAAAGCAGTTATATTAGCAATTAGCAAAGACTCTTAACACAGTCTTGTTTTATTTATCTTTTTTCATCAATGATTGCTAGCACACTAGCAGTAAAGTTGACAAACAAGGAACCGTTCTAAAAGAGATTGTAATTATCATTTGACCATCAAAGAAAAGGGAATGTGTGGTGTGATATGCTTTTCTAGGAAAGGACTATGTTGTAGCACTCTTGTAAATGGTAAAATTAACAGCTTCCATGTTTGTGATTAACAGTGATTTTTCAACAGCCCCCAGCTTTTGCCCCTTTTTAAATTGTTGGAAATCTCCGTATTGTGTAATGGATCAGTCTATGAACTAAAATCAGCAATATTTAAGTAAAAGAAAAATACTTCCTAAAAATTCTACTTACTTTTAAATACTTCAGCAAAATCCTGTAGTCCGAAAACAAAAAAGCTATGGAAAATTAAACCCCCTCTCCTTGTCGCTTGACAGTTTTATTAAGTCTATAGTTTGGTACATGTAGTGTTGCCATACTTAGAGAGCGTGTTCTTTGTTTGGTTACTAAGTATCCTTGAAATTGTTAGGAGAGCACTCCAGGATCAAGTATAAATTTTTCAGTTTAAGAAAGATAAACCTTATGTCTGGACCCAGCTACAATTGGAAAATACCAAGCTGCTTTCAGAAGTGGACATCTATTAAGGGAACATGAAAGACAAATACTTATCATGACATAAAAGAATAGAAGTGCCCAATTCATTTTAAATGTATCATTGAAGACAAGTAGGGACACTTTAAATTGAAGAGTAGTGCTGAAGATAAACCTAATTCCAGTTAATATGTAGTTGATGATAACCTGATACATTATGTGCAATATTTTGGAATATATCATTAGGTTACCAATTTCAAAACCCTCAATACATTTGTTGTGCAATTTACCTCAACATTATATTGATCTGCAAAGGAATATCTATGTAAGGTGATGCAACATGTTATGATAATAAGAAAACCTTTTGTGTAAATGAAATGTTACTATTTAAGTATTGGCATGCATATGGAGAGATCAACCATTTTGGGTGCTTACCTTCCCTGCTCTTATTCACTCTTGGTAAGCACTGGTCACTGATGTTCCTAGGCAACCAATGGCTGTAAATGTTCACAGAATGGCGGAAGAAGTCATTATTTCCCCTATGGAAATCACTTGCCAAAAATGCTTCTTATCACGAAAAGATTCCTTTATAGCAAGCCAAAATCATTAAGAAATAAAGGGGACAATTGTAAGGAGAGATGGACACCTTTCCTCAAAGTAAATCATTTAGTGATGCTTATAATAGATCAGTTATTTATATTAACTGGTAAATTTGTGTTATTTTCACCCTTTTTATTTGTAAATTAGGTTATTTGATTTGAAGAAACAAATAGAGCTTGGGCAACTGGTTCAGCAATCAGGTATGTTACATTTATTTGCCTAGGAAGGGGAGAAGGTAGGATGGGATAGGGTATTTTATATGGTAAGTTATTATCAGGACACTGACTGTGGAATAAGTGCTGATTACAGTCTTGCTTGCTTTTCAATAAGATGTGTGTGTTTTGTGGCAGGCCTACCAGATACTGTCAACTCGTGTAGAGTATATATAGAAATGATGAGCTCTCAGTACTGGCATAAGTAGAAGCTAGGGAGAGAGACATGCCTAGAGTGAAATGCTCAAGCATCAAATTATTGAGCATGTGGTTTGCTCTTGCCAAGAAATTTAGAAAATTGTACTCTTGATAACATATGTTAGGGCCCTTTTTAGCCGCTCTCACATTTTAGTATGCCAAAGTTATACTTCATTTTCAAAATTGCTGATGTGAGTTTGCTCATGCTGCTTGAGGGTACCATGGCATCACTCTCATTTACTTTCATATTGCTGCCCCATGATGCATAATGCATAAGTACTATGAATCATAATACAGGCTTGTATGAAGATGGCCACTACTTCAATGTTCTAATTTGTTAGGATGGGATGCTGGCAAGCTTTAACAACAGTTAAATTGATATCTCTTCCTACCTGTTGTGTAACATAGTTGGTTATATGCATTTACCCATGGATTTCAAGATGTGTAGTATTTTTATTTTTATTAGAACATAAGTTCTGAAAAGATGAGATAAGTCAAATGTGTGGTCCAGTTCAAATATTTGTGTAATATGTGTTTGAAGCCACACCCTACTTTTGGCTCATGAACTCAGTATAGTTTGGCATTGTCAGACACTCGCTGAAAAAACTGTCTTCTTGTCAGTAGGCCTACCTATGTTTTGCAGCAATAGTTAAAAGAATGAATCTTTTCAATTCTTGTACTCGGAACAAACGTCAGTAGCTGGGAGAACATTTTGAGAAATGGCTCTATGGACCTTGAACTCCTTTATACCAATTATACCTTTATACCAATTTGTTAACAAATAACAACCTTTTTTTGCTGCAGCCTTCATCCGCTTTACAATAGCAAGTCTGACGACAATTTTATCCATATTACCTTTCACTAGCTATAGTTCTGTTCTATTGTGCATCCTTCAGCATGTCAATTGCGCTCTATCTTGCATTTTATTTCCTGCAGCACTTTTCACATGTACAGTTGATTCAAGTACTGGGACTGTATGCGTGAACTGGTGATTCCCCAATCTCTGATGGACCCATCAACCTTGATCTAGGGTCCAGTGAGTGTGCGTGCGTCTTTTTTATATAGTAACACTCGTTCGCTCTTCTAGTTCTACTTAGGTCGCCTGTCTTGCCCTTTCTGCACAAAATCACAATGTCCACTAACACGAAGGCACAAGGAATTCTTGATGTTCTGTCGAGAAACCCATGACGGTATTGCAGAGTGATCAGCTCACCAGGATGTAAGCTGACAATTACTTTTGTAATGTTTACGTAAACTCTTTGTTAAGTGCACATTAGACAAACTTCTATTAGACATGCCTTTCATAAATTTGCCATAACTTTCACTCAGATCTCATACAGGTCAACACATTACTCTGATGTAGGTACTCTTAAGGTTGCTGACAAGGCAGTGTGAGTTTATATTTTCTTAGCTTTATCGCTATTCAGTGGTGTAAAGCAAAGATGGCGTCAGGTGCTGTTATCTAACATAGAAGGAGAAGCCATTATCAGCCGATTTCTTTACAATGTCAAACGCACAACGATGTCAGAGGGATAAGCAATCAGCTTGAGTGACTGGTTTTTGATTTGTTGCTTCATATTTCATATTTGTTGCTGTTTAGGAACATTGACCAGCTTGGAATTCTTTGGTAGCACCAACTTACTGAGTGCAAGTGAAGATGGCACTATTTGTATCTGGGAGTGCAAAACATGGGAATGCTTGAAAAGTTTGAAAGGACACAGGTCAGTAAACATTCTCTCTTTTGTTTTGATCATCGTCCCTTGTTCCCTACGTGGTTTGCAGTTTTGGTTAAATATATGAAGTTTGATGTAAGGTTTCACTTTCGATGGGGAACATTAGTTTCAGTGGAATACTATCGTTACAATACTGAAGCGAATGTGACCAAGTTTGAAAGTAGCTAAATAATCACCAAAAAAAGTATTGAGGTTTCAATATTGATAAATTTTGCATCATAGTTTTTATTTTATTGAGTACAAAGGTAGATAAGACCAGCTGCGATTCGAGGAAAAGTTAATGTTGTCTGCGGTCATAAGATTTACTGTATCATCAAATGTGAAAGATGAGACCACGACGTCAAACAAGCACCCAGAAAATCTGGTAACAAATTAATGGGCACTGAGACATTCAGATGCAATGACTGAAAAAGAATGCTTGTCGTGCATTGAATTCGTTTTGATTTAGAAGATTCGTCAGGGTGCAGACACTCAACCGTCATGATCAACGGGAGATGCTATCAAATAGTCAAATATCCTAATTGTGGCATAACGTATTTTCGTTTAATTTCATTCATTTTATGATCGTTTTCCTGGTATATAATATTAGGAATTTTAAAGCAAAATATTGTTTTTGTTGAAATATACTTGATTGATCTGACGTGTCACTCTTCTTTACCTTCAGGGGGCCTGTTTATAGCATTTCCATGCATCCTTCAGGCCGACTGGCTCTTTCTGTTTCTAAAGACAAAACAATAAGGTATTTGAAATTATGCCCGAATTTCCATTTCCAACTGTTGTCAGTTTTAACAACAAGTTCTAACAATTTAGTTTCTTAACTTACCATGAAAGAACCTTTAGCTTCGTAAGGGCGGTATTCTGGGGACGTCCGTCAGTTAGGCCCATATATCATAAGAACAGGTAAATAAACAGCGTTGATCGTACAAAAAGTATATGACATATCATTCAACTGGCACTAGAACAGTAAATACTGTATAAGGTGGCTGTCGTCTAGAAATCTCATAGTTTGTAGTGTAGCAGTTGTCTTTCTTGTATGACACAAACAAAACTATTTAGAGAAGGCACAACATGGAAGAATACGAAAAAGGAGCTAAAGTGCCAATGGAAGAAGATTACTCTTAAGGAAACTGATATTAAGCGTTGACATTAAAACATTTCTCTGACGAAGTGGGAAGCAGTAACGTGGAAAAAGCGCTACATTTGCAATCAACATTTATTTCATAGTTGAAAATATAGTGGACTCCATCTCGAACACCCTCAGCTTCGAAGTCCTACCCAGTCCCTTGCGCGTTCGATATACAGAGAGTCCATTACACGTATAACTCAACTTACATCCTTCGTGTTAGCAAGAAAGAAATTTTCATGAACTTTATTAAATTTTGATGTGCCATTTTTATTTTTATAAGTTGAGTTCCTGTTCCCTCTAGCTTTCTAAATGCAGTTCTTTGCGTTGCACATTCCACGCATGACAACGAAGGAAAACTACCCTAGTTGCACAGTACTGTTGTATTTGTATTGAAACACGGTAACAGGACGTTCTGGTATTCATAAGTGATTGTAACAGATTTTAGCTCGGTTTCATAGACTTGTAAGGAATTTACAATGCTTGCAACGAAGTTGAAATGCTTTTAAAATTAAGAAAAGTAGTCCATCATAGCAGTGTAGTACTTTTGGTATAAGGTTTCTATACGAATTGGTTTGAGGTCGGATTAAAGTATGTTCTAAATTACAACTATAACAGTGTCAGTTTAAATAACATTTGGATCTAAGGTTGAAAAGATAATAGCTATACCAATACGGAATAAGTTCTATTGTGTTCAGTAAACGACTAAAACCTTCGCCTTTCCTATTTATGGAGCTGTTGTACGATATAGTCCCTTTGTTATATATGGTGTTATATATATACGGTGTGTTAGTGCAATAGAAGAACCAAAGGCAGATATTTGTATGAGTGACAGTATCAGCCTTTGTGCGGTGTTTTCTAAAGTGCATCTTGATTTCTTCCTGAAGTTTTTATCTTGAAGATTCGTCGAAAACGGATTCCTAATGACCCAACGATCTTCAGAAAGCCATAATTAAAACTTATCATCACTCGAACTTAAAATGCGACATCAAATTTAATCATTTTATGAATATAATAAACTGCTTCCAAATAGCTTGAAATAAAAATGTACTTCAGCTTTCGACAACTTGTGAGCAAAGAAGATCGGAAAGATTTCTTCTTGAATGGTGTGTATGAATTGAGGGAAACTTTGATGGAACATCTCATGCGGAGCTCCCATTGAATAACTCAAGACGGTGATTGACCAGCGGTGGACACTTTTCAATGTATGGGGTTGGGAGAGGGCGAAGGCACACGATGACTTTCCTCATGAGGGCTGTTATACAGAAAGCGTTATTTGACTAAGCCAACATATCTATACTAGACAATCTAATACTGTTGTTGAAATTTGTTTGTCGTTTGGAACATTTCCATACGTTAAACGAAAGTAGTGAGGACGACCGCCGCGTCACCGCTGGCCATGCGCTTGCCTTAGGCTATTGAAATCATTTCCTACCATTTAATTTCAGGACATGGAATCTTCTCACTGGTAGAGCGGCATACGTTACGAATATCAAGAAGGGTAAGATGCTATGTTAACATTTTGTCGTGTTATCTAAGTAGTAAATGTTTTGATCTTCTGATTTTGGTGTATACCTCTCTCTCATCTTTTGATGAACACGTACGAGTGACTATGAACAGCGTCCTAGTGTAACAGAGAAAGTGTTATGGTATCATACTGGACGTTTTATCCCGGAAACGTATTCATGAAGCTATAACGTTGCTTGGTCGCTTTGAACAGTTTGTAGAACCATAGTAAACTGAATTCCATTTTCAAATCCCATCCTAGTCACGATGGTGAAACAAGTAAAGTGTAGGGTGTGTGTCAGAATTAAATGGGAGGAGGGGAAGCTCCAGCAGCTGTTTATTGGAGTTGAGAAAGCACGTAGTGTTAGGTATTCTGGGGGTATTTAGTATTGTGGTTCAGTGATTGTACATTTTGTATATCACTGTTAAAATGATAAATTCAACAGATTGATTGAGGATCTGGATAATATGGATAGTTTATTAAGAGGACGCACATTGTGTGCTGTTGACTTGAGAACGCACGTGTACATTTTTACAGAGGTATTGCTGTGCTATATTGGAAGAAATGTGCATTCGTTGCAGTACATTTGCGGTACATTTTCTTACCCTATACACCCACCCACACTCTTGTCATCTTTCTGCGTTCATGACCCGTGGTTGCATTTGATAAAACACGGTACAAGGGTATGACAAAGCGCTCTTTGAAAAAGAAATTAAATGGTGTTCGACTCCAAGCAGCACGGCTCTGATACTATTCGTAACCGTCTCTGGAACTTAGTTCCTTCTAGGACAATTGGGAGAACAGAAATTCCTAAAAATTAGCGTCAGCATTTCGGCTCGTACTCACCTTTGTTGTACCTATGACAAAGTGAAATCGATAGTTTTTCGCATCCTTTGTTATATGTTGGTTGAAACGTTGTTCAGTTGACTCAGTCCAAGTCTGATTATATGAGAAAGGATTAGTTGCTAAGGCTCTCATGGATTTTTGTAACGATATAATAACCAGCGTATCAGGTGAGTTTAATGGTGAATATGGGTATTTATCTGCTGATGGCTAATGACGAGTTTTTAGTGGCATTCATTAGGAAATGATAATACTAGCCGACTCCCAGATATGCAACTGGTTTTATATCCGCAGTTTTTTCCTTCGTGTATTACCTTCCTTCCATTATCATTAGTTGCAGAGTTGGTGACATGGTCCCCGACAGGAGATGTTTATGCTGTGGCTTCAGGATCCCAAGTTTCAGTGTTTAAATTATCGGTAAGGTTCTAAAGTATGTTTCGTAACCCTCTTATGTGCTAGTACTCCTTGAGCTTTTATAATATTTCCCCACACCCTCAGTCTAAAATGACTTATTAGAGTGTTAGTACTGGGCCTATACAGTATTGAAATTGACACCATATTTAGTACCCCCTGCTTCGATGCTTCATATCCTCAAGGGGTGCATGCACCCTGGTTAAGAATCACGGGTCAAAAGTGACTTTCGTATACCCTGCAATATTGCAGGATCATTGAACCTCTTTTCTTACTGCATTATATTAATGCAAGGTGTACCTGATTTACCAGCATCACGGCTTTCCAAAGCTAGAGTTTCCAAGCCGTGGCCAAAGTGGCATCAAAAAGCACCATTGGCGAGGTTGCGAACTTTTATCATACTTCAAATAACCTTTTAAAAATCTTTTAAAAAGAGTATTAATCTTTGTTTTTGAAATAGCTAAAGTGGTACATTTATTGTTTAGACTCGACAATACGAGAATAGAGTTTTGCCAAATGGTAAATATAGGGGTGTGAAAGACACTTGATGCAGTAATTCGAATTCGCAGGTGTTCAGCATGACCTCCTCGATGGAATAAGGCACAGTTTAGTATGGTTTGCATCCATTGCGGAATATTGATTTTATAAGACACATTCTCGAAGTTGGAATAAGCGTATGGTTTGCCAATGTCCTCAAAAGGAATAGAGTATTACGATGTTAACTAGATTCTCGCTGAAAGTTACTCTGTGTTTGTGAAAGTGATTCACCTATAGAAATGTTGGTGTGTACCAAGGTTAGAGATATTTTCAATCTCATTCTCGCTTCTTCCATGAACCGGGATCACCTTGCAGACGCTTCGCAGGTTGTAAACATTCTTATTGGGAAAGAGACCCAAGGAATTTATAAAGGCAATAATATCATCTAGCTTAGGAATTGAGAAAGCAGTCGACCCATCAATCTGATAATCTGTCTTTTCGAGTTATACGAGATATTATATTAGTTGTAAGCAATTAAAGACCCGTTTCACACTGCACATAAAAATGTGCCAGATAAGAAGGGATATAAACAGAAGGAGCATACTCTTTATAATTGTTTTTTAAAAGTTTTGCACCTGAACATTACTCTCGTCACACCAAGCCGTCAAGAAAGCATCCTTAATATTGACAATGTCAACTATTTCACTACCTTAAACATATTCGTTTACTTATATATGTTTTACGAACATGTTCTTGCACCTTCCATTTTCAATGCGGCTAAATTACAATGTCTGTCGTGAAATAGTTCAAGGTTTCCTTTGATGATGGTCGAGCACAGTCTGTTTCGTATTTCTTGTAACGCGTATTCGCCAATTATTGACAAGCTCTTTCAAATATTGTGAAAGTCGTCTCCTGACAGACCTTTAAGGTTACGTGATGATGCATGACCCATAAAATTTTTTGTGCGGTGCAATGGTAACGGTAAGACTGTTGAATCCCAATAACGAAACAATCAACAACAAGCCGCAATAAAGGTGTGTATTACTAATCACAAGTAGCCTTATAGATCTGTACAGGATAGAATGAAGATACATAAAGAAAATTTCCGATCCTACATACATGACGTCAAGAATGCGCAATACTTTCTTAGGTTTGGTAGATGATGCTTTTAATATCGAATAGGGGGCTACAGATGTTTAACTCTGGAAAGACAATCTTTAGTAAACTTATAAAGAGAGGTTTTCGTCCCTCTAATGTTTTCCTCGTTTTTCCTTTCAAAATGTTTTGTAGCTGCTTTGTTTAAGCAGCCTTTGTCTCTGATCTACTTTGATGGCACACAGCGACTTCCTGAAAGTCATCCTACAAAATGTTACTTTCAAGTAGGTAGTCGATCATTCCAAGAAATGTAACCATCCATTGAATAAGCTGGACTGTACCTTGCCTAATTTTTGGAGTTGGCTGATTTCTACTAAGAAGGTTGCGACTTTATTTTTAGTGGCGGCCAATTTTCGAAGACTTACAAACATGTATTGGCCTGATTTTGCTCGATTCTTTTAAAAATAGTACAAAGTCGTAAGTTCACCTTCATTTTTTCTGTTGAGGACTTCTTCAAACAAACGTATCACTTCCCAAAGTGCACACTTTTGTCATACCAACCTCTCTTCAGGATTCCCATTCACCAGGATTCGACCGACTATCTCCTGCAAAATAATCTGCCGATAATCAACGGAAGTGACGAGTTATTTTTCTTGCCGTACTTTGCCGGTGATCATGCAAGTTAGAAACCAGCGAGAAATTTATATATTTATCTGCCTTATTTTGTATTCCCTTTTCGTAACTGTATAGTAAACAGAGATAATTAATTGTAGCACTGAACTGACACCCACTTAGTTTTACGCTTTGTGTAAATCACCTTTTTCATTAGTGTTCATATTTTGCTTGTCTCATTGCCCTTTTTACCATTTTAGGAGGCAAGCACCGGGTGCACAGTGGAATACCAGAAGACAGTATTGGCTATTGCCTTTCTCAATGTAAGCTTACGCGGAGAATTTATTTCTGTTTTAAGGTGTTATGACGACATTGTAATGATATCACTTTTGCAGGGATGATTGTGTACATGATTTATGAACATTGAATGGGAACAAACAGGTGCTAACCGCAGCACTTTCTTACTTTCTTGGTGATGCTCAGGCAAGCATCCACATTTTTCACCATTGATGAAGTGTTTCCAGCTTCGTTATTCTGTAGCATTGATGGCAGGGTTCACAGCCAACCTGGAACTCAGGAAATTACCAGGGAATTTCAAACTGGACACATCTTCTGAGTAAAATCAGGGAATTGCCAGGGAATTTTCAAAAAATTCAACGTTTGAGGCAAAACATCATTTAAGGCGTCCCCTTTTTTTGTTAATGGTATTTTCAATTTTCCCGAAAAGTGCCGTTTCCTTAAAATTATTTTCAACATCATTGAAATGATACTGTGAATGTTATTGTATGTATGACCTTGGTGCAAGAGGCCTTCGTATAATACATGAAGCTTGATAATGGAATGCTAGATTTGCGCAAGGCATGGATGGCAATACTCAGGCGTAGAATTGTTCGGCCTTAAGTTTCGTCAGGGAAATCAGCCAAGTGTCAGGGAATCTTTTCCAAGGTGAGGATGGGAACCCTGGATGAAGAAAACGGGTCGTGACCTGAGTTCCAATTAATCTTACGTTGTAGCGAATGTCGCAGATGGAGTTCAGTTGATTTGAACACTAGATTGATGTCATATTTATTTCATGAGTTTATTTACGTCTGTTGCACTGTGCAACTTGGTCATACCATTAACATGTAACCTTTGATACGACGCATGCGCATTTATCCCATTATTGTAGGAATCTGTTCTAATAATCAGTGGAGAGTCAGGAGAAGTTGTTTTCTTCGATATCAAAAGCGAAGAAACATTAGCGAGATTCAAAGCGCACGATATTCGGTACGTATTGTCAGTAGAAGCAAACGCTGAAATAGAATCATGTCTAGAATGACTTGTCAGTATTTCATGACAACACAGCGTATGACAATCATTCACATTTACGTATGTTCAGGTTAACTCTTGAATGCCCGTGTCTTGCTTCTTGGCGTTCTGTTATTCTTCAGTCATCTTTAACGACAGAGCATGTGACGTTACGACATAAACAACTTATAAAAGGCAGCTGCAGATGTGAGTAGCAAGCGAAAAAGGATGAACTTTTTAGAATGCTATTGCTCAGTAAGAAGCCAGAGAGTTTAAATGCAGAAATTCCTTGTCTTTTAGGTTGTACTTTGTATTTAAAGCTGAGACATTTCTCTTTTGTCTACTTTGCTGAATAGTATTTGTAGTAATGTGTTAAGCACAGACGCCACCATGGAAAATGCATGTAAGGAGGTGACGTATTTTCAAGATGTTTGAGATCTTTGTCTGTTTGTTTCTCTGTATGTGTGTTATTCTGTTTGTGTTTATGTGTGTGTGTGTGTGTGTGTGTGTGTTAGTTTCTCTGTATGTGTGTGTTTCTTCTTTGCATGTGTGTGTATGTGCGTGTGTTTGTTTCTGTGTATATATGTGTGTATGTGTGTGTGTTTGTTTCTCTGTATATATGTATGTATGTTTGTGTGTTTGTTTCTCGCTGTATATATATGTGTGTGTGTGTGTGTGTTCGTTTCTTATTATGTGTGTGTGTGTGCGTGTTTGTTTGTTTCTCGCTGTATATATGTGTGTGTGTTTGTTTCTTATTATGTGTGTGAATATGTGTGTGTGTGTTTGTTTCTTATTATGTGTGTGAATATGTGTGTGTGTGTTTGTTTCTCGCTGTATATATATGTGTGTGTGTGTTTGTTTCTTATTATGTGTGTGTATGTGCATGTGTGTTTGTTTCTCTGTATATATGTATGTGTGTTTATGTGTGCGTGGTTGTTTCTCTGTATATGTGTGTGTATGTGCGTGTGTTTTTGTTTCTGTGTATGTGTGATTGTATGCGTGTGTGTTTGTTTCTCTGTATGTGTGTGTGTGTGAATGGCTGTTTGATTTAAATAGCGTTATAAATGATTACACAGTAGCATTCATTGCTTTTACTATGAATTTGTATACGAAAGTGACAATGGATACACTGGCGAATTAGCGAGTCTTACTTACAAGAGGTTTTCTTTAAAAATAGTTAAGAATTAAGCCAGAAAAAATGTAGGCACCGCTGAAGCAAATTATAAGAACTCAACATGTCAAGTGACTGTTTTCTACTCCTTTAAGGCTGTTTAGTATTCAGTAGTCATGTTCGACCGCCATCCTGTTGGAACCATCCTTATGTCCTTTGTTGAGAACGTGTCATTAGTAGGGATTCATCGACCTCAGTCATTGTGCCAGTTATAGATGTTGATTTCATCTGCAACCCTTAACCACTTCTTGATGCTTGGCGATGTCTTCAAATAGGCCTATAAACAATAGTTATATAGTTACATTTATTTGCATAATAAATGAAATTGATCGAACTACAAAACGATGAACCAACGAAGGGAAGTTAATGTCTTCTACATACATTACCATGTGTTATAAAGAATTTCTATCCTAAAAAATACCCTACTCTTCGTGATAACAGGCGCCTTGTTTTGGAAGCACGTACAAGTGCGAATAGAATTTTTAGCAAATAAAGGCAAGAAAAACTGCGGCCAACCGATGTACATTTTGAGTAGAATCGAAAAATTTGTGTCTCCAGATTGTGGCAAAATATCAGCTCACTTGTAAAGAAGTTCGGGGACGGAGCTAATTCTAACTTGAAATATGCAGCGATTTATAATTTTTTATAATTCCTTCAATTCTTGCAACTTGAATCAGTAATCTCATTGTCTAAGTTTTTAATAAAGAATTATTCAACTCAGTTTAAATGGTACTGAAGGTCGCCTTTTTGGGACCCTCTCCCTTGTCAAAGCAACCAATCGTTACAGTACCTAGTTACGCCAAAATTGAGAAAGATACGTCCCGTTAAAAGAGCTCGTGATATAACGAGGTTTTCACTATAGAGTAGAGGTAACAGAGTTTTTGCCGGCGACCTCTTTTGTCAACTTCTGATCCGGCGTGTGACTGGAAAACATTGCCCATACCTGCCCTAGATCATGAACTTGATAGTCATTGATATGAAACGTGTCTCTTTATAATAAGTGCTGATGGGATGGGATGGAATTTAGAACCGGAGGGGATACCAGCCTAGAAGATTCATGATAACTTAGCGGCATTGCTGTAGGTGCTCGAAGTTGTAACGTCTGTACATTGACATAGGTGCCAAGAAAGAAGCAATACCAGGTGTCTGTCTGTATTTTTATTGCATATGTAACTGTACCTCTTTATCTATTTGTCAATGTACATTTATTAACCCCAAATATTCAACTATGCGTATAAATATGATATGTTTCAGAAATACACATTTTCCATGATATATAAACATTGCAGTCAGTGTCTTATTTTATCCTCTTGTAGAGTCAAAGGTATTGCTTTATTTAACGATCCAGATGAGGAACATCGCACCATTTTGTTTACTGTTGCTTCGGATGGCAGTTTGAAAGCTTGGATGTTGAATACAGAAAACGTAGGTGATTCTCTATCCATAGTTCAACCATTTACATCACAAGCGACCTTATTATCCTGTAAGGAAAAGATGATCCACTTATCAACTTGTTGGGCTCACGCCATGGCCTTCAAAGTGTGATATCTGAAAACAAACAAACATGTAATAAAAGTGTTGTGAGAACTCTGCCTACGACCCTGCTCTTACCAACTAACTTTTTTTTTTCTTCGCAGTCAACTGTGACTGACGCTTTTCAAGGATTTCTGGATGTACGGATATGTTGCCACGATACACTGGGTTGGTCCCCACCCGACTGCATATTCTATGGCATAATAGATCCGTGTGTGGATCAGACTATAGAATGCATTGATTAATTATCTCAGTTGTTATCCGGACCCTTATTACTGCGAAGTCATGTCCTTTAACACTCGAAAATCTCAACTTGAACCCATCCTAAAAGTCGTGTAATGGTTCGTTGTGCTATTACTCCTTGCTTTCAACTACTGGTCGTATGTTCCATGAAGCATGTTTGTAGTCGTGTGTGTTCATCAATTTTGTTAATATTCAATACACTTTAACCAAATAAATAGACCTTGATTCTTAGAAGACCATCACAACCCCCATGGCAATGAATTGCTGTAGAGAAACCGCTGTTATATGTCCCCTTCGGCATGGTTGCACGTAATCAACCCGTAGATCTTTGAAACCCTGTACGCACTGTCGCCAGATCTTGGTATGTTTGGTCTATCAAAGTTTTATGCGAACCGAGTAAAATGTTTGTCTTATTTATTTATTTATTTATTTATTTATTTATTTATTTATTTATTTATTTATTTATTTATTTATTTATTATCCCGAGTTGCAAGGTACTTAATGTGAAAGGTAGTTGCAAAAGTACTACTTACTTGGACCAGGATTTCCTGCAAATGGCGGTGGAAGGAATCTCAGAACGACAAAATTGGCTCACACCCGCAACTTCGTCCGAGGAACAGATTGCTGCACAAAGGTGGAACAATTTCAGAATATTACACACAGGTGGATACAGTCGATACAATAAAACATTTGCAAATGAATATTACTCCTCTACGACACAAAAGCATAAATCATGGACTGACTTAAAAACCATTTCCTCTGACAAGCCTGTTGTGGTGTTATTCGGCAGTTGCAGTTGACCACCGTTTATGGCAAAGCTGGAGGACTTCTTTGCACTTGCTAATGAGTACAAAAGTTTTGCCAAATTCATTATCATATACATAGAAGAAGCACACCCAGAGGATGGATGGAAATTTTTGGTAAGCACCTACATTTTTAAGCTATATAACTAAACAATGACACTTACTTTTTGTTATTCTTGCAAGTGATCACATTTCTGAGAATCTAAATACGTAAGGAAAAGTTGATTTTCGATGTGTAGAAGGGCAAAGGTTTCTTTTATGTGAAAGGAACAAATAATCTGAGTTTATTTTCGAAGCATTTTTTATAGCTGTAACATTTCTAAAGGGAAATGTAATTTAGGCCCGACAATATTGCCTCTCATATATCAAAATTATAGTTACGTAGGTAGATTGTTGATGTTAGTCAAGTAACAGGACCATAACAAAGTTATTCATTAGATTTTTATAATGCGTTATTTACCGCATTGTATTCCTCTTTGCAAAACCTCAAGGGACCAAAACTAGCTTTTAATCATTTGCTGCCATTTTAAACTTGTTCTTGTCCTCGTCCTATTCTATGATGTGTCTTTAGCTACGTTCTACTTACTACTAGGTAGAATTTATTTAGCTGCCTAAGATGAGACTCTCTTACTATATCCCTTGCTTTTGATCTAGTTCTAAATTTTCTCGCTGTAGTTTTGCAAAAAAACTTTTTCCCCGGTGATGACATACTTTTCTATTTCTCGAGTACTCTATTCAAAAACAACTTTTATACTAGCAAAAGTAAAGTTATTTATTGTGCAAGATCAATAGAAATAGATACTTACTACGAAATTGTTGAATAAAGGGACTAACTACCTTTTATTTTTAGACAAAAAAGCAGTAGTTATCAAAATAGTATTAAAAGTTTTTCTATGCTAATAAAAATTGAATAACCAAAATAATGTTTAACTTGCTTAGCATCATTTACCCGTTTAAAATCATGATCCTTGCATAGTCTGTTCCTTTAAAATCCTCTAAAGTATCACCTTTCAATTCTTAGTTAGGTTTGCTGTCGAATCATGTCATTGCCTTCTACTTAAGTTGACATACGATGATTCACTTATCTCTTTATTCAGAATCAAGAAATTAGAATACATCAGCATCGCTCATTGGAGGATCGAATGTCTGCTGCTATGCGCCTTTTCCCAAGGTGTCAAAATGTCGATATCTACGTAGATGACATGTCTAATGAAGCTTGTCAAATCTTCGGAGCTTTTCCTGAACGAACGTATATTTTACGGGACTCACGTGTCATTTTTCAAGGTGGAATGGGACCTGAAAATGCCAGCCTAGAGTTTGTCAAGAAGTGGCTGGTACGTGAGAGATGTAGCCAGGCAAATTGTATAGCAAAAAGTTAAAGAAAGAAAACGTTTGTTCATGATAGTAATAACTTTATTTATTTTCTATATAAATTAGCCTTTGAAATCGTATTGCTTGGCCTCATCCTACTTACGTGAAAAAAGAATAACTAAGATTGAGCAATGTACGAAGGGATATTATCAAAACGTCATGTAATGAAGTTTAGATTGCAGATCTGTTAGCCTTTACTGACACATCGAGGGCCTATCCCGATGTAACCTCCTAGAACTGCAACTGTGCACAGTCTACGGGCGCCTGTAGTTCTTATTCAATCCAATAGTTTATAGAATAAATGGTAGTTGGAGGTAAATAGGTAGAGGTGAGGTAATTAAATAATATATGATAATAAGTGACACTTTGACCTAATCGGGCATTCGGTAATATGGAAAGGGACCTATGCTTGAATTGGTACGATGGATGAAAATGGTTTTGATAGCAGTAAAAGCTTACATTTCCTTGACAAATACAGGAAGTAACACACGTAAGTTACAGGAATTTCACAAAACACTCGAATAAAGAAATACTTAAGGGGAAGTGTAACATTTCCATTTTAGGCAGACACGATAGCAAGTTACATTGCATGACAGGCAAGTGATGCAAATTATCGATGAAGAATGAGGACCTTCTTTTGATTGCAGATACAGATTAAAAATACTATGGTAGGCTTGCAAAGCGTATGAACAATCTGAGCTACAGATCTGATATGCAGGTTATTGTCTTATTGCTTATGATAGCATGAAGAGTCAAATGTCGTGTGATATACTTTCGTGCTAGACGTCTCATGCAATAATGCTACCTTAAGGATTACTAGCTTATCAGTCATATGTCTATGATGCCTTTATTAATAACCAAGAAACTATTGACGTTAACGGTAAATATGAATATCCTATATTTTATGTGAATTTTATTATTTTATGGTCACCTTTTTTTTGTGTTTCTACTTGATAGTTGGTTGTGCTACGTTTATCCCAGAGTGAGCAAACGTTTGCAACTGCTAGCTTATCTTACTTAAAAGTAACGTTACTCTCTTGTATGACTAAGAACTGTGCAACAGTTATGTCAGAATTTGAAGAGTAGATGCCTCAATTTTACAATGTATCTTAGTATGGATGTCATACTTTGTGTATAACACAAATTGTATATTTATGCATCTGATTTGACTGTTTTTGTTCTTGTGGCTTCTTTTATTTTACACCTGGGTTTACAAGCTTTGTTTTACTAAATCAAGGCAGTCTAGGATATACCAGTTAACTTGCAGTTGGCCTGAGTTTCTCAATTGGGCTACAGAGAATTCTCTGTGGGTATTCAAAATTTTAGGTGGGATCAACCTAAGACAACGGAGGTCAGGGGACTTCAAGGTATACCAAGGCTGTATGTAGAATTTTTTGTAGCTCGCACGGAATAACTTGATGAAAAACCCTGTTTTGCAAGAGACTCGCAGAGAACAATTGTACCAACATTTTGTGGGTCTCCTCCGCCCTCCAATGTCAATGACAGGTTTGTTTTGTGTAAATCAGTCTAACATACTCGAAAATATAACCTGCTGTAAATGCCAGAAAGAAGCAATTGAAGTAAGGAAGTGCTGTAAAGAGGGGAGGGGTTACTTCAGCTTTAATGCAATTCAACTTCGGAACAAATTTGGATATAACTTCTCAACTCCTGTTCATCAACATCAGCTCTAGCAAGTTCTATGTCCTTTCTTGTTGTTGTTAGAACCCTCATTATTGCCATAGACGTAACAAGCAATCCACAGTTACAAACATACCTTACAATAATTTACACCGATGCAAATATTGAAGGCTGATCCATGCGACCGGATTATACAGCTTGTTATTTAAAAGGTTATATGACTCTTTTACATGCTGATACATTTGCACATAACCTCATATACTTAATCTTCTTTAATTTAAGATTAAACATCGTTTTCAAGTATAATATTGGTAACTTGAAGGTGTATCATTTTAATAATGCAATAATGCAATCATAGATCTCAAACAACAGATCTGAGTGAATAATGGTTTTCAATGTTACATTTTTCACTAATTCCCATATCAATCTCAAGGCCCATTTCAAGTCAGAGATTGTGTCGATTTTGTGTCTTGGCATGCGTAGTTGCATAATCTCGTTTAAAATCTATGACCACCCGATTGGCTAAACAGAGTCTCTTACCAAATTTTAAGTTCACGTACCTGGCTTCACAAGCCAAACAGAGTTAATGGATAACTTTCTGTAAGAACAGGGTGGTAAATACCACGATGGAATGTCGTTTTACTGCCGCCATATGGACATCTTGCAGGTCAACGTACTATTACTTCCAAGGATCTTCCTAAAGAAGGATATACAATTATTGTCAAAAGTCAATGACGACAGAGCCTGTTGATTTTGGAGGTGTCTGTGAAGCTTACACTCCAGTCTTGAAATTTGAACCCAAAAAGTGGATTAGCTTGGTTTCAGGGAAACTGCAACTAGCATAATACAAAATTTGCGTATGAGATTTATAATGGATTTATAGTACAGTAACTGCTTTTATCTATTTCCCAAATAATTAAAAATTCTTCAATTTTGCCTCTCAAATTTAATGTTTACGCAAAGTGCTCATGCCTCGACAGTCTTCTTAACGTATAGTCTTGGAGATTTACCCAGCGTGTCGGTTGCTCCCAGAGCTAACAAAATTCGTTATTATCCTGTTCTGTTTGTTTAGCCTGAATTTACTTACGACGTAAACATGATAACTATGCAAGAATGTTTCGCAAGTTATTAATCCTTGTTCAGTCTTTAAAATACAGGTAACAGCAGACTGTGAAGACTTTGGCCACCAAGTAATACTACTAAATTATGAAGCTAGTAACTCTTTATTTCTTTTTCCTCTCCTTCTTTTTTACAATTTACAAAACAATTTTAGACATAAAAAGTGAACTATGAGATTTATAATGGATTTATAGTACAGTAACTGCTTTTATCTATTTCCCAAATAATTAAAAATTCTTCAATTTTGCCTCTCAAATTTAATGTTTACGCAAAGTGCTCATGCCTCGACAGTCTTCTTAACGTATAGTCTTGGAGATTTACCCAGCGTGTCGGTTGCTCCCAGAGCTAACAAAATTCGTTATTATCCTGTTCTGTTTGTTTAGCCTGAATTTACTTACGACGTAAACATGATAACTATGCAAGAATGTTTCGCAAGTTATTAATCCTTGTTCAGTCTTTAAAATACAGGTAACAGCAGACTGTGAAGACTTTGGCCACCAAGTAATACTACTAAATTATGAAGCTAGTAACTCTTTATTTCTTTTTCCTCTCCTTCTTTTTTACAATTTACAAAACAATTTTAGACATAAAAAGTGAACTTTGATTTCGAACTTTCAAACTACGATCTTTTAGTACTTACAATACGCCGCTTACTTTGCTATCAATTGCAATACAGTACACATCTTTTCAGCCTACACCCAGCAAACTATATCAAACATGGTAATGGATGGGCTACCATATCGGGAGTTTTTACACAGACATGCAATTCCTGAAATCCTTCTTTATCTCTGAAAGTCTTAAACGAAAGAAATCTTATCTAATTCTCTGCTGTCGACAAAAGATCAATATATAAAGCAGGGTAGGTGAATCGGCTAAGCATGCAACAACGTGCGATTTTGTTCTCTTGTAAAAGAAAAAAATATTTAACAACACACTATAATATGGAACCCCTTTTCCTTTTATTTTTTCATTTTCAGTTCTCAGAAACCAATTTTCTCTATCGTTTTAGTACTAAAAGTGTGCCGATATTCATTATTTTAGAATGTAAAGTCAGGGAAATCCAAAGATGATTGTTTAGGTCTAAATAGCATATTTCTGTCCACACATTTTCCTCGTTCATTAACAATCAACAAGACTAACTAAATAAGTTACTCATTTCACAGTATCCACCAATCCATTCAAAAGAACTACAGATTTATGAAAAGATCGATGTCCCTCTTTACCTGCCTCTCTAAAACCTGTCTGAATATTTTTTCACTGGTCTCCCGTTCTTTACTATTTCACTCTTTGATAGCAAATTTTTTTCTACTGAATAGTTAATGCAATGAATCCTAAACTTGATTATCCATTTAGCTAAGAAAGCTGGGCCTTAGACTCAAATTCCAGAATTGCATGCGTTGCCCTTCAATTGTGATAGCGAATGAGGTTCGACAGAAACACAATGGAATCATCGAATGTCGCGAGGCTCTGTGGCAAAGAAACGACCAAATAGCGTATGGCTCTATCGGATCAAAAAAGCAATAAAACCTAACACGAATGCGAAAAGTTTCTATCCCTTTAAAACAGGTCTAAGTTTGTGCGCGTCCTCCATGAAGAAATTAGGCTGGAAGGATTGGTACCTAATAGTTTCTATTGTTTTCGTATGTGGAGCATGGAAAGGAAAGATGGTAGCACACTGTAGACAAGGGGAAAACTTTGAGAGGGCAGGGATAGGCGTTAGTACATGTGTTGTCCGCCTTTCGAAAGGATTAAGAACAAAATAACTTCTTAAGAGCGACAACTGACTGGTTATAGATTAAACAAATTCACTACTTAACAGTTAATTGGACGTGAACTATCAAGATAACTAGATTTCTTTGGCGAACTTAAACTCAATCACGCGAAGTTTTACGAACTTGATTTGCGTGCTTCTTTCGCGGATCTACGGTGAACAGCAAGAACGGAGCAGTCGATGCATTTTACTAAAGCACCGTCGGACTTCACCGTCGGACTTCAGTCATGATTTATCGGGTGTATTATCGATAACGTATTGATTGCAATATTGTTAATGTCAACAGTTGCGCTGATGTATTGCTAGAATAAATAACAGACACTCAGTGACTACGTTTGCTGTGGCTTTTTGAAAAAAACCGGGTTTTGCGGCTTGACGAAAAGCCGTAGAGAATTTTAGAAGTCTTAAGAAAGGCTTCTTATGTTTCTGGCTCGACTGAACAGAATACTAGAGTCAAGAGCGAAATGTTTTGGTAGCTTATTCATGAAGAAACAAAATTTGCTTCGTCAGTTCATTCCTTCGGGTAGAGAGATGCCTCCGGAAGAAACGGTCGGTATATACTTTGCTGAATCGATGGAACATAACTTTTATAAGAAGATGTACAATAGTCCTTAAAAGGATGGATATGTGTATGATATCTTTACTGAAGACAGTGTTTAAAGCATATCTTTCAATGGAGTGTAGTTGGAGTGAAGGAAAGGTAGATTGCTTGCATTCTTCGAAGGCTTGTTGCATTACTTTATCTCCTGTTGCTTGTTTAATTGAAGACCATTCCTGTAGCTCAGTCATAAATGTTTATCAACAGTAGTGTACACATGCAAAAGTAATTTTAAGGGCATGACCAAACCACCACAACAAACTGTAGTAACTATGTTCATCTGAGTAGATCACTGAAGTTTTAGAACACACATGGACAGTTATTAACATGAACGTCCATGCATATTAAATATAGTTTCATTACTCTTGCCTACATTTCATTTCTTGTTGCAATTCATGATCAATAAATAGTTGGTTAGCGAAAATACTGTTGAATCATTACAAGCATTCAGTGGTTGAAATAATGTACCTACTGCTAAAATGCAAATAGTGGATAGTGCTTCAGGAGAACATGTACTCTTTCAACGAACAAAACAATGTAATACGGCGGGCGGGCAAAAATGCCATCGCTGGGTTTTTTGAAAAATTATAAGGGATCGTTTACATAGCATGTATGTAAATAATGTGAATTTTTTTGGAAGAAAGGATATTACTGGAAAGTATTATACTTGATTGTTTTGAAAGTTAGTGCTAAATCAAATTTGTCATAAAACATTACCAAGAGAGACACACACCAGCCTTCATGATGGGAAATTACTTGTTTTCAGATGCGGTAATTGCTTGAGGAGTACATTAATAGAAAGAGAATAATATCGTAACCTCACCTCCATGGTGTCTCCAAATACTCATTTATGTATATACCTTCCTCTTCTTCTTAGCCGGACCCGCCACTGCTAGCAGATGGCCCTAACAACTTCCACCATGTCTCTCGATTCTGCGCCTTTCTCGTCCACTCGATCCGGCCTGCTCCTCGATCTCATCTCTCCACCTCCTCTTGGGTCTTCCTGTGGCTCTGTTCCCGTCTCTGGGCCTCCCCTCTGTTGTTTTCTTTGCTCACCATATCCATGACCTTCTTCTTTAGACACAGGCATCCTCTTGTATCTCAGGACGTTGCTGTATTGACCGAATCTTTTTCAACCCGATGTAATTCTTTGGTCGATCTCTTGAACATTTCATTTCCAGGCGTTATCTGCCTTCCTAAGCATTTGTACTGATCCCCTCCCTCTAGGTGTTCACCAGCAAAAGTTATTATTTTCCTCGGTCTTCTCCTAGTCACTTCATTGCACATGACCCTTGTGTTTCTTTGTGTTCATCTTCATGCCAACTTATTCTTCCATTCTCTGTTTAGCTTTTCCAATAGGTTCTTCAGATCCTCTTCTGACGCAGCAAATAAAATGGTATCGTCTGAGAATCGTAAGCTGTTAAGTTTTTCTCCATTGAAGTTGATGCCAGTTTTGATGTTCACTCTCTTAAATATCTCTTCCACTGCTGATGTAAACATTACTGGTTATAATGTCTTACCCTGTCGAACCTCTTTCTTGATGCTAATCTTTCTGCTTTTCTAATCTGATTTATGACGTGACTCCTCCGTATGTTTTCTTGAAAATGTTGATATACTTCTCCTCAACTCCATGCTGTCTCATGGCGTTGAACATAGCCTGATGTTGGATGGAGTCATACGCTTTTTCGTAGTCTAAAAGGCCATGTGCATTACTATTCTGTACTCATTGGTCTTAGGTAGGTCTTCTGTACTCATAATCTCTTAGGTAGGCAGTTCTGGTGGCTGATGTTCATCCAGAGTGGTACTCAGTCTATTCTTCAGGATCTTTATGAATAGTTTGTATATATGGTGAAGTAGACTGACTGGTCTGTAGTTTGCAGGCGCAGCTTACAGTAGATTTAGGAGGCTAAGAAAGTGCTTAACATCAGCCCCTACGGTGTTTCTCACAAACTGTGGTGGCGAGGGTCTTACGCCTCCTCATGCTATACTTAAGCTTGCAACCCCACTACCCAATACTGTCATGTAAAATGACTCAGTTTTCGAGCTGTAGAGATTAGAAAGATGCCTTCATAAAAGGTCAAGAAAAAGTAATCTTGGCCTGCTTTATGTTTCCAGTTACCTTGTTTGGATTGGTGAGTCCATCATTTTAGTTATTATCATGTTTACCCCTTTACGTTGATAATTGGTGACCTCTCATGTTTCTATCCGAACACTGCCCTGTTATTTTGGCTCACTACATATTGCTATCGAGTTTGTTGTTTGCCTACTTCATCGCGGATATATATCTCTTTATCAACTGCTCAATTATTCGCTCCATTAACGTTGACATCCTCTCCTCCAAGTAATCCTTCGCCATTCGACTCTGAAATACAGACCCTCACTTCTGCGCCTACATTCCCCCTACTACTTAAGTTGAAACCCTTGTTGCTAGACTCCAATCTCACGATCATCCGGCTCGACCTCACCCACGTGTACACCCATCTCCTCTTCCTCATCGCCATGGCGACTGTTGGTACCACTGGCGTTTTGGAGCACAACGACGGAGGTGCACTCACCCTTTTTCCTACCGTTCACCATCAAACTTGCCACACGCACATTTTCAAGCCAGAACAATAGCACACACAAGTTCTCCTGGCCCACGCACATCTAGCCACCTATTTCACATTCATGACCGGCACACAAATACTCGTTTCTTGATCGATACAGGCGCTTAGTGTTATACCACCATCTCGCACAGAGAAGCACCGCATTTCCTACCCAACCCTTCAAGCTGTAAACAAATTGTCTATCAAAACATACGATGAAAAATCTATGACTTTAGATCTCGGACTTCGTCCTATCTTTTGTTGGATTTTTATAATAGCAGATGCCCCTGCACCTACTCTTGGAGCTGAGTTTCTACCACAATTTTCTCTTCCAGTCGGCGTCAGACATCAACAACTCATTGACACAACACCACGTCTCTTCATACACGGAATTTCTTCCTTTGAATTTTTACCTAGACCCTTGTTTTGTATTCCCAACACGTCAGATCAGTAACAAGCTCTGCTTCACAAATTTCCCGACATTACTTGCCATTCTTACAAAGAACTTGCCATCAAACGCACCATTACTTACCACATACATACGTCTGCTCCTCAAGTTCACAGTCACTCAAGACGCCTTGCTCCTGATCGTTTATCAATTGCCAAACGTCAATTTGATCATATGTTGCAGCTTGGCATCGTCCGGCCATCTGAAAATAGCTAGTTCTCTCCTCTACATATGGTACCAACGAAAACCCCGGGAGATTGGGGCCTCTGTGGAAACTATCGTGCCCTCAACAAATTTCCGCTTCCTGATCGTTATCCTATTCATTACATTCACTGTCTTACAGCTTAACTTCAGGTCAAAACTATTTCTCTATAATTGACCTCATCAGAGCCTTTAAAAAAATTCCTGTCGACTCAGGAGACATTCCTAAAACGACTATCATCACTCCATTTGGTTTGTTTGAATTTCTTTTTATGTCTTTGTAAAACGCATTTGCTGAAGCCCTATCACGCATGCATATCAGTTCCTTACAACTACCCTCTCATTTTGACGCTCATAGCCAGATCTACTGCGGTTGAGAAGGACCCAGTGGCATCTCTTTAGGTCGTGACCCGTAGGCTTGTTGAAAGGTGTCGGTAAGTAGGTGCGAAGCATGTGGTTCGAGTAGTTCCATCGGCTTTTCCAAGTAGATTTCATCCAAGTGTCAGGAGACATCGTTGGTTTGGCTTGACAGAGTCTTCATTCGTGCGGACAGGGGCATTCTGCTTTTGAGGCGGGTGTTGACAAGCGGAGAAGTTGCCAGTGCCAAATGCCAGTGCCAAGGTGCAAAACGTGACAAAATCAGCACCCCAGCTATTACTAGCAAGTCTTTTTAGCGGTCTGCATCGTTTCTTGTTTTATCTGCGACAGTTAGCATGTGTTTTTTAAAAGACAGAGTCCTATCAAGGGTCACGCCAAGATATTTTGGGGTCTTATCAAAAGGCGATCCCTTCACAAGAGGTGGAAACTTTGAGTTCATAGTCAGCTTGGCTGTTGTTTAAATGGAAGGTGCTGGCGACAGTCTTAGATGTGTTTAGCTTGAGGCGCCAGTTATGAAAGTAGTTTCTCAGTTTGTGGAGGTCGCAAGATAAGACTCTCTTGATCGTCTGGAATTGTTTGTTACTGTGCGTGAGGGCGATATCATCTGAATGGATGTACTTACTACTAATAGTGCCAGGGATATCATAAGTGTACAGATTGAACAATGCAGGCGCAATGACGGAGCCCTGTTGGACACCATTGGTTAGTTTTCTACATCGGGATTTCTCCTTCCCGACGTGTATGTGGAAGTGTCGTTCGGATATCATGCCCATGATCATGTGCACCATCTCTTTACTGGGAATGGTTCTTAGTAGTTTCAGGGTAAGTCCACGGTGCCAAACTGTGCCATAGGCAGCGGATTGGTCTACTAGGAGGATACCGGCTTTTATTCGTTTGTCAAAGGATGTCTCAATGTCCTGTGTGAGAAGTGCAACATGATCAAGCGTACAGCAGCCTTGTCTAAAACCACCTGGCTCTTATGGAAGGACAGATTCCACAAGAGATTTGATTCGGTTATAGATGAGGCGTTCATAGATTGCAGATTGTCAGGGCCTGGGGCCTTGCCAGCTTGAAGAGTTTTAATAGCGTCAGTTTTTTCGACAATGGAGAAGTCATTACACAGGTTCTGGTCGGCTGATGGAGCATTCCAAGCCATCTTCAGTTGTCGATTAACAGCTCTTGCGAATTCGTGATTTGGTTTGTCAAATTTGCCGTTCTTTAAGAGACAGGAGGAAACTGCGTTTGCGCTGACATAATGTGGGTTGGGAAATACATTCTTCCCGCCCATGAATTTGTTGATGGTTGCCCAGGCTTTCCTACTAGATCGTTTCATATCAATACCTTCAGCCACGCCTCCTTGCGTCTTGTAGACAGGTGTTCTATCAGTTTGTTTGCTGTTTCTTGTCTTTCAGCTGTTGTTTGAGCTTGCTCGTGGTCTTGCGCAAGCTTACTACATGTATCGTCCCACTTTGGAATATACGATTTACGATAGTCCCTTGGTACACATTCTTGGTTTTGTGACCGAAGTATCAAGATTCGACAATTTCCACCACACAAGGTTGTTGGTTCGGCCTTAGGATTTACCGGCTTGTGTTATGTTTAATTCCTTTACAAAATGTCTCTGATAAAAGAGCTATAACGTCTACAACAAGAAATATATACAACGCATTTGACACTAGTTCGATTTAAGATTTTAAAGTCAAGAGAACGGTCAAGAAGAGCTCAGAATTCCAAAACGTAAACAAACTTTGTTATGGGCTGTACCTATTCTACAACAGCAAGTACAACAAAGCTATTCCTAAGGATGTTTCTGTATCTGAACCAAGCAATAAGCAGATAAGACAATGCAAGGTAATACTGCAACAACAACAGAGGTTTATCGATGTATGTGAAAATACGACTTACCAAGAAGTGAGCTTGCAATGTCGATGTTGGCTAGTCGATTTTTGAGCACGATGGCCAGATCATGAGTTAGGATCACGGCGATCTGACGATTGCTCTGGCCGATAAAATCGTACGTTACCTTAGCCTGTTAGGCCGGTCGTTGAAGCTCAAAAATAGACCTAACCTTGAACTAAATAACACAGAGCTATATTTGGTATCATTTTAAAGACAATTTTCTACACTTTTACATGTTATAAAAGCCCCATAAAGCTCCGCTGGGCAAAAAAAGTTATGAGCCCTTTTCCAGGCAGCAGTGATACAACGTCTAACCAAAAAATCATTAGCAAAAAGACTTTTCTCCCTACTTGCGGTCCTCCCATACCACTGTCTCACATATTTAAACTGTGTTTTTCTGTAAAAGGCGCAAATGACTGTAATCTAATAAGATGCTTTACTATTATTAATCATCAGAGGGTCCAAGTGGGGGTAAAGGGGGGTAAAGGGGGGTAAAGGAGGGGTTCAAATATCTTTTCTTAGATAGGCCGGTTCTTGAAGCTCTAAAATTTGCCTAATCCTTGCGCTATAAGACACAAACCTAGATTTGGTATCATTTTAAAGAAAAATTTCTTTACATTTACATGGTACAAAAGCCCCTTAAAGTCCATGTGGGGGGAAATGTTATGAGTCCTTCTTCTGGTAGAGGCGATAGAATCTTTGAAAAAATTAATCAGGCAAAATAGTGCTGTCTTCCCAGTCCTCTTGTCTTGTCACGCTATTTAAATGTTTATGACCGCGTGAAAGGCCCATATGATTATTTTCTAATCAGCTTCTTTCATTATAATTCATTTACAGTATAGCTCTCTAACAGAAAGATGCATCCATACACCGTAAACAACATAAGGGAGGCCTACATACAAAAATGTATCGACAGCAAACTTTAAACTACCTTAACACCTGATATTTTACATTCTTAGGTGAGATTAGAACAAAAAGTAAGATACATTGTACCTCGTCAATTCTTCAACCTTAAAATAACTTTTAAAGCCTTTTGATTATAGGCGATATTGGGGTCCAAAAATTAAAATTATAGTTCTAATGAGGATACGACTTTCCTTTCAGACACTCAAATGTTTTCCAGTAGTTCGAATACGTTCGAATACATCATCAACTGCATCTTCCGTGACATCCTAACGAGAAAATAAAATTTAATACAAAACTTAAAAAGTTATGAAGAATGCTTCATTCGTTTGTACTTTACAATGCACTTTGCCACAATTGTATGTCAGTGGAAGATATTAAAAATGGTACCTAGATCAGTGTTACCTAAACTCTCTCAAATATAAAATGTTCAAGAAACACTGTTAGTGTAATATACATAGTGAAAAGAAATCTTGAATAAAATGCCACCATAGGTGTGATTTTAAATTTAACACCTCAGCTAAGGAATCGCGATCATACATAATTGCTTTGCTTTAGGACGACATCTGTGTTATGCAACAACATATACTTGTAACGGAATTCATATATGTTTACCTCTGCATTTAAGCAGGACGTTCCCCTGCAGTCTCCACACTGCAAGCCATTCTTTTTGCATGAACATTGGTTCGATCCACACTGTCGACCACCAGACTTGCACTTGCACCGAATAAAATTCAACAATTTCTGTGGTGCAACCTCCACATCTGTCATGACAGGAACCAACTCTCCGCTATCTGTTTTCCATCCCCAGTCAACAGGATTGAGCTTAAAACTTCCTAATGTAAGCCATGTTACCACCTGAAGGTGTACTCGAAGACTGTGATAGTGTGCTGCTCGTTCCGACGGTGGTAACATCTCCGGCCGAAGCTCTCCCCGCGAAGCAAGACTGAGAAATTTGTTGTACCTAACAGAAAAATTATTGCGAATAATTCAGAACAAGTTTAAAGCCCACAGTGACCTTTTAAAACTGACGTTAACGGGCATGGGGAGGTATAAGGCAGGAAAAGATGTACTACTAATACGTACAAGAGAAATACTATAAATACTATGGTAAAAACATCACGTACAAACTATGGGTACAACGCTAATAATGAAACTAAAATTTTATAAAATTGCAATTTTCTTCTCGGCGTTTTACCCAAGGAAATACGTTAAAACAGTGAACCATGGTTAGTGATGTGCAAGAAATTGTTAAGTATTAGTTACCATGACGATTCAAATGCATTCAAAGTTAGGACATCAATTGAAAGAAGAGAACCATTTCTGTCATTGCATATTCTCTGCGAGGTTGTTGATAACAGTAGACCTTCTTCTAGATGTTAAAAAAGCAATACCTATTGTTAGAAAAGGTTGATTTTATGCCTTTCCGACCTAAAACAGGGCACACATAAATATAAATGCAAACAAAATTAATGCAATAAGCATCCATTAGAAGTTGGCAATGCCTGTAGTCAATGTTAAAAGTGTGTAAAATAGCACTTGAATACACATAAGTCCGGCGAATACGTATATTCTTGTAACTAAGAAGTCAAAACATTGGCAAAAGGTAAGTTTCTGAAAATCTCGAAAGAAGGCAATATCGGAAAGAATACATTTCATGAAATTTGAAAGTGTAAGCCATTACTCTCTAACCTTAAACTTTTCAGTGTGTCATCTTTTTTTCCTCCGTACATAATAAGAAACACTCTCATTCCAGCTATACCGACGTCGTATGCTGTAGCCCGACAGTCACTGATGGTCGATGTTAATTTCTGCACTTCTAATGATGAATCAAATAGCTTAACGAATGAAGTCTTCCCCTTCATGTATATTGCGGACGTGGTGTCGCATCCAGTCCCACCATGCATGAACAGAATGTGCTGCTTTAATACACTGTTCAAACTCTCACTACACTCCCGAATGCTCCACACTTTCTGTGACTTCACAGACACAAAGTTTATGTCAGCCATACCTTGGTGCCAGTGATACAGAAGGAGCAAGGCAACATCGGTATCATCAGCGATAACTTTTACACACATTCCTATACTGGAAATTTCGATTGCACATTTGGCAATGTCGATGTCAGCATCGTTTCCACTTAAGTGCACCTCTTGTCCGTCTCCCCGCAGCTGTTCCGATAACATTGCAATAAACTGAGACTTGTTTGTACTATTTGCAAGAAAGTCTGCTTGCCTGCTTCTGATTTTTGAGGTATTCCGAATTTGATAGTCAACAGAAATTTTCTTGCTTTTGCGTCGTCTTCGATGCTCGTGATCTTTTGTTGACGGCCCACAGTCGTAACCATCAAACACTATATGACACTTCCCGTAGTTTACACGCGCATAGAGCACATATTTACTACACAGTTCTTGGTATGTGCTTTCATAAGCCCACCTTACTCTGTGCAAAAAGGCACCACCGTCCAAAAAAAAGCACTGAAACTGTTGATTTGTCTTCAATCGTTTTCCTCATAACTGCATCCCGAATGACCGGTTTATTTGGTTTCCTCATGATACCCTCGGAAAATATGGACATGGGGTTTGTTGTCATTTCATACTGAAAATACTGTTCCACGTTGTCTTCTCTCTGTCCGATTGCTATGAGTTGACTGAACAATGCATTGGGTTTGATGGTCATGTCTTTTTTGTCGTGTATCTGAACTCTGTTATAAAGTGACTCAAGTGGGACAATTTTGGTTTTTCGCTTTATCTTAGCTTCAGTCATCGTTTTATTGTCAAGTGATTTCTGAATTTGTTCACCTATCACTTCCGCCCTATCACAATTAACATCTGACTTATCATCTACAATCAGACCAGATGCAATAGACCTCAAAGAAGGATTGTTGTCACTAAATGGAGTATGTGATACAAACCAAGCAGTCATCTTGCCTACATCTTCGTAATCTCGCATCCGTCTGCTGCTTCCCATCTCCACATGCTGTTTGCTGGAGACCAGTTTCAGCTGAGTCAAGTCAGTCACGGCGTCATGAACTGCCGCACACTCATGCATTGTCAGAACCCATAAATGACGCACACTCTCAGTGAAACCACGTCCTCTTGTGAGGCATCCTCTGCTTTTGATTGATCTCATCATAACTTGTTCAATAATAAGGTCTGACCAAAGACCAGCCCAGTAACGATCACTTCTCCGAATACTATGATATCCATGCTCCGTAAATGCTTTGTAAAGCCATGGATGCGTTGTTGGAAGCTGCAGCATGGTTTGCAAATATAATCGAGCACTTTTCTCATAGTTTACGTGACCGGAAGAAGCAAACAAGTTAAGCATTTTATGGATTGCCGCAAAATGTAAGTGCCAATCACCAATTCTTTCTGCCTTAATGAAAATCTTCATGATATTGACTTACTCTAAATATTGTATCCACAGTTTTGCTGTCCTTGATTTCAATATAATTTCACGCTGTAGTTGGAAACAAGACTCTTAAGGTGATTCAATGGTGACAAATTTGATACGTGTGAAGCAGTTTCATACCCCTTACTAACTCTTTCGTACACTGATTTGATTTCTTGTAGCTCCTTTGCTGATATACCCCGCGA
>JAAAKM020000498.1:11723082-11735874 GCA_010016025.2 Alatinidae sp. Z8VKAUB7J3
ATTTACTAGAGGATTATCCGTATTCTTGACTGTATCGTTCTCACAAACTACTGATTTGATTTCTTGTAGCTCCTTTGCTGATATACCCCGCGAATTTACTAGAGGATTATCCGTATTCTTGACTGTATCGTTCTCACAAACTACTGATTTGATTTCTTGTAGCTCCTTTGTTGATATACCCCGCGAATTTACTAGAGGATTATCCGTATTCTTGACTGTATCGTTTCCACAAACTACTTCATCAGAATTATCATCTATGTTTAACAATCTTTCCACATTTTCGGAGTTATCAGTATTTTCGATATCCTTCTGAGTCAAACCTACTATTTCATTCATGATGAGGTATTCAAGTGCTGACTCAATGATAAAATGCCCTTGCAATGCCCTTGCAACAGACTTGCTCGACATCAAGTCAGGTACAAACCGTTCTGCATACACCTCTTGCAGTGTATTTTCAATCCCAGAGCCACCCATAATGACGCCTATGCTTCCCAAAAAGCTCATAAGAGTGTGGAAGCCGCCAAGTCGACAAACAATGTCAAGGTTTTTTTCCGCAATAATTCCCATAGCTTTGTACCAGAGGGGCTGATCGAATGTAATACAAGGTGTAACTACGTTCAAAAACTTTGACTGTCTTTCCACAAATAATAAAGTTGAATAAATGCATGTCTCGTCAGAGGGTTGAATATCAATAATAGGCAGCATAAATATATTTGCTTTTATTTGCAGAACTGAAAAACCAAGCTGAATGCCAAAGAATATCGTAACTAAGTTTGTTGGGTAAAATAACTGCTGGATTAAGAGACAAATACGGCTTCAACAGTAGTTTAGAACCTAGCTTTGACTTTCCAGTGAAAGTAACAATCTTTACACCTTCACCTTCAACTACATCTGAGGCTCTTTTTCTGTGCTGTAGTCGCCTTATCGCACCATCCAGTTTCTTCCGAGGTGTTGATGCTGCAATAATTCCCATGCCATGGAACGTGCCTTTTCCATCGATAGTCCGTATGCTGTAATCAACATTATCTCCCACCCACTGAGTGAATGCACCCGGGGCATAGTTTGTAATTTGGCTGTTGCTATCTTCCACAACTGTTGGTTGATTCTGTTGACTTCTTCTGATGATATTAAAAAAACCGAGCCTCGCCAGTTGGTCAACCAGCCACTTAGAGCCGTAGCAATGGTCTGTATCAACTCCAAGACCAAAGGGAATCGGTGCTATTCAGGAGCGTGGACGAACCGCCTGGACAAGGCATTGGCCAAGGCTAATTTGCTTTACTTCTGATGGTATAAGCAGTTTCAACATCTGTTGCAAGCTTTCTGGTAACCATTTTCGTCCTTCCTTCTGGTTTGCTATTTCTGTAACAGTTGGATACGTGTCAGTATTATATCTTGTTTCTCATATTTCTGCCCTAATAATATTGACTGCAGCTGCAATTATTCTTTGCCGTTCTTCTAGAAGGTTTTCACTCCTAGAGTGATGCATCTTCTGAACGATGAAGTTTGCAAGTTGTCGAAAGCAAACCACATCTCGTCCTTTTTCTTCGGCAAAGTATATACAGTTTCCGTAATGGTCTACTAACCGTTATTTTAAGTGCTTTCTAGAGTATACGATCTCATTTTCCGACATTGAGTTCAGTTTTTCATGTAAGTCACTCACAGTCATAGTTTCTGCACTAGCATCATTTTCAATCCATTCGCATAGCTTTAGGAATTTATCAACCATCTTCACGTCCAAGGGTCGACCCCTCTGGGATTTCATGTCTGACAACTTACCAAGCATAAAGGTAGTTCTGCATTTTTCGTGATACACTGCCTCTTCTGCAACCAAATCTATGCAACTTAACAAACGATTATTTATATCCTCCCTCCATAGGTCTTTTCTCTGTTCACAAACATTTAACACAGAGTCTCGGAACGGTAGTGTTCTAACTTGATACACTAAACGTCGACCAGGATGCTTATCTTCCTTAGCTTCTTTGTTGCAGAAGAAGCAGTGTGTCTTCCAATTAAAATTTATGTTAGAACTAGATCTTAGCTTCTTTTTGGACTGGTCCTCATTAGACTCTTTCTTTCTCGATAATTTCTTGACAAATGCTCTACGACAATCATGATGCACTAAAACTTTGCCAATTGGATCAGTGGCGGATTTTCGAATAAGATGCATCTCCAATTCGTTGTGCCCCCGCTCTCTTGCTTTAGCAATAAGGGTTTGAAGTCCTTTATCTCCAACCGTAGTAGCAGCGACAACATCAAATCCAGACTTACTCAACACACAACAATCATCACTGATTCCCGTGGTCTCCTTTAAACACCTTTGAGAGAGAAAATATATCAACCCCAGTAACTATGGCATACACATACAGTTAAAAGTTTGAAAACAAGCAGCTTCTCGATTTTCTGCAAGTACACCAGAAAACTTATTCAGAAAAGTTAAAAAATACACTTCCCTACTTAATTGTAGAGAGCCCGATCATTAATTGGATCTTTACTTTACTTTTAGAACATATTTGTATTACGAAGACGACCCGTTTCATCATTCTTTTCTTTAAATGATAGCGTAATTTTGTTCTTTGTGTGAATATGCATCTTTTTTGTTGGAGAGAGACAGGGTTGTCAATTTTCAGGGGGTTGGGGGACGACGAAACAACTTTTGAGAAAATGTCTTGCTTTTGTATTACGACTTTTCAAGTATACCCCTGTTTCGAACGTTTCCAGCGCTTGTAAATAAATTCCTCTAAAGAAACTCCTTTACTACTTCTAGTTTGCTTTCTAATATAAAACGAAAAAACCTCATCTTTACTTACCTCAACTATCACCTGACAAACCTTCTCTATTATATTTATTTGTTTTGATAACGAATTGGCTTGAAACTTCAGCAATAAAGCTGGAAAATTATTCACAGTTCATCTCTTTTCTTTGAGCTTCATTCGATGAATGAACTCCACTCTTCTCGCGGTGAGCAAACACGTGAATCAGCCGCTGTGATTATACTGCAATGATGACATCACAATGTGAACAAAGCGGTCAACCAATCAGAGCAGTTGTACTCCGATAACAAAAATGGCGCAATACCCAAAACCAAAACAAACATGGCGGCTGGAGAGAGCTGACCAAATGAGCCAGAAAAACAAGCAGGAAAACGTTTGCCCAGCACTACGGAAGAGGGCTTTTGTATTTTCGGAATCAGCATGAAATTGTCTTTATAATGATACCAAATACAGCTCTGTGTTATTTAGTTCAAGGTTCGACCCTCCAACGACTCGCCTATGTGTGAGTCTTGTGACTGTGGACACATGATGAGCATGCTGGATCACGAGGTAAACATACACAAAGTCAGGTAACTTATCTTATGATATACGGTATAGAGGGGCGTGATTTATAATTAATATCTGAGCCTGGTTACAGTTTTTTTCCGGAAGGCAGTATAACAAGTGTTAATGTCAGACGTATCCATAGAAGGGAAATCGTCGCGTATACTAGGAGATTCAGTTTTAAAACGATTCCAGTCAGCCTTACTGAAATTCCAGCGAGGAAGTTGAGTAGATGGCGTGTACTCGATAAAGGCAGGGTGACTTATGACGGTCGACGATGTTGTGACTTAGGAAAGCTTCCACCAACTTTGTGGACTGGATGTGGTGATGAACTGCTTGCATCGGATGAGTAGAACGACAGGTTTGGGTTGGTGGTTGTAACCCAGGCAGCTGAGTTAAACGTTTTCGTCTGTTTAGGATCGTATAGCAGCTTGAGGTCCATTGAGCGCTACTGCAGTTTTGTACCCCCTCCCCTCCAAAATCATCGATAATGTATTCATATTTAAATAAAATTTATAAGATATGTAGTTTATTCTATCGGTAATTTAATGAAGCCTAATTCGTAGTTGTCATGTACGTTTAACTCTTAGCCAGATACAACAATAACATATTTTCAACTTATGACACCATATCCTCCCAATGTCTACAATTGTAGACCTTTAACTTCAACTAACCGTTATTGCCCCCCCTGTGATGGTGATCCTCATCTATTTTCTCATCCAAATACAAATACTATCTCCCATAAATTTAAAAAAGTTCATCTGGGCTAGCAGCTAATCACATACAAGAAATGTTGGGGGTAAATACTTGTGATGGGTGATAATTTACTTTTCCAGTGATTTCAACGCTTTTCGTCGTCTTATAAATACGTGAAAAAATGATTTTAAAAAAATTCGCTTGCAGCGACGCTCTTCAGAAACTCTCCTCCCGCAACAGCAAATAACATTTTCATCAGAAACAGAAGTCAATCAACAGAAATTGCCTAAAACGTACAGGGTCTACAATTGTAGAGATTGGGATAATATGGGTTAAACAAGCTATGCAGTATTGTACCCATGTAATGAAGCGGTGTGTATTTCAGTAGCCTGCTATACTAACGAATGTCTTATAACTATTGTTAGGGTTATTAGTTGGATTAGACCATCTAGATTGATGAAGAGTAGAAAAAATGTTCCACCTCTTGCTTTGGCCTGCGTCTTTTGCCTATAGATGATATGATGCTGGGCTTTGCATTACATCTATTTGCATCTCTGACAATGCATACGTTTTTCTTACTGCTGTGGCTTAGGCTACTGATTCTGTCTTGGCACTAAGTTCTTATAAGATAACGTTTGTCTATCCTAGATGACCTTGTCAAAGGCCAACCTTTAAGCATAAAATCATCAAGACTAATTAAAATAAAATGCAAAAAACCGATTTACAGGATCTGACACTGTATACTGTGTTTACTGCCTTGATGAGGAACACATGTGATTTTGGAATTTTTGGCTTATAGCTAATGTGAAGACAACGAGAGTTCAAACCGTTTAGTAAACTGAAGTTGTTGACCCAGCCTTGCATAAAGCTGTTGAATTACAAAAAAATGAAATAGCAAAGACAATTACCGGGCGTGCTAACCCCCTTTAGCCAAATTCTATCTAGAAAAGCAACTTGTCATTGCAAACACCTTACAAACACTCATTTGGCACGTGGAAAACACTTCGTTACACTGAGAGAATCGGTCAATAATAATTCATTGTTTTAATCGATTTTGTTTGTTACGAGGTGAAAACTGCCTTCTATTCTGCAAGCATTGCAGTAAGATGATGTTGTATGAGATCTGAGAGCACCTTTTGAGTGATTTTTATAGTTTGATTACATGCAGTACCAAATTTGGAACAGGGTTTTGTCACGAACAAAAATGTCACTATATGTTCTTTACTTTGTACCGAGGCCGTTAAAAGGGTTTGCAGTACGCTAATGAAATACATAAATCAAGTAAGATACCATGAGAGACACAAGAAATATTTATAAGTATTTGTGCCATCTATTGCTTTTCTTAAGTCGAAAACCAACCAAAAAGCCAATAGCCACGTGAAAACCTAGTGTAATTAAAAAAAGTTATCTCACCAATCTATGTTGTTAAAATACGGATACACGTTCCTATTTACTCCACGCTTACGAGGCAAGGTTGAAAAAAATTTTTTTCTCACATGACATTGGCCATGGGTTAAATGTGTATTAATTGATTCAGCCGTATTAAAAGGCTACACAGATCATACATAAGGAATTTTGAAATGTAACAAGATTCTATAAGAAGTGTAGCCCATTATAAAAATAGTATGGATGGGACGTAAGTATCTGCGATGAAATGGTATGGTCTCTTTAATGCCAAGGAAGGAACATACTTGGACGAGGGAAAGCTTGACTTTTAAAGAATCATTTCTGCTTTTTTGTCATCGTTGCACTAAAATGGCTGATTTTGCATTTATTGCAAAAACAATCTATGTAAGCATTCCGACAAATTATTGCCTGGAAGCAATGGCTGGTCGCATTTGTATCATAGGTTGGAGGTGACTGTGACTCAATCCTAACACGGTTGGTACTTTTAAGCAAATTTTCTTAATGACGTCATAAAGTAGCAAGATTAATAATTTGATCTTTGACCTTCGACCCTTCGACGAAAGATACAGTATGATTGATATTCGTGTAATAATTTGTAATGATAATTTGTGATGATAAGAAACGTCTAAAGTAGTTTTTTGTATCAACTCCTGTCAAGTCTCCTAAACTTCAATTATTCACGAATACGTATGTATTATATCGAAATGCAATTTGGACACTACCTGCAATAAGAGGGGCGCAATGCCTTTGCCTCCTTGCAAAATATATCAGGGAAGCAGAATACCGTTGGTCCTCCCAGCTCCGCTAGCATTTTAGTAAAAGCAGTCTTGACAACTTTGGTAAATTCTGTGATAATTAACTGAAAATATACATTTTTAAACTACCATTTTTGAATCAACAATAAATTCTACTGACTTCTACTGACTCCCAAAGCTATTGTTAGTGAGCATCCCTTCATTGCATAAGTAGACAGTAATTTTAAATTGGAATCGAGATTTACTTTGCTGGTGAGGAAGTAGAGAGGTTTACGCTGGTCAACTCTTAAATTCACACGAATTCATGTCTTGAGAACCTTCGTATTCTGTAAGAAGTAATATGACTTCTGATCTTCCATATCTGATAAAATGCTTGGTAAAATATACTCAAGATGCTAAAAATAGATTACCGTTCATGTGGTTTATATGTTTTGTAATAAGCGTAAGAAGCCTGGGGAGTTAATATCAGGTAATACCTTTAATACTATATACAGAGGGATTACCACGATATTGGTAGCAAATATTGAAGCTTTCATTATTGCTTCGAGATTTTATCATTCGCAGGAGTTGTTTTGATTTGTCAATCTACATATTTTCTATTCATGGAATATTCGTTTGGTCAAACGTTTTCAATTCTGTAAAGGAGTGGATTTACACTGTTAAAGTAATCCGTCAGACACTGCTTACAACAAATCGTATGTGGAGAACTAGTAAACTTTTGTAGAGTCAAACAATATCGTTCAGTAGCCTTTATCGTGCCACAGTTGTATATGAAAGACCTGTATATTCTATGAACAGCAAGGGCGTGGCTTTTGATTTTAGTTACTACAGCTCTCAAAGTGGAAAAATCAAGAGGAAAGAATTGCTTTGCTAATGGTTTAAAAGAAATTGCCTTGTTGTTGAGAAATGTCTCACTGTCAATATAAGGCCGGTCCGTTAGCCAAGTTACCTTATAGCCACGGCTAATTAAGCGTATCTCGAATAACGTCATAGAAATCTTGATCTTGTGCTTTTTTATAGGCGTAGAAAGCTATCATGAAGTTCTTTTCAAAAACTTGTGATGTGCGATCTGTGTAGACACAATCACTGTGGCACAAGAATATTGATTGACCATTAAATTGTTATGATTGATTACGGTCATACCTTTCGGGTTTCAATGTTTTGAGCTCTGTTAATAAGAATGGATGTTGTAGTAAAAAAAAACACTCGCGTCAATGCCCTGGGTTTTAAAAACTGTCTCAAAGCTTAAGTTTTCGTTTCCTCGCAAACTATGAATGCATCCCTTTTCACGCTCGAATGAAGAAAATAGTGTCATTTCCACATACACAATGGAAAGTGTAACTTCCCCTTCTTCCTTGAATTGCTCTTGTTGCTCTTGAATTGCTCTTGTTTGGCCCTGCCTTAGTCGAAGGGCCTCACTCAGGCATTCTTCACAGTCAATATTGTCTCTTATTCTTTAACAAAAAAAGTTCCGGTCCTTCAACAGTTAGATTATCTTTGTTCCATTTATTATATCATTTTCACAATAAGCGTAACAATTTACCACTCTATGAGTTATAAATTTTAAAGGCTAATAATTGAGACAGTTTTATTTTTTGATAAATACATTAAGTGATACTCCAATACGGTTGCTTGGAAAAATGTGTAAACTTTATTGAAACATTCGTTTTTCATAAGAAACTGACTAGCAATTTGAATGTAGAAGTTTTTTCAAATTAAGTAAACTCAGGTTGAATTCACTGAAAAAACTTTGGGTTTATCCTCACTTCCTTCTGTAAAACTGATAAATTTGCAGTAAATTTTTAAAAGTTCCGTCATTAAGTGATGGCTGGTGATTGTCTAGAAAAATCATGTTCTACTAGGCCAAAAGGGTAGCATTTGCTTAAAAATAAATCGATCTGCAGCATTCACAAACCCTTTACAACGCAACTGTGTACACCAGCCTGCTATCACGCTATGCATTAAGAAAATGTGTCCGAATCTCTATTATTATTCCTTATGCCTTTAAAAATCCTGTACTGAGCCCCAGCCTTCTGTTTATCTACTTTCTGGCACATGTGTTAACTACTTCCATATGAACGTTTGTCCTTATCAGCAATCAATCATTGGTATGATCCCCAATGAGCCAACACTTTTTTTAAATGCGTGAAATAAATAGACACTGGTAACTTCATATCAAAGCTTTTAACTCGTAAGCAGTAAACTCTATGCGTTTGCGGCTGCATTTCCGTAGGCAAGCGAATGAATTTTTAATACTATCAAAGTTTAGATATGTTTAACTGTTAATCTTTGTACAGAGCTGTCGGTACGCGTTCACGATAACAAAAGTTCAATTGTTAACATGCCATCGACGATTAGGAGCTTAACTAGCGATTTTTCTTGTAGCGAGAACATCAATAACTCACCTCAAGCTATCAAGGATTTTGTTATGCATCAATAAATGTGAAGTTATTAGAGATAAGAAGTCAGGTGCGCCGTAAATGTAAAAAATAGGATATCTTTTCATCTTAAGTAAGAGAGATCAACTTGTGGTGTCTAGAAATTGATTTTTGTCTATATCCTCATAAACGTTTACGCTTAAATTCGGGGCATTAACAATAGAATGAGCTAGTATACGAACTTTATTCTCCTTCTGTCCCTAAGAAAGACATTCCATTGGCCTGATTTAATTAAAGTATGACAACAGATGGAGCTCGCTGCTTCATACGACATTGAAAACACCTGCTTCTTAGCGCATGCTCACAAAGTCACAAACTTCCAATGCATATATTGAACATAGCCTTGATAGAGTGGCTAACCAAAGCGATATTAAGAAAACCGCCGGGAAACTATTTTGGTATACTTGGTTTGTTGAAGCAAAGATTTCCTACATATTTAATGAAAACGCCCTAGGTAATAGTACCTTTTAAACCATCAATAGGTAACCTAATTGCTTCTACTCGTTTAGGTATTCGGGTATCTCCATCACTTTCTTGAGTACAAAAGTGTTATTTTTCACCTAAATATATTGATGTACGACTACTTGCATCAAATTTATGGTCCAGACGTTTGCAATTATATATGCATGTAGGACAAGTTAATATCTTTGGATATTTGTTTGTTTGAGTAATATTGTTTTTTAAGTATTTGGACGAATTTTCTTAAATTAGTATTTTTCACGTACTTTTACACACATGTTTGAAATATAGGAACGAAACATACTTAGCGGGGAAAAAAAGCAGAATAAGCAAGAGAGGATCCCAGTTTTCTAAGAGTAGTTAAAATTCAATATCCATTAAGGAAAAGGAAAGAGAGATGACAGGAAAGAAATGTAGGGCACATGAACCTAAAAAGAAAAGAGATGAAGGAACACAGAGTAAAAAAGGAAACTGTAAAACTAGAACGAAAGAAAGAAATATAATATATTAAAAAAAAGCGAACGAACGCATGAATAAACCTGAACAGAAAGGAATGAATGAAAGAAGAAAAGAACGGGAAATAAAAAAATGAATTAAAAAGCAACAGATTAAGAAAGAAAGACAAAATTTAACAGCTCAGTATGCAATGAACACAGGCATAGACATTACGCAAGTGGAGTCATTGTAATATCAGAATTTTTAAATAACTACGAAATCGAGTATCAAACTACTTCCAAGAAATCCTGCATGCTTCTGCCGGTTATTTCATTGCGTCGACGGAACTCGCTATAAATCCTATTGTTAAAAACGTAAACCCGTATACATTTTGTGGTGTTTTTCTTCTCGGCAGACAGTCCCTTTGTTCTTTCTGTTTTTTACTTTCTGTCCAGTATAGGGATGGAAATAGTGGCCAGTCATTGGTTAAAACCGGTAGAAATGGAAAATAACTGGTCGAGAATTTTGAGCACAAATCAATAAAAAGTATTTAAAATATCTCAAAGTAAGAAGCGAAAGGATCAAGCTTGGACAGTTGAAAATTTGCTGGTGACCAAAATGTGCTAATTGTTATCCCTGTACGACCAGTTCTACATTTCTTCCGTCTTACGAAATTCAGTTTTATTCATACTCAATGGCCTTCTGTATATTACAATGTCTGGTCTTGGAGTTTATCGTTGTAACCTATTGTCAAGGACCAGGAGCACGTTATGACGAGATGAATCAAAGTTACTCTACTATTCCTGCATAAATAGAGACTTTCCCTTTGATGTGTAAAGCATGACTGAGAAAAACATTTGGTGATCATGTAATAATTATAAAATCCATCTCAAGCACGTGGAATTGATATTCCAAGTTGAGGTGCAAGTATTCAAGAAATGAAGACTGAACTTTTGCTCTATCAGAATTTTACGCAAAGAGTGCAAATTCTGGTAAATTATAGATGAAAGCCAGATGTTATAGAAAAAATAATAGATTAACAGACAGTTAATTATAGCTTAACTACAAAACATTGCTTGTTAAATATTATGTACCAATTTCTTCGCTGTTGTGTACCAATGTATCAAGAGAAAGAGTAATTTTATACATGTTGGATATATTTCAATCTCTTAATTAGATAGATTAGAGGGTCATTTAACTCACCTGAAGGGCGCAGTTGTTATGAAAAGCTATGTTCAGATTTTAAGCACCCATGCATGAACAGTCGTATCGAAAGCATGTAAACTTTTGCAAATAGTACATTCTATAGGTTTGTTGACTTCTGCCTTAGATTTCAGTGTCTACGCCTAGTATAGAATCTGCAAACTTGACAAACCGGTTTCTGTTTCACATTGTTTTGTCTTGTATTGAAAAGTAGCTAACGTTCGTATCTAAAGAAGTATTTAGTGCGACTTGGTTTGCAAAGGACGATGGGTCGACAATATCAACTTGGGTGTGACTACAATTTGTCAGTTAATATTTTTTCCGTGAAAATTTTTAAGGACAAATTTAACACGCAATGTTTTCAATGCCTGTTTTTTAATTACGTCTTGCAATAAGATTTTCACTTTTTTGTTAGCTTGTTAAAGTCCTGGTTATGACTACAGCCCTTCATTAACAATAAACAGAAAAAGTGCCAATAAGGAATATTCATTTGGGTAACATTTCCTCGTTAACCAAAATTTTCTTAAGCCTATCTCACTGAAAATGTCAACGACCGAACGTCTTCTTTATTAATGATGATTTTGTCCAAATAAAATCGTCTTAAAGGAATTTGTCCTTTTATTGTCAAGCTCTCAGGTTTAAGTTCAAATATTGGTTATGTTGTTTACACAACAACTGAAGAGTTTTATTTTTAATAATCTCGAGGTTATTTTTATCACCATTGAGGGCTGTTAGGGAAGCGCACAACTAGGTATTTGAAGGGCAGGCGAGGTTTTAGGGCGAAAATTTAGAGCACTTGTCCACCTTTTGAAAGGCGTTTTTATCCACTCGTCGTTCTAGTAGCGGACAAGTGGTGTACTTTGGATGCACGATCTCCCAAAGTAAAAGAAACTATTCGGTTTTTTTCAAATAACTTCTCTAATTCCCTTGGTATAGCGCACATATTTGTTCGTTTGTTAGACATCTGTGAAGGTATGGCCAAATTCATGAAAATCCAAATGAAATTTTGTCGTGTGAAGACTCAAAGCTTTAAGTTTATAATCCTTAAACTTTTCTAAATTTGAGTTCATTACCGAAATTTCAAGCTAATAACAACAAATATAATAAGCAGAGCATAAACTTTGAGTTTATACAATGATACGTACGATAAGTAAGAGACCCTAATCATACCTAATTATACGAAATCGATGGTTTAGTTAACAGAGGTCGAATTCGTGTTCTTAAAATATCTGAACGTCAACGTTTCCTAGTAATAGTACTTTCCTATTACCCTCACGTTCCTCATTCATAGTGGTAAGAAGTTGCAAGACGTTGCATACGAGAAGCGGCACGCTGTACCTCAGTGAACCTACGGATGATAGGCCCAAACATCCAATTGTCAAAATCTCCGTATGTTTTAGGGGGAGGTTTGCATTTGAAAAGGAAAAGGACATAAGTTCTTTGCCTAGAAAGAGCCTCGTTGCACGCATGATAGGATTTATTATGGATTTTCTTGTTTACATAAAGATGAAAGGATTGCAGTTTCGATAATCGCCCCCTATGATTGAATAATGATTCAGGTGTATCGGTTTTACATATCCGTCTGTATTTTTGGCTTCATGATTTGATTGTCAAAGATTAAACTCTTCTGATTTTTAATAGGCTGAATGCCTTTGGACATGACTTTACCCTTACTTTTTGCGACGAGAACAATAATAAAAATTGGCTTGCCATTTTAGGAAATCATACATACCTTAAGTATAACTTATTTCTAAGCAGCTACTAACATATGTTTTAGTCACTTATCTTTATGGGGCAATGCCCCCTGGTAAGTTGTCCAATCTTACTTTGTTGCCTCTTGTTAAAACATAAAACCTGAAGATTGTTTATGCTCTGCCGTTACGTTTCATTATGCCCTCCACCTCCATCCTCGTTTACAAATACCCGGGTACGTGTCTGATTTGTTGGTATTGCAAGGCTGAGAAGTCATGGTTTAAAGATCTTGATAAAGGTTAGAGAGTGTAAAAGTAATTCTTAAAAAGATGAAAGTGGCATCAGTATGCAACGTTTAGTACCGTGTGTGTTGGCACTTGTTGCCATGTTGCC
>JAAAKM020000498.1:11736086-11749855 GCA_010016025.2 Alatinidae sp. Z8VKAUB7J3
GCCTTCTTGCCTTCTTGCCTTCTTGCCTTCTTGCCTTCTTGCCTTCTTGCCTTCTTGCCTTCTTGCCTTCTTGCCTTCTTGCCTTTTTGCCTTTTTGCCTTCTTGCCTTCTTGTCTTCTTGCCTTTTTGCCTTTTTGCCGTCTTGCTTTCTTGTCTTGCGACATCTCTGTTTCGTTTGCTAATCAATTGACTATCTTTCAATCTAAAGGTAACAAAAGTCAAGAGGGATTTCGGATATTATAAATATATATCTTTTACTTTCAATGTAGGGAGAAACGAAAACCTTTGCTAATTAAACAGCAGTTGTCACTGTCTTTGGTTGTCATCGACATTGTTATTCTTGGCGGATTTCAAGGAGTGAAGCACAAGGTATTTACCGTCTACTTTGACAATTTAGTCTTTTTATAAAGAATAGTTTTGCGATAACTTTATGCTAGTTAAACTGAGGTAGCTATTAATTCTGCTAAGATTATGTTCTAGTGTATTGAAGAAAACTCGTCAAGTCATTGTTTTCTTACCGTACCTACAACTTTGATATCAGTTTGACAATTTCTTATATCTCTTCCTTTTGTGAGCGCAGGTATTAATCACTCAAGTGATATGACTATCCTTTTATTTGTTCTTATAGTTTACTTGTATATTGGTTATAAGAAATGTTTTATGGATAAAACTGTAAATGATATTCATGTTCTTCTGACCGCGAGTTCAAATTCACATCAAAATCAAAATCTCTAAGGACAGGTGGTAACACTTTTCTCTTTATGGATGACCTCGATGTTCAAAACACGAATAAAACACTAACCACACTTTTGATAAAATAACGGCGGTAAAATAGATCGCAAAGTAAGGGCAAAAGGTTGGTTAACAGCGCTTGCTTAGAATATTATTGCGATTCTTTTTATGTTGAGTATTATGATACGGTGATTGGACTTTCCACATAAATGATGCAAAAGGCCCTCTAGTAGTATCGGTAGATCAGCTAGTTTAAATTCACATCACATAAACCTATAATGCGTCGTATTAATGCACTAGTTTTGAGTCACAGTTGAACTTTTCTACATAATTCCAAGTTCACCGATCTACTCTTTGATGTACCATCGCTTTAGATAATCAAATAGTTTGTTTGAGGTACAAAACAAAAATGTTGCACGAAATAGCGAAAACAGTTCGTAGTAAAAAGCTTTCAGAACAAAGTTTTCGATAATTCCAAGAATATCTTGTTCGATTTTTAAATAAGTTTTCTAAACCTGCATGTGTTATAATGGGTTCTGGGTTGATGATGTATCTGAACGATTGTCTAACCAGAGTTGCTGTACATGTTGCAAAAGAGTTCATCTTTAAAGTGAATAGAACTGGACATTGATATCCACTTTAAGGAGAATCGGTAGTGGCCGTGACGCATACAGAAAATTAAAAAAAAATTCTCCATCAAAAAACTCTAGCTCAGCCAGCAGATCAACCCCCCGTAATAGAACAGGTCCTGGCTAGCGCCACCGTGTAAGCATAATTACTTAAGTAATATTTTAAATCCCGTTTGCTTGATATGTTTGCTCTTACAATGTACTCATTCATTTTTCGTAGGTGAGCAACTGAACGACTCTTCCCTCTTCCACATTTGTGATATCATCTAATATCTAAGCATACATAGTGTCATTCAAGCTTCAAACTTCCATTTTCTCTCATCCACCTCCAGTACTTGAATTTCTCGTCAATAAACGTATTTCTTTATTATCCCTTAGTAGCATAGGCATTTGAGGTGTGCCAAGGGTACTGTGGTTTCCAGTTAAGACGGCAAATTCATGTGTTGACTTAGTCAATGATCCCTCCTATTTGAAAATTTGACAAAAGTTGCTCGGGAACCAAATTATTTTTTTGCCTCACTTCCTATTAGAATGTCTCTGACTAGGTTCAATAGCTTTAAACCATGCATCAAGTCCTTACATTCCTGAAAATTGTAAAATTGAATGGTTCTCATTCTGTTATTTTTGGTTACAGTTGCCATTTGTGCATTGTTCCAGGTATCAAATCTTTTCATATCAACTTTAGGCACAAAAAACTGATATCATTTTTGCACTACCTAAATGAAAATAGCTTCAGTGAAGTAATGTTATTCATATACTTCCATGAAATCGTTAGTCAAGGATTATAGAAAGCCCTAACATAATCATAACCTCCTTGCATTGCAATGTTTAGCTCTTACCCGTTTACATGTTTTGACAGACTTCAGTTCTATACTGCATGGAGGCGGAGCAAAAGAGGAAACTGAATCGGTATATCAAATTAGGTGCAACTTATCGCGTGAAACGCCTTTATACCTAACAAGTCAATTTTGATTTAGGGCCTCCTAAATTTTGATTTATTTCAATAACAGAAGCTGAAAAGTTCTCTGTTGTAACAAAGAAAGTATTTTATATATTGTTCATAGTAGGCCCACAGAATCAGGGCCGTAGGAACTGGGGGGCAGGGGGCACGTGCCCCCCTAATAATTTGCAATGCAAAAATATTTTGTTTATAGTCAAATTTAGTAGCCGGAATAACACAACACAACGGAAGAAGGTTCTATAAACTTGCCTACCAGTCAGAGCCGGTCCAAATTCAGAATGAAAAATATCAACCAAAGGATTATAAGTTTCCTTTAACAAAATTTATTGGTAAAAGTGTCCATTTCAGTCTGGTTGGTTTGTCAAATACCCTTGGCTCCAGTATGATCCGGAAAGTGACAAAGCGTTTTGTTTTACCTGCATGAAGGCAAATCAAAGGGGAATGATTTCATCCAGCAAGTCAGAAGCAGCATTTATTGAAAAGGATTTGGAAACTGGAAAAAGGCAATGAAGAAAGGCAGAGGATTTGAGAATCACCAGATTTCTGATAGCCACACAGAAGCTGTCAGTCGTTACATAACCACACCAGCAACTGTTACTGGTAATATTGGAGAGATGCTTTCCTCCAATTTGGCAGAAGCAAAGAACAGAAAGACATTGCTATTGATTTTGAATAAGATTCGTTACATAGCACGCCAATCCATACCACTTAGGGGTCTTGGAATAAATGCACTAAGACGGAAGAGAATTCTAATTTAATTCAATTGATTAAGGAAGAGTTAAACAGAACATTTGAACTTAAAGAATGGTGAGAAAGGTCCTTGGAAAAGGTGAAAGACACAGAGATGAAGGACAGGATTAAAGGAGTGCAAGTAGCAATGCCTTCCTTTGACTTTCTCATTGGCTGCCAACTAGGAGCAATGTTACCTATACAGACAGATAACTTATTACGTTCTCTGCAAAGTCCACAAGTGTCACCTGCCCCAAGGACAAAGCCTTGCATTAGATGTAATTGAAGTAATTAGAAACATCAGAAGAACGAAAGCTTTGAATTGTTAAGAACATCAACGACGGATAATCTGAGAATCATTTACTTCTCCTTTACATCCACCACGAAAGATATGATACGATGAACCGGACTTCATTACAATAGCAAACCATTTCATAAGCGAAGAGAACAGAGGGTTTGAAATGTTAATGTTGAAAAGAACACTAGAGAAATAGAAAATACGTCACTACAGGGGATCGAATCCCTGACCCACTCTTTCGCGGCGTGCGCTCTACCAACTGAGCTAGGTGACCTCTGATATTAACATACTTTTATTTCTCTAGTCGCCACATTCCCGGTGGTGACCTATTTCCTATTTCTCTAGTGTTCTTTTCGAAACTAGAATTTTAAATCCTCTCTTCTCGATGATACCTGCTAACTTTAATGGGCTTTGGATTGATGACGGTCCGGACTGAGTTCTTCCTTAGTCAAATCACGTGGCTCAGAGAGGCTGGTCTCCAATTGCGTTGAGATGGATGTCGATGTCCACCGGTGCATGATTTGGAGCTAATGTGGTGACTAGAGAAATAGAGTATATTAACATCGAAGGTCACCTAACTCAGTTGGTAGAGCGCACGCCGCGTAAGCACAGGTTACGGGTTTGATTCCCGGTGGTAGCATCTCTTCTATTTCACTAGTGTTCTTTTCAAAACTAAAATTCGTTGTATCAGACGTTCATATTGCTTGAAAAAAGTTTCAAAGTCCACTCAGACAGAATAGCTGGACGAAACGGATTGTACGACTCCGCAAGCTTTGTTATGTTGGCACTTTAACGATGGAAAATGACGAAAGATAATTTTCTGTGTTCAAAAAGTTTTAGAAAATGTCTATTTTCAGGCATCTGAGACATGCTTTCTTTTACAAAATTTCTTGCATTTTAGCAACCACTATGTAAGAACAACTACTTAGGCTCCCACCCCCCTCCCCCCCTAAACTCACACACACATAGCGAAAAGCTTTCTACGGGCCTGAGAATTTATAAACACTCAGAGAAATAACTTTTATGCGTTTGTATAAAGATGTGTCCCAGTTCTCTCCAGTATACTGCATTACATGAATCTGCAATATCAATAGTGATAACGTTGTACTTGAAACAGCAAAGTTCTAGACAATACATGCCATTGTTGTGGATTTGCAATAGCTTAGAATTGCAATGGAATCTAATATCGTTTTCAATGTTTTTTCATTGAACAGGATGCATGTCGAACCGTCACTACTATTCTCCATTATGGTGTGCTGTCGTGCTTTGCTTGGCTATTTGCTGACCAATACTACAATTTTAAATCTGTAGTCAAAAATGAACCAACCTGCAGTTTTATGAGATTGTGTGTGCTCTCTTGGGGTAAGTACACATACGTATGAGACAGAATATTTTGTTTGTAGCGGTCATTTAATACCATGCGGACCATCATGTCGGACACATCTGGAATGTCTAGGCCAAAATGATTTTCATCAGGTAAACGCTGCCATGGTAAACATCATGTCTTACTCAAATGGATTATGCCAAATTTACCCGCAGCTTTAGGTATGACTGGGTTTTATCATTGCCAGATTAGATAACTGTAAGACGAAATCTTCTACGGACGCCTGAATGGACCACCGGAATTAATTTTTAATAATAATTTCTCTCTTTTTGCTCGAGAAATCCTGTAGCCATTGCACATGAATAGAAGTGTGTTTAGTCTACATCGTTTTCATTTTATCTATGAATTTATTTCCTGACACTGGAATGAATAACAGAAGGAGGAAAGTAGGCATATACAATATCGCATTTTTGTTTAAACTGGATCCCGCTGTTCACCATCGCCATCAAATTTGAACCAAATTATTGTTCCTAAAAAGAAACTCATAACAGTGTTTTGGTTTGCAACTTAAAACCATCTTAAGTAAAACGAAATAAGAATGGCTACATGATGTTCTATTCCAGAAAATACCTTAATAGGAAACACTTACACGTTGTTTTTTATAAGCAACTCAGTTGCTTAGGTGTGAGGCCTCGATTTGGTCTAAAATCTAAGCAACAAGCTAAGCAACTCGAGGCCTCAGATTCAGGAGGGACAATTTTTAAAACACCAGCAACTCGAGGCCTGACCCTAGAAATGGAGTTGCTATTTTAAAAAAACGTGTACAAATACCAATGACTTAATATTTACAAGCCATCCTTCTTTACAGACAATGTGCAAAAACAGAAAATTTTATTCTTCCAAACTTATGTAAAGACAGCCATTTCATCTGTAAGAATGTTTTAAGGGGAGGTCACCATTACTGCTTAGTTCTTAGTTAGAGTGTGATCTGTCTATATTTTCTCCATAACATTCAACACTAGTAGCTCTCTCCAGAAAAATCTAAAATATCTTTATTGTACTAATGACTCACAACATATCAAGGCTGAGAACCAATCACAACTAACAGGTTTTCAACAAAAGGGGGCTTAGTCACAAAGTGCAATCTAGGAAGCGGGTGGATTTGAGCCCCTGTATTCATATTACACAGGATTTGTGTGTAGTTCCTTACTCCACTGCACCGTCTTCTCATCGCTTCTCAGTAAAATGTTCTAATAATTTTCTTTTGATACTGAAAATTTTATTCACATAATTAGTACCGTAAGAGAATAAAAAAGTAGTAACTCCAATAAATTGATAGAAACTAACGTCTTGCGTTCCCTTGTGCTGTTAGACTAACGTCGAGTTGAATATAACATTTCCACTTTAAGGCTACTATGAAAGTCAAGTTGGATTTCGACCCACTATGGCTGAGCTATGAAAACACACTCATGTTTTCATATTACTATTGCAGCTAGTAACTTCAGAGTGCTATCTTTGTTGCAATTTCAAAATTAACAGCAGTCATTCGTGTCACTATGAACCCGCTAGCCTCTTCCAATAAAGAAGTTACTCATTCACGCTTGGAAAAGGTGTTACAGAGTTTGCTTCTTTACGTTACGTCAAAATCTGTTATGACCCTCTTTTTGACAACAGTATTCTTAAACGAAAGTACTTTGAAATTTAGTCGTCACGACAGGTCTGTATCAACTTCGTCACACAAAACACAAATGATGACTTCCCTGCTTCAGCCATGCTTGTTAATCGTCTTGAGACACATTCTGCAAAATTGTATTGTTACATATTCAAAAAGCTATTGAATTAGTTTACCATCAACGTTTGGGGGGGGTCTCAGGAAGAAGTGGTATTAACAGACAACAGGTGACAAAGCATTGAACGGTATTTGTTTTTCTACATGGTGGTGAGGCCACTGGGAGGCTGGGAGGTTTTAGCTTCCCCACGTTCTTGCCAAGTAATTTTGGGAAGAGAGTAAAAAAACACGGAAACAAAAAAAGAGAAAAATATGAGTTCAAAAAATACAAGTTCTCTGTTTTTGCGATAAGTATACAAAGCAAAAATTATACCTCACCCAACAGTTATTCCCTATCTGACCTGGTGGCAACGCCCGTGCTTAACAATACATTTTGTATACGACCCTCTCTGTCCTAATAAACATTATTCAACCAGGAGAAGACGAGTTTCCTCGACTAACTAAAACATTAGTTGCTTCTTTCATGTGTACTGTCATTATGCCCAATGTTTTCTAATTTTAGTCAAGAGTTCCTGATGACGTCCCAGTAAAAACATATAGCGAGCATTCTCTGCATTAAGATGTGTTTTGTAATTTTATTTTAATTTCTTTGTATGTAGTACATCAGCAGTGTATCTTACAGAATGCAGAGAACTCCTTGAGAAATTTGAAGAAACTTTGCAATCGTGTAATAAATCGGATATGAAATTTTTTAAGTAGAGCAGCTTTCCATAAAAGAACCTGATCAAATCTTATCTATCCTCCAATTTCTGGCGTCCGTATGCCTTTGAAGGTCTTCGTTTTATTGTAACGGTGGGTACTGACAGCTGTGTCTTTCCCTTTAACCACTGCTTCATCTAATAGAACCTTTTGGTGGATGAAACCGACAGAATCTTTGTAAGAAATCTTGTGATGAACTATACAATAGAATTGGCATCGCTGTTGATTGATATTACTACAGTGAACAAAGACGATGTCAAATAATTTTTATAAACAGTTTTACATTCGTCATGGCAAACGGTATGTATTAAACAAAACTTGATTCAGGACGGTTGGTGGTATAAACTATCAATATGGTTTAATTGGTTTTTTTAAAAATATGTACATCAAACTCTATTTTAACATTGGATGATAGAACATAGTTTTAGATAACTATTGTCGATAGTCACGAAGTGAAGATGGAGGAAGACGTAATAAAGAAAGTAGATGAGTTCGTAGTGTGATGGCAACCATGGTGTAATTGTAGCACATCACGTTGCAACACTGAAGGACGGGGTTCGATTCCTAGTGGTCCTACGTTTTCACCATTGAGCTTTTCGCTGTGTATCATCATCAACACAAGTTCAAGTACTTGGGAGTACAGGCAGATGGTAGTGAAGAGGTACTAAGGAGGATACAGGTGGGGCGGGGTGCTTTGAAAAAGATCACTGGAATCGTGTGTAACAGGAAAGTACCAGTGTAGGTGAAGGGAAGAATATACAAGACGACAGTGAGACTAGCCATATAGTACGGAATTAAAAAGTCGCTGTGACGAGACAAAATACAAGAGGCGAAAATGAAAATGCTAAGATGGTCCGTGTGCTTAACGAGAAAGAACCGAATAATAAATAAATGGGTAACAGGCCATATGCAGGTCAGTGAATTTAAAAGTTGAGGGCTTAGGTGACGGGGACACGTAGCGAGATGGGAAAGTGTTATGTAGAGAGAAGAGTGAGGCAGTTGAAAATCAGAAAGCGGAAGAGGGGCAGGCCGGAGAGAAGATGGAAAGACTGCATCGAAGGTGACTTGGAAAGGGTAGTACTGCAAGAGCTCGAATGCATGGATAGAAAGAAAAGGAAAAAGGCAATCCGCACTGGCGACCCCACATAAATGCTGGAATACAGCGAGAAGAAGAAGAAGAAGAAGAAGAAGAAGAAGAAGAAATCATGAACAATTTCTACAAAAAATTAAATTTTGAAGCCAATTAATATCAACTTGTACCTGTTCTAATCCATACCAGTCTTTATGAAGGCTAGAATAACGGACTGCACTAAAATATTCAGTGAGTTACGCTACCGGTTTGGCCCTGCTTTAAACGCCTTCCGGACCTAGAGTCACCACTCCTTAATCTACGTGAAGATATGATAATGACTGGTGCCTCTAATTCTGGAGAAGTCACCAAATTCGATTACCAAGATTAAACTTCTAGAGGCTTTCTTTCATTATAGGCAGTGTCAGCCCCCAAAGCTCAGGATAGTCCCTCCAAATTTTTAACCCTGGCTACTGGCCTAGGTAAAATTGCGAACTCTCCAACCCTGAGACTTGCATGATTATTACAATTAAGTGGACCAACGTATAGACAAAGTCACCTCTCTGATGTATAGTACATCGGACCTTTTATTTTGTATGACACTTACCTTTTCAAAAAATATTCAAATGTTTATGACTTAAAATGTTCTCAGATATCAGAAGAAAAACCTGAAAACTTTCCAATATGTTTTTAATGACATAAAGCCTTGTTTAGATTCCTAACGTTCTAGTTCCAAAATACAGCACCGACGTCCAAAATTAAGAAAAGCAAAAAGATAGTAAGATTGTGAAAAGGCAAAACCTCCAGAGTGACATCCACACACCATTTTCATCTCAAATTATTATTTTGTTAACCATGTTTTCATTTCAGCAGCATTGTACGTCTTTTTTAAGTTTGACCGGTATCCACAATATTGTCGTAGTATATGTTTTAATCTCACATTCAGGACAAGTTAAACTGCAATACAACCTGACAAAAATATCAACTAATAAGGTCCTTTCGGTCAAGTATGTACGCATGTAGAATGAACTTCTATAAAATCCTCCAAATTCCAATTTCAAATACAGGCTTTTTATGCAACAATGATAATGAGATAATCACAATGGCGTAATTATTGACTGCAAACCTAATGAAGATTTGTAGTCAGACCCTGATCATCAAGCTAAGGCTTACTCCAACGCCTACGTTCTTAATGAATATCACGAACAACATGGAATCAAACGTATAACGGCAAACGCACTTGTAAAGGAAGACCGATCTTTAGAGACACATTTTCTGTAATTAAGACTTGTTGACGCAGTCCTTTGCTCAGTCGGATTATAGGATTCAGTTTTCGCTATGCTCAATAACCTCAAAGCGGAATCTTTGTAGTAAATTACGGATGATTATCAAGTGACAGACGTATCTACCTTATTGACCAAGACAAACAGGTGGTCAAAGAAAAGGAATCTGTTGTAGTGAAGGGTTTCGAAGATTCGTATATTAAAATTGTTCCTTGTATTAAAATTACTTCTTTGCTTTCTGAAAGTTCCCAATCACAGAGTTTTTGAATGGTGAGCGCAGGATTTTCAGAGGGGTTGCATTTAAGCCTTAATGGGCTTCTTGTCAGTTCCTACTCCTCTTCTTAAATCAGATTTGAAAGGGTTGTGCCTCTATACTCTCTTTCTGATAAAACGGTTTTCACAAATATGCCCGTCTGTTCACAAATTTCAAACACTGATTTTGCATCTAAGGGGAGGGGGGGATGGCACCATCATCCCCTCCTCCCCATATCAGCTCTCTACTGTTCGAAGTTTACTTGGTACTGTGTACAGTTATGAATTACTAACAATCTTTAAACTTGTAGCCCTTTCAACATACAAAATTGAACTCTCTTGAACCCTGAGAAATAAGGACTTGCTTCCTCATTTTACTTTCCATCATTAAATAAAATAGTTTGTTGGCTTGATTTTTATAGTAGAAAACCTACACTTCTGAGCATGACATAATGAAGTATGGATATCTATATTTTTCTTCTCAATGCTTTTAGTTGAAAGATGATCATGCTGTTGTAATTTGCCAGAAAAATAGCGCATTTTTCATCACAGGATGTAGGCCCTATTGCTTGTATGCCGTGTAAAAATGTAGTAGAATAGTGTGAAACCCATATTGAAATACAAGGTCTCTAATACTGCTATTGAAATACCAGGTCTCTATTTTTGTGTTTTAGGACTACCCATTCCCCCGATATGCATACAAGTTGCTTTGGGACTTCTTTCAAGCGGAAGATTTGGGTAAGGTTGTCATCTTTTGGACATATACTAGATTAAATAATGCGGGCATTAAGTATAAGAAAAAAGACTTTCAAAGAATGAAAGATTTGTAACATATTATAATGAATTTAGCGCTTTAAAATCAGTTTCGGGTCCAGGGAGAGGGGTCTACCTAGGACACTACCTTGCTACCAAAGGTTTCTCAATTGCTCTTAGCTTTCTCAGTCTTTGAGTAGTTTGATTGGTTGTAGAATGTTCCATAACGACAATTACATTGTGGATATGGGCGACTGAGAGAAGCTAAAATTCCAGGCAATTTCTCTTGGTCCCTCATTGCAATCAACTCCTCGATGTTCTAATTAAAATAAGCAAGGATTAAAAATGTAGGTGAAACAGTAATTATAAATTGATTTGAATGAAACTTAATTAAGCGCAAGAGTGAGATGAGCTAAACAGCGACAAACGTAGCACACTCTCTATTAAGTAGGCTACATAGCCTCTTTTTAGAATTACCTTAAGAAATTAACAGTTTCAAGAAAGAGTACTATCAATAGACGCCACTTTTCTCATGCCTCGTCAAATATGCACCGCTTGAAACATTATAATGGCTTTTAAAGACTTTTTAGACTATTTCTTGAAGCCAACCAAATTTTCAATTTATGAATTTATCATACTGGTATCTTAATATGCGCCTTAGTACGATTGGGGCATACTTTCTTCACATTTTAAGATTATAGAAGCCTTGCTAAAGAGGAGATCATGTGCCCTATTTCATTTTACCTATTATTTGGTTTTCGTACACGTATGAAAACTCCAGTCACATAAAAACGTTTACATGAATAAGGAAAGAGGAAAATCTATATTAGCATATGAGAGTCTTGGACATGTCTTTATATACATTTTTATATGTGATAACATGATAAAGAAATAGTAGTCTACACGGGGTTTTTTCTATAAGCAACCCAGTTGCTTAGGTGAGAGGCCTCTGTTTGGTCCAAAATCTAAGCAACAATCTAAGCAACTCGAGGCCTCAAATTCAGGAGGGACAATTTTTAAAACGCCTGTAAAACAAAACAAGAAACGTTTTTCATTATGAATTGAATACAAACTGTTGATATATAACAAATATCACACTGTTGATATATAACAAATATCACACTGTTGATAATGTGTTAAGCAAAGAGATCAAAGATCCAACCATCATTTGGTATTTGAGCAGCTCTTGCAAGTAGTTCTGTCTTTGGACCCTCTTGACAGATGATGGCACCGAGGTATTTGAACTTGTTAACTGTCTCCAGCTCTTGTTTCCTGACACTTATCTTTCTCTATCCCGGTTACAATATATGTAATACGTGGATCTTATTGTCCAAATGAGAACCTTTTTCTGTGTTAGGAACATTCAGATCAGTTAGCATTGATAGAAACGATCGGCCTTTGCTTTCCATCCCACTGATCACACTTAGGCCGATGAATTTACAATCATGTCTGCGCCCTAAGTCGTTACAGAAGACTCTACATCCCGATAACTTACAATTATAGTGTAATCTTAACTTCGTTTCAAAACCTATTCAAAGTTCCAAAATATGTAGTGAGCCATTCTTCCCTATAACCATAGCAGGTCGCAGTTCATCTCCAATAACACTGGTCAACACGACTTTTGGTGTCAAGAAACAAAACACATTTCTTGGCTAATTTGATGGTGCTGATTCCGAAAATGACCTTAGTTTATTAATTTAAGCTACCATTTTTTCTGTACCGGAAGTGCTCATTTTTAATTTAAAAAGGAGTTTATGGTCTTCGGTGATGGCAAAACGTAATTAATAAGGGTCATAGAAACCAATTAAGTTTCAGGTAGTCCCAAACACCTACTGCGAGTCACGTAAAATTAACACTTTTTACGAGAAAATTGAGAAAAAAGTGTTTTTTATGTTATAGTTATAATAAAAGTACCCGAATTTTTCAATTTATTGCCAAAATACAAATTAAATAATATAATTTATCGGTAATTATAGTACACTTTAGCAAACCTAATAGTTAATGTGACATTAAAAATAGGAAACTCTGGTGTCTTCTGCTTGATATTAACCAATTTTTCTTTGGTCGGGCGTCCACAAATACAGTCCTGATAAATAGAGATTGTTCAGTGATTGTTGAAAACGTATTTTGAAGTGTGTTTCCTCCAAAGTATCAACTATACGCGGCAATGCCTATATTCAATAACATCGCGAGAAAAATATGATGCTGGTGATGAAATAAATCGACTGTAACAAGCATAAATGGGTTTAATTTGTGATTTGAAAATGATAAATTTCTTGCTTGATTAAGAAAGTGGTTGCACAAAATAATGTTTTTGTGTGATTATGACAGTAGAGAAAAATAGTACACTGGAAAAGGAAAGAATGGCTTTCCCGAGATCTTCAGGTCGTTGAAAGAACGTATTAGTGCTACTTCTTAAAGAGGAAAAAATAATATTACCTCCCTTACATAACAAATTGGGATTAATGAACAGTTTGGAAAATCGCTCGACAAAGAAAGCAAATGTTTTGAGTATTTATTTAAAACGCTTCTAGGACTTAGCACCGAGAAACTCAAAGCATGAGTGTCTGATGGTCCTGATATTTCGGGAAAGTTTTATTAACTTTTATCAATTTGTTAACTGAATGAATGACTTAGAGTTCCACGTTCGAACATCCTTTGTTGACACGGTAGAAAACAACAAGGAGGTAATGGGAAAGTTGTTTAAAGTCTATAGGAAATTGGGGTTAATATGAGCACTAAAGTTGATTATTGAAATAGCCATTCCGATAAATTTCCAGAAAATTGTGAACATTAAATCAGGATATCAAAACGATGGAAGAGCACTACCAGGGCTTGTGGGGCAAAAAAAAGATGGCTGATTACTGTTGGGAGTCTGAAAACGAAATTAAGTAACATTGAGCATAAAAGGCAGTCAAAAATGGTTGTTACCATAGTCCTTATGTTCACGAACGTTTTATTTTTGCTGCTTACACATTTAACGATTTGATAAAAATACTCGTTAGTCTTGGTACATTCAACCGAGTTATTTAAAGACTTAGGGTCTGATTATTATTGCAAAGCACTATTTCTAGATGACCAGACCAATATTTGTTGATTTAAATACAAATTCAAAGATCTTAACGGTTTCTTTTAAAGAACTGTTGCCGTCGGTCAATACCATATGTACTGTACAGAAAGTATATGAAAAATATGCTTTTTGCCCCCAAATGAGACATTTCTGTGGCACATAAATGGTAGCTAATCAAGAA
>JAAAKM020000498.1:11758544-11772878 GCA_010016025.2 Alatinidae sp. Z8VKAUB7J3
CAAATATTTTCCAAATATTTTTCAAGTTTCTTTAATCCAATTCTCCCGAAATTGACAAACTTTTGATACCAAAGCGAGTAAAGGCCTCCCTTGAGTTCGCTAGAGCTTTCTCGATAGAGAAGATGAATTCGGCAATTTTTCCCAACAAAATCGACCGGTAACTAGGGAATCTTTCCTTCTCTATTGCTGAAAGCACAAGTATCAAGCATCGTCCAGTTTGCTGAACATCCCTCCTTTATTAATCTTCGCTGCTTTGAGAGTTCTTGATATCAGAATCTCCGAACGTTTTTGCTTGGCTCTGTCTTTTGTTTGATGATATCGCCTTCAATTTGCTTTCGAATGTTAGACTTTGCCATGAGTTCAGAAGGCGGGATATTTTTCTGAACAATCCTACACACTTCGATTTAATTCACCATACTGAAGCATGTCTAAACTGAAACAAGTTGTAAGACATCTCGAGTCACACGGTTTCTCCTTTTGTTCTTTCACAAGTCCTTCAAACACCTGGTTTTCATCAGCTTCAGAAAGGAAATGGCATCATACAAAATTGAAAAGATGCACTTTGTCTCGTTTCCTTTTCTACAAGCACTCGCACATTTGTCGAGATTTACGCCCATAAATGGTCAATCTACGTTGTCGACTAGATATTCATAATACTTACGTGGTGACCACAGGAGTTATTAAATGGGATCATGCTGGTAAATTTTAAATGGATTCGACAAACTATAATAGCTTTGAATTCTACTACTACCACTATCACTATCATTACCACTACACAAATTCTCACTCTTTTCGTGCGGTATAATGGGGAGAATGAGACGAAATCTTCAAGACGTTCCTTATTTACGCTGGCCAGGTGATCAGCCAACGTTTTCAGGGCGTTGTTATGTCTCCAAAGATATTTCCCCTCTGTGACAGCAGATACGCCATTGCTAAGGATATGACGTTGTGTCCCAGGGGAGAGTCAACAAACGTTTGTAGATACCACATTCAAAATCTTCATATTAGCGTTCGTTTGTAGTCTGAGAATAAGACCTTTTCTGCAGAAGGGGTAGATATTTGCTGGTAGTCTGGCTGCTACACATTGCCATCTGCGAAGAAACTTTTCTGGAGATTTATCGGTTAAAAATATATGATTTTCTGGTCCTTCAATTCACAGAACCTGGACCAAATAGAATAAAGTTTTTGCGGTTCATACATCTTCCTTATTACTTTTTCCCTGTCCTGTGGCGACGATTCTGAGACTTGTTTCTACAAGTCCAGTTCTTATATTGAATACGAGATGTTACATCTTTAGAAAATCGCAGGGACGTTCTTTATGTAATTTGACAGGATAGATAAAGGTCACTTATACTGGTTAGCTTTAAGCCAAGAAATTTTTTTGGAAGCTGAAGCTGAGTAATGTTACCGGACGGGCTCTTTCTTAGCCACTTTCGGATGCAATATTAGACCATATTGTCACAGGATGCTTTGATCCAAGTCATATCAAACTTGTTAATTGTGAAAAGCCATTCTAATTTACTAAACACGTAACATCGAAGAATCGTTTGAAAAAGTTGAAAAATAGGACCTATTGAAAGAAGAAGTAAGTAGATTATGGCGAATTAAAAAGTACCAGTGATTCCAGTAATTATTGGAGCGTTGGGGTTTGTATCAGTTGGTTTTGATGCCAGGATAAGCAAGATTGGGTTGGAGGGGAAAGTTCCAGTGATGCAAAAGAATGCCCTCCTGGGAACAGCTCGTATTTTGACGAAGGTTTTGTCTAACTAAGACATAGATAGGAAGGTAGTTGGGGACCTTCGTTAACTTGCTGTTAACTGCTTCCTAAATTTACCAGACAAAGTAAAATCAGTATGTCTCAGATAAAAAAAATTGTTACAAGAAAAGGAACATAGGCAATAATAAATGACATAGCAGTACCAGCTGATGTGAATGTGGGGGGAAAAGGAGAAGGTCGAAAAGTACAAGGATTTGAAGAGGGAGAGAAAAAGATTGTGAAAGTTGAACAAGTAGAAGTTGTAACTGTTATGATAGAATAGAAACATTAAATGCAGAACATTAAAACAGGCTTTTGCACAGGGCGAGCGTTGGCAACTGTACTGGTCGTTTCCAGACCAAAATACATTATGACTAAGATTAGAATTAAGGACTTAACTTAAAAGATTATGAAAATACATACTACAAGATACACGTACCATTATTTTTTAAAAGTGTATCTACATATCATACTTACTTGCTAAAGACACTGTGTGCTTTGACCGAATGACAGTAACAAGTATGAAATAACCACGAAAACATCAAACAGAGGATTGCACCCATAAAGAAAGCACCAAACACCACATACTCTTCCCAGCCATTTGGGAAAACAAAGTTACTAGCAACTGGGCGAAGAAATATATAGAGCATTGCACCAACAAAGAGTACCAAGCCAATCAAATGTGTCCAGATATTCCCAGTTTCAGTGTGCAATCTAGTAGGAATACAAAATGAAAATGACATGTCATGTAAACATCACACTATTACAACAATCAAAAAGTTAACCTCATCCATCTCAATATTGATTAATAGATATCTGTCTTTGCGACAAAAAGGTAAAAGGTAAAAGAACGTCAAGATAAAATTCAGGTCAATACAAAGCAGCTAAACTACAAATGAAATAGTTATGAAATAGTTATGAAATGACGAATGCTTACAAGCGTAATTTCATGGTTAATAAAATAACAGAAGAAAATAGTAACATATACAATTGAAAGACGTTTAAGATCTTCAAAGTAAAGGGCCTCGAATCTTTGAAATTTCCATTGATTGCAAATACTTAACATTTTTCCATTTGTAGTGTTAAAATAATGACCCAATTTTGGTACTTTTGAAGAACTTGCAAAGACGTTTCACTAATCTGTGTATCTGTAAATCCAGTCCTTTCCATTGTGCAGATATAAAAATGTATTTCTTTCCAAACACTCCCATCCTCTGCTTCTTGTACCCTCAATCTTTCAAGTAACTGACAAGGCCCATAGTTCATGATTTCTCGAATGCCCAAAGAGCTCCAGCTGTTGTTCCCTAATACCAAAATGTCTTCTTTTGGTTCCTGCTCTGGTAAGCACTACGCTACTAGGTACATGCTCTGTCCATGATATGTGCCGGATTCCTCTATAGAGACAAAATTCTACGGAGCTAGCCTTTCGTCAATGCTTTTGGATATATTCCAGCATCCATTTCCATTTGTGAGGCAGATTTATGAATAACGAGGTATTAGCACGAATGAAAATGCAATAAGAACTCCTGGAGACTATCCAGAAAAGACAGTTGAAGTTCTGGGGTTATTCAGTGTGGGGAACTGGAACACCTATCCCTCACTGGAGAAGTCAATGAAAAACTTGCCCAAGGTGGCAAAAGAGAAACATTGCTATGGAACTATGATGTTCAACCATGCCACCATCATTGATGGCACTAAAAAAAGAAGTTAGTTCCAACTCTAATACAGGTAGTTTGTTCCCAGTATGTATTCCACTTTAAGATCTGTACAATTTAACTTCAACCTCTCTAGTATACAGAACAGCTCATCATGTTTTACTTTGTAGAAAGCTTTAGCAAAACAGATAAAGAATATAACTTACAGAGATTTTTTTGCGTTTCAATTGTTTGTTCTAAGGTCATTTTCAATACAAAGATGGCGTTTCTTGTTGCTGACTCCTTTACAAAACCAGACTAGACATCACCGGTTTCAGGCCTCAATTTGTGCCTTGTTCTGTTCATAAGAATGACCAGGAAAATTTAGTAACACGACTTATTAGACTTATTATTCTGCGCTGCTAGTTGCTCCTGGTTTCTTGGGTAGAGTAATAAACATGGATTTGTTAATATCCTTTGGTATTTCATCCGTGTCATATACTTTGATTATGCGTTCAGTCAGTGCGTTGCTTGAATCTAAACTCATCAAGTGCTGCTGTAATTTTGGTGACAATGTCATCTGGTCCTGAAACTTTCTTGTTCCTTATCTTTGAAATGACTGTCATTACCTCTCATTCTTAAATACTTTGAGGTTAATTAATAAAAGGTCTAACTCTTATGATTAACAAGAGGTTAACTGATCTTCAGTATTTTCTGTCTATCTTGCCACAACGTTCCTTCTGTCTATTATCACTTTGCCATCTTTCGCTCTGATGCAGCTTGTAGAGGAGTAGGTCTTATGGTTAGTAATCTATTGCAAGCTTTTGAACCTCTCTCATGGTTCTATCTGTATTAAACATTCCAGATCCTACCATTGTTTGTTATATATCAAATAGTTATATCATTTTCCATGTTTAACTTGGATAGTTGTAATATACTTCTTAAGTTTAAAATAAGGCCATTCACTAAAGCAGAAGAGTTAGCAAAGTTACTGCAACTCATACACAAACAATAACATGTTGCTAAACTTGGCAATGTACATAATACATTATTTCAGGACTACCTTGCTTGAATTTATTGCTTAATTGAATTGATTGACAATTCGGTAGACCAATTAATTTACTTAGCTGTATGGCAACCCAGGTTCTTACGGCTTCATTATCTCACCTAAACATGCTGCCAAAACACTCTCTGAATGTTGGCAGCTGCGGTCTGTGGCCATGCCATAGAAAGTCATTATCCTTTAACCAATCGGGTAACTCCCAGTGTGATAGCACTGCAAAGCCTTGTCTTCCAGTATGGATCATACAACGTATACATTTTTCAGTTTGAGCTGCAACAGTCTGCATATCTAAGTTTTCCATAGCTCTGAATGTTACTTGTAATTCATCTTTTCCATCACGAAGAACTTGAGTCTAAAAATACAATTGAGAAACACAGCCATGAAAAGACAAGACTTTCATTTTGGCAAGAAAGTCAGTAACTGTTAAAACTTAATAAGTACATATTTACCAGAGGTACATGACTGTATAAATTCATACCCTGGGAATTTGATTTTATTCCAGCTTCTGAGTTTGACAATCAAATCTTAAATTTACATATTGGGAATTAATTTGTCCTGCTGAAATACTGTCATCAAATTTCATCCTCAATTAATGCAACACTTGCTTAAGAAAAAAACCCACCTAAAATGGACAAAAAACTTCAAATATGGTAATTGGAAATGCATTTACACATCAGTATGGTGCAAGATGACTGCCTTTGTTTGTATCAGCAAAAACACAAAATGCCGCTAATATTAAATAGGGTAACTGACAATTGTTGAATTTAGTGCAGATGTATATGTGCTACTTCAGATTCATGAACATTTGTATTTTATCTATCAATTAAATTATTGCATTGCCAATTCTTAATAATTGACGCTTCCTTCACGCTTTAATGGTTATTGGCATTTGCTCAGTACAGATATTTGCCTGTCACAAGTGGAAATTAATTAGTTCATATATGAATGTTACAAGACCATTCTTAAAGGCCACGTCAAATTCTGAACTTGTATAAAGTTGAATTATCCAAGAATAATCTGATCCTGCTGAGATCAAATTGCATGAAACAGGAGTGTCTTGGTATGTGGACCTGATCCAAATACCTTCATTGACCTTCATGTTCACCTTCTTTCACGTTCTAGTGACAAGAACATTATACAAATACAATGCACTGATCCAGCTAGATCCAGCTAAATCTGATAATTGACTTTGACAGCAATGCTCTTCGTCTCAATCATTTGTCTTCTTTACCTGCCACCATGTGACTGCCTAGTCTACACCTGTTCTAGTACTGCCCAATATGGCAACTATCAATGTTTTCAGGGACAATGTAGAAAAGTACATGGCAGTTAGTCTGCTTCTAAGTGCCTGGTCCTAGCTGCTAAAACGACTGTTGCTCATCAACTCTGTCTCCTACTGAACTATTTGCAATATGATCTCACACCAAAACAAACCAGATGTGACCCCAGCCCCTAATGGAAGAAATTGACAGAGAAGTGCACCACTGCAAACTTGCGTAATACACAAAAGCACTTATCATGTTACATTCAGCAATAATTAGCATTGTGCACAAATGGGCAAATTACCAGTGAGAACTTATTGGCTCAGGCAATAGTCATTGGACACCAAATGAACTTCGAATTTTAGAGCGGACGTTTGATGGTTCCCTCTCAACTGACTGAACAATGTGACACCTCAGGTCATAAGTTCGTCAATTCTATGGTTAAAGTAAGGTCTTTCCACAGGCAAGAGGCTCTTCAACCTACCAGGGTCCTGGAGCATGTAAATGCTTTACCTTTGATGCTATGATTAAGTAAACGGGGGTTCTTGCTTATTTAGATGAAATTTCAACTGACAGGAGGCAATTGTATTTAACCAGATATTAGATTGTGCAAAGCTCAACCTTCAAAGTTTCCAAAATGCAATTGTGTATGACAAAGGACTTTTTCACATTACTTGCATGGCACTGCCAAATAAACTTGGAAGGGTAATGAAATTGGAGACACTTCAATGTTCCTTTCTGATTATTAGTTCCCTTGGTAGTGCTATAATGTATGTTAAAGCCAGCTTTTGTTCGGTAAAGTAAACAAATAAAAAACTGCTATGTCAGCCCAAATTTGATGGAACTTTCGTCAACAAAGGTATAATAATCAACTATATTGCGAAACATTAGAAGGTTAGCCATTCTTCCACCCTTTCTTGGTATGGAACACATCATTTTACTTGAGTCAAAATACTTTCTGCATCTGACTTACATCAATTTTTAAATCCATGTAAGACTTTGCATGAGTTGAGTTCAGGAGAGTTCAGTTCATGGAACCAACTGTTCTCGGCCAGCTGTCCATTGAATGGGATCCAGCCATCGACAGACTGGGAATAAAAAGCTTCAACTTCAACGTTCAAGATCAAATCAAGGCAGCAGGTGAGACACTAATTACCCAACTTTGGTTTTAGTGATATTTCATTGTTTGTTAAATGTGAATGTAATGATTCTTGTGTTAGTATTGTACTAGTTTTACCTCCAAAAGCACAGTAGTGTTTATTTGTTTGTCCCTGGCGTTCTGCTTGCATCTGTCCAGTTGTGACATATATGTATCACAAAGGTTACAAGATAAAATCCTGCAACATGTACCAGCCTTTAATAGTAAATGCAGTTGAGTTTCCAAAATTTTGCCAAATTGTGTAAACAAAGCCAAGTCAACAGATCCCAAAACAGACTCTGCAATAGCACTGAATTTGCTTGGAAAACCATCATGTGCTGACAACTATCGAGAGGTTTTGTTTAGGGTGTTAGCCAAAGACTGATCTCTTTTTAATCTTACAGTTTCAGAAGCTGCATTGACCAAAACAAAGAAGCTGATGCCCTGTTGACAAAAATAGTTTGTTTACAATTGTGCCTTTTTAATAACACGAGTGCTGCTATTACTGTTCCTATTTTCTACAGCATGTATGGGTGTTCTCATTTCCTACAAATTCATAGTAAAAGGCTCTCTCACTTTACTCTATACAATTCCTGTGATCAGTGTATGGCAAAAATACTTAGCACAATGAATCCATTTCTCAATACAATATTTAAATTTTGTCCCACTAACCACCTTTCAAGTAAATAACACTTGTATATATACCTTATCTAACAAAAAGTTCAAGAGTGTAATGCGTAACAACAGATGGCTCAATTGTGGATTACCTTGATACCATTACATAGAAGAGTGACACTATTAAATACAGTACATTACAAATTCCCTCTAATTATAGACCTCTATAATCAAAACCTCCATTTTTGGTTCCATTAATTATAGATGGGTCAATAATTAAAGAAAATATGGTACTGCTTACTTCAGTATGCAAGTAAAAACTGTAATACAAATGCATGGGATATTTAAATGGCAAAGCTACTGAGGATATACAATACATGTCAGAATAAACTTTGGTTCCCTCAATTAATTATAGATGGGTCAATAATTAAAGAAAATACGGTACTGCTTACTTCAGTATGCAAGTAAAAACTGTAATATAAATGCATGGAATATTTAAATGGCAAAGCTACTGAGGATATAGGATACATGGCCGAATAAAAAGTGACAAACTTCACTGTTCAGATTTGGTTCCAAAGTTTTGTTTCAACTGTAGCTCTCCTACAGTTACCATAAAACTTACCAACACCCAGTAGTACGCAATTAAGTCATTTCCAGTGTCTATTTATTACAGGTATTTTATATTATTGTCTGATAAACTATATATAAATGAATAAAATCTTAAAGTACAGTTCTGTTCAGTGAATATATTGTACATGTAAAAGATCACTGTATTACCAAAGAGACCATTTTTATGTAGTGAAAGATGCACAGCATTTAAACTCAATGCTATAGATGAATAGTTTTAGGGAAAGGCGTGGGCAGTTGGACAAAAATAGCTAAGTCTGTGAAACCTTTGAAAGTATTAAGTATAAAATGCTCTTTTCATAAAGAAACTTTCACTTCTTTTTAAAAAATATCTTATCCATAATACATGGACCACTACAATGTTTAAATTAACATTAAGTTCCTTCTACATTATTTCCAGGTTTCTGTGATTTACATGCTCCAAAGAAATTGAAATAAGAACGTTTGATGATCGATGACATCATCATATTTATTAGCCATTGGAATTTGACCATTTTGGCCACAATATTTAAATCACAGAATGAACCAAAGTTACTTTTTAACGATGATGAAAAAGAATAATGCCATCAATTTCACAGTCAAAAAATCACATGTTGGCTAAGTGCTGTGACAAAACGACCAAAAACTTGGACTGGGTCATCACATATGCTTCAACACTGCAGTAAAACTGTAAAAATATGCATCAATAGAAGTAAAAAAGCTTTAAGTTCATAGATGGTTCCATTTGGAAAATATTTGGAAGAAAAGCAAAACGGTAGTGCCAACCATCAGACAAAATAGGTTTAATTGAAAAAAGGAATACTATTCAGCAAAAACTAGACATGGTGGGAACAAATGGATATCATCTTTGGATTCCGTGCAAAAAATTGGACCTTTATTTTTAAAGAAAACATGAGAGTCCCCTGTGTTATGGGGAATGCCATATACAATATATGACACTACATGTAAGTGTTTATAATATATGAAATTCCATGCATGAAATGGTATTCCAAAACCTTTCACCATAATTCTTGATTATTAATAGTAGGATCACTCTAGCCAATATCTGTAAAGGTCCATCCTGAGGTTCTTAAGATTTCCTTAAAATTTTAACCATTCCTTTATAGTTATAAACATATTCTTTACTGCACAGGATATAAAAATCACTTGGAGAAAAGGAGGCCTAATGATGACCACAAGTTTGTGATTGCAGCTTTTTGATTGGCTCTTGTCAAAGTCATACACCAAAATTACATACGTAGAGACGTTAACCCTTATATGATGCAAATAACAATGGATTTCTTTTTGTGATGTTTGTCATTGAATTTGACATTGTGGGGAAACAGCAACATGTTACGTAGAATAACATTAAGTAAATACCTGTATCCATGCAACTATTTGTAAGAAATTTAACAAATGGCAGAAATGACCTATGGAATTAAAACAGCCTCATTTGAAAGATGAACTATTTTTGCTGGCATAAAATAGGGTAACTTATCTGATCAAAACTGCTTCAAAAAGTTGAAAATGGAGACCTGACCTGGCCTTTCATAACACCCTAAACATAATGTTGGAATAGGCCTCTCTATATTACTTATTTTTAAATAAGTGGAGTTCTATGGCAGAATTACTAGTGGAGTGTCTTATGCACACTTCCTGGTTTCCCACCACGGTGGTACATGTTTCTTGATCTTGTCAGATAGTCTCAAAGAGGTTCTACCTGCATAACTAGCATTACACTTACATTTGTATTCACATACAACATTATTGGTTAGTTGGGTGGGTAGTTGGCCTTTGAGAACTGGTGTATGTAAGGTTTTAATATTTACTGAACCTCAAAATACTTAATTGCGGAACAAAATGAACCCTCTGCCTTCTTGACAGATTTTTCATACCTGGAAGAGACTTTCCCTATCCAAGGTATATGTACATAGACAGGACATTTATCTAGTCCAAGAAGCAAAAGAAAAATTGGTGGGACTAATTACATATTACGTAAACACTTGATGTATCACAAGCATTGCTACGTACAAAGCCGCGAGAGACAGAACACAAGATACAATCTAAAAAGACAGCGAACCTTGTCTGATACCTTTGGAAAGAAGAAAAGCTACCCATTGTATACTAACACATGTAAGACATAATCAGAAACTCGTTTCTATCTATATAAGGATTTAAGTATTTAGACTCTTTCGATGTGCCATTATTGTGGTGCTATGCATGCTATATAACTTAAAATGGGCTGTATGACAAAATTGATTTAATTTTTCAGTTATATTTCGTGTAAGAATATGGTGTTTACTGTGAACTCTCACTAGGTACGTTCTTAAACCTTAGTTTACTTGTGGATTGATCCACATTTCCAGGAACAAACTACGAGGATGGGGAGGTGCAGCTTTAATATCAATCCTTCACTATTTGGGGATGGCGGGGCTGTTTAAAAGCTTATTAATAGCTACCTGAAGATTGGATATTTGACGTAACGATAAAAAATATAAAACTAAAATCTTCCAAGTAAAAAGTGAAATAAATACTTAAGTCAAATAAAACGCGTGGATTTCACCATTTACCACTACATATTCAGTTCAATATCTTACAAAACTTAACAAGTCTGGTGCAATAATTTAGGGGTTAAAAAAAACTGACTCTAAAACTGCAAAAGGCTATACCCAGTACGTATCAAAACTGGTCTAAATCTAAATGGGTCAAATCCATATTCTAATGTGTTTACGTGGGATCAGATGCGTTTGCAATCAATCGTCTGCATGCGATGTAAATTAGTCAAAGCAACAGGTCATTCTATTGTAAAACGAGCTGTAATGACTTGAAAATTAAAACACGACAACATTACAACAAAAGAAATTACGACTCACGTTTCAAGATTAAGATGGGTATAAAAGATGAATAAAGATCACGACAAATTTATCTTGCAACGGTAGTTTTGGTCATTAAAGTTTTAATGTCTATTTGATTCTGATCCCAAATGTTTAGACAAGAGGTTCTTGGGATCGGATCCAAACTGGGACACTTGCACAAGCCGTCTCAAATTGGTATGGATTGCGTAAAGGCAAATCCAAATCCGAACCAGTTCTGACACTGACCCGTTTAGGTCTGTGAACGTCTTAAGAGGGGATTTAAAACCGCAGTAAAACAAACTCAATCTGAGCACTCCTTACTTACAATCGAGCTTAATTCCCTCTGTCAAATGTTCTGGTTGTTCAATGGATTGCCACATATTAGGAGACTAGTTATTATTAATAAATCTATGTCTACAGTCATCAAAAGTAAAAGAACGTTACAGTGTCAAGATAACATTTCTCCGACATTCGTCGCATCTTTGATATATCAATACACAAAGTAAACTGAAAAGACGTAAACAGGGAAACTAGTAAATAAATAAAGGAGCCAATGGATGAAATCAACTTAAAGTACATTGTCAAATTGGACAAATCTCTTTCAAAGTGTTTAAACTAACTAAAATGAAGATACATAAAAATGTAACAGTAACATTTGGGCAGAAAGATAACACCGTACACTTACCTGCTAATTTTGCCAATTCCTTCTTAGCAACATTGAATTTTGGAGATGTAACTTCCGTGGTATCTTTTGATGTCATAAGATCAAATATATTACTGACTTCAGGGTTGTCATCAGGTGTTGAAGGATGATCTTCCTTCTTTGGTGTTCCAGTCCATTTTTCATCCTTTTTTTCTCCAACACTCTTACATCGGCGATAATGTACTTTTCTTTCCTTGTTTTCTGGATCAGAAAACTGTCTTTTCACTGCTGTTTCTGTTACCTGTACATCTGCCAACTTCCTTTTCTTGTTTGAAATTTTACTCTCCCCATTCAAACCCTTCTCCATGCTATTCATAAAGATATTCTTCAAGTCTTTCAGCCTAAACACGATGTCCTGCGATGTTGTTTCCTTGGAAGTCTCCTGTTCTGCTTTTGGTAGTTTTAAAGAACCCTTTAATGCTCCTTTCACATTCTGCTGTAAGATATCTAAATTACTTGTTTTCGTTGGAGAATCACACTTAAGTTTGTCTCCATCACCAGGAGGGTTTGATGGTTTATTTGATAGCTGTCTGTTTGGTGTAGCTTTCCTAGTAGCTCCACTGTTGTTATTCTCAAACTTTGGTAACACTTGTGACGATTCATCAGATCTTTCACTATGTTGCTCTTTTATAGATCTGTAGTGCGTACTTCGTCTGATCATTGCACTCTTCACCACATCACCAGGTACTTCTCCTTGAGCAGCTGCAGGCTTACTATCACTGACAGATTGCACACACTTCCTCTTAGCATTGATGGGGCTTGTGACCAATGCAAACATTGCTTTGGCAGATCTTTGTGTAGTTGTCAACTTGCCTTCGTGTTTTTTGATACAATTCTCTTTCATTTCTAACTCACCAGTTTTCTTCTCTAAATTACCATTCTGTGAAGTAACATTAACACGTTCGATAGCTCTCTGTCGCTTTCGTGATGCAGAACGTAGATTGGTTGTTGTCTCTGCTCTGTTAGCTTTATCAGTCTCTGCATTTTTTGGGCCCAGATTCTCATTACCACATAAACTTACCTCTTTAAATTTTGCCTTTATAGGTTCACCAAGAACTTCACGTGGTTTACCTCGATGGCAAGTTATATTCAAATTGGTACCTTGTAAGAGGGAGTTGGTGGGTTCATGAGGGGCTTCATCTACTGGTGTATGTGATGTTGATGACGTTTGCCTATTAAAAACTCTAGGGGCTTCTGCATGAGGCATCATTTTGTCTACCTTTGGATCTTTTGATGGTGTAAGCTCGCTAGATTTCTTTGGCAATGTCATATACGTAGGTGGCAAGGCTTTCCTTTCCACTAACTGTTCCTTCCCACACACTTTTTTGACTTCTGATGGAGGTGACTGTGAGTGTATACTGTTTGAGGACAGATTTGCATTTGAATTTTGGACAAAGCTGTCAATATCACTAGCTACATTATCATGAGTAACACCTTGCAGTCTATTTTTATTGTTTCTTGGGATACCGATTTCTTTATCTGACTCACATGTTGGTGATGCTGGGCTCACCTCCCTACTGCCTTTACTTAATCGACGCTGCTTTGACTCTTTAGCTAACACTGCTATACGAGCTGCCAAATCAACACCAGAGGTTGCAGTCCTGGCTGCATTCATTACATTTATTGTGACTGAACACTCCCCTTTTGTCTGCACATCTAACACCTTGTCAAGGGAACATTCTTCAGGTGATGTAGCTGGTTGCTTTACAGCTAACTCATCGACCTTTAGTGGCGTAAGTAAAATTTTGGGGTGATTCAGGCATATGTTTTCAGAACTATCTTCACCTGCAGTTGGCAACGTTTTTGGGATGTCATTACAGCATCCTAACACAACTGGTACATCGGTACATATTTCCTTGACTAGTTTTGGGAGCTTGGACCCTGAAGATTCCTGAACAGCACTACAATTACTAGTTACTGTGGTTGATTCTCTTGTAGGTTTGCTTTGACAATTAGTTCCTTCTTGCGAATGAAGGCTCTTACATGTCAGTGTTCTTACTGTCTTTTCTGTCATTGTTTGAACAGCTAGTCCTTGAGTCATAGTGTTACTAAATATATTTGTCGGTTGCTGGTTACCTATGTTGCCTTCATTAGTAATTTGTGGTATTGTCACATGGGAGATGGTTCCTGCTTTAAAATCCAAAGGTGGTGGTCTTCCTCCTTTGATCTTACAACTTGGTGATGAAACGCAACTCTTTTTATCCGTTGCCTCAGAATCTTTTCCACTTTTGATGTTCTCTGCAACAGTGTTAGTGGCTTTACAGTGTGATAAGTTGCTACGATGCTTCGGTTTGAAGTTAATCTCTGTTATCCCATTACCAGGACCCGTAGACAAAGTGTTGGGTGCTTTCTTTCCAACATCATCTAAAGACCCTAACACTTTCTCTGATGTTCTACAACGCTGATCGGTCATGTTAGCACTTGCTTCATGGCCGTCCTTCACTATTTCTATTTTGTTACTACTTTTTTGTACTTGAGATGACCCTGTCACTGCCATACTTGACACCTTGCCAGTTTGATGTAAAACTAGAAAGCCATTGTTTAGTTTTGGTTGTTCACTTATGGAACTATTACGTGAAGCCCCTGCTACGTTTAGCTTTAGTTTCTTGACTTCTGTTGGTACATGTGATGAGCATGCAGTATCCGGCGACTTACTTACGCAAGAGGAAGGCAGCTTCATTGCAGCACTAACTTGAAATGCA
>JAAAKM020000498.1:11778417-11802452 GCA_010016025.2 Alatinidae sp. Z8VKAUB7J3
GATGCATGTATCCCGTGAAGAAAGAGAACCATGATAAGAAAGTTGTGTTGTGGTGACTTAGTCTAACAAGAAGACAAGAACTGAACTTGTGAAGTGGCTTGGCTGGGAGAACTCTTGTATTGGTTGTGATAGGAACTGGTTTGCAATTGATGGGTCATCTGTTGAGAGATTATGATGACAATCCCCTACTGAGAGTGTGGGAGCTGGGCCTTCAAACTCAAGTTGCTTTCAAAAGACAGTTGATGCTCTGTGACCACTCCTTTTGAGATGGACTCTGTAGCTTTATGGTAATGAATTACACTTTGCAAATAAAAAGGCTCTATGTTGTGATGACTTGCTAGACTTGCTAACCTTATACTTGTGGACACACATTGTCTTTAACTGTGATGCCACAATGAAAGGAAGCAATGTGAAATTTTTTAGTAGATATATATAATTCTCATTCTTACAACTAACAACAAAATGTCGCACAAAAAATGCATTTATTAAAATAAAACTTCAATTCATTTACTTAGTAAGAACATTTACTAAACACAAAATAGAACCATAACTGAACAAGCAGATAGAAAAGAAATATATACCACCATGATTCTTTGTACCTCAAAAAGTTGCTTATGATAGGAAAGCATGTTTCAAGAACAATTATAAAGATATTGGACTGTGTATTCTCTGTTCTTTCTTGACACGCAGTTCACTGATTCAGTCATATTCTCAAATGATTTTAGATTATTCTTTGTATTTTAAGAGCATTCCAGAACATTCTACAATATTCTAGAACCTTCTAGAATATTGATCATATTTGATAATATTAGATTAATCCAGTACATTCTTGTATATTCTAGAATATTCCATAACATTCTGTAACCTTTGATATTCCATGTTATTCTGTAGACTCCCAGAATGTTCCACAGTAAGCAAATATAAGCAGAATGATCCTCTACTGTTATTAGATTGTAATACAACACAGCATAACTTAATGTAAGCAATTCAACATGATTAGAAGTCAACAGATTATTACATAAGGATCAAAAGGAGTTTTGCTATGGAACCTAAACTACAACAGATTCTGCACCCTCACTCTCAACTGAAACAAAACCAGTGCTGTCTCATCTGTTCTAAGATGTTTACCGGTACCTTTGCAATTAATCTCAGTACCGGTATGTGACAATATAACAAGATTTCCCTTCAAACATAAACTCAAATAAATTTAAACGTACGCTTTAAACTTTTCAATTGATAAAATTACTGGGAGTTATATCTATAAAGGGCCAACAAGAGCAAAACAAAATGTAATAGTCTTAATAAAATAAGCTAAAGCTGTCAGCTCTGTTCAAAATATCAACAAGTCATTTATTATCTGGAGTGAAATTTCATTAATGGAATCGTCTATGTGACTGCTTACATGCTTACTGGCAGCTTCACGACTCAGTCTTGTCTTTACAAGTAAATTCCAATACATTTTAGGTGAATTTGGAAAAGGCAACTGAAAAATAAAAAATGTCATCACTGGGACTCAAACCCATGACACACAGTGTTGCAGCATGTGCTCTGCCAAATGCACTAGACAAGTTCAAATCTAGTTGCAACATTAGATCCAAATCCTTCGGAAGTGCTCACAGACATCCAGCACAATGAAGTTGGAGAAAGGCCTCTCTGCATTATGTGACTTGCCCAAAATAAGACTATAATCCCTAAAGCACCCCAAACCATGGACAGTCACAGAGTATTGTCAACAAGAATGGGCTTGAAATTCTATCATCAGCATCAGCATCAGCATCAGCATCATCATCATCCATCATCATCATCATCATCATCATCATCTTCGTTTAGAGTCCCTTTGTCCCTTGTTTGGGGTTGGACTTGCAATGATCCTCCTCCATTTTGCTTGGTCCTGTGCTAGCTCTTCTCCTACATTTATGTGTTCTATATCCTGTTGTACTGTTGCTCTCCATGTTGAATGTATAAATCTTGCTAGCTAGTGTATGTGCAATTTGAGGTAACTTGAAAAGAAATGAACTTTTAACGAATTTTTGAATAATACTCCAAAAAGGTACAAATTTAGTACATAGAAAGACACCAAAGTTATGCAATTATTCTGGCAAAATATATCTAACTCTCTAAATAGACTCTAAAATTTGTACATAGACCCAACTTTACGCTGTCCATTCTGTTTTCGGAGAGTCAACTGAATGACCTAATTGACTTCCACAGTCACATTATATATCTATAAAATAATTTCTCTTTAAAAGTGAATACCAGTAAATCTTCAAATGCACTCGGTGTTAATAAAATAAGTGGTAATTTGTTTAATAGTAGACTGGACTAGTAGTCAATCTCTAATAACTTTGAGTAGTATATTAAGGAAGTAGATCATGTTAATGTTCAATTAAGGCACAACACATGAATAATATAATCCTTTCAACAGTTGTTAAAACATAGGAGTATATGATCACTGGGTCAAAACTAAAATTTTCTTTATTATTTTATAACTTCGGAAATGTGAATAATTATAAAGAAAAACTGGTACTTTTCCAGATACCCCCCCCCCACCATTGTTCCAAACTGCACTGAAAAAGAATAACCCCACCATCTTTTCCAGATACCCCCCACCACTACTGTCTTCTACAACTGAATTGAAAAAGAATTTCTCAACCACCACATATTCAATGTGGAAACTGATATATATGCACAGGATAACGTACACAGTTTTAAGTTTGGATTCGTAAATCACTATTGAGGTGGAAAGATTGAAAGTCATCAGCTGCATATTTTGATGGGGGGATTGTGGAAAAGGTGGTGGGGGATTCTGTCACAGAATGAGATGGTGGGGGGTATCTGGAAAAGTACCAAAAAGCTAAGCTATCTTATCTGTCCATAAACATGGATTGTTGACATTCTCAATCTTGAGCAAAATTTTGAGAGGGGTATTTTTCTATTAACTCCAGTAATATCATATAATAACATTTCCATTTAAAATTTATATTGTGATAAAATTAAGATCTTCAGCACTCTGAAATCATAAAATGTTTATATTATATTTCAATTACTGGTACTTTTCTAGCAGTTGTCTGATTTCCAAGACAATCTCTGGTAGCCTATCATTTACCGTACATTAAGGAAGTAATTAATTTTCCATAATAGCAATTGATCATTAATGATATTATAAGATTTAAAAAACTGAAGTTACGTTATCTAACCAACAAAATCAAACGAAAAGCTCTTTTTGGAAAAGGCATTTTTATGCGAGTTTACATAAAGTTGTATGCTATGTACTGAAATTCGTGAGTTCCTTTACTTTTTAAAATAGCTCTGGTACTTATCGTTTTGTTTCTGATAAGTGACGGATGAAGTGGGGAAATATTGAAATGCATCGAATTAAATGGAGTGAATAAAAAGGCGTACTTTTTGATGGTGATTAATAATGAGGGAAACAAATTTCTGGGCCGTGACTCAACACATGAATCTTGGTTAGTTGGCATCCATAGACCAACGAGCACAAGAAATACTAACACTTCCTAAATATTAAGTTTCAAATCATATAAGTCTTAAAGGATTTGTTAAAAGAAACGACATTCTTTAACTTTCAAGAGAGCGAAGCGACATACAATCACAAAACCAAACGACGTGTTGATAGTAACCTAATAGGATTTTAAAATATTTGGTTTGCGAATAGTTAATGTTAATGCTTTTACCCAATGATCATCATCATCCTCTGCTTGTTCTCTGCGTCTGTAATACTTTAAATAAACTCCAGAATTGGAGGAAAACGAAGTTCTACTTCTCCATCTTCTCTGTTTTCGTGGCGAACGAAAAGACGTGCCGTCAGTATCGATCCCATTTTTTGAATTCTTTCGCCTTTTTCTCTGTCCTCCTTCAAGCTTCATTGAGAACAGTGGATACTATCACAAACCCACTAATAGCTTCTGGTCATAAAACGTGTCTTGTAAATGCTCTTTATATCATTTTCAGTTCCGGTTTGTAGTTTCTTCGCCCTTTGAAAGATGACTAGTGCCAGCGTGAATGATTCTGGTTACAAATTTTCTGAGTCAATTCCGTAATCAGGGGGATTGCCTTTTTGTTGCCACCTATTTGAAAAGACTACCAGTATATTTACAAATTTTGGCTCGTACCTCGCACTTATTGAAGTTTAGAAAGCTTTACCACTTTCTGCGTGGTTAAAAAGCGACATAAGTGCATAGAGTGTATGTTTAGAGCGCAGTAAAGTCTTTCATAAAAATGACTGATAAGAATCAGGATCTTCACCCTCGCTTTTTCAAGATATTAAGTTTACAACGCATAAACAACATCCTTGAAACACAACACCCTCAGTTTAAAATCTATAAATGCCGTGTAAAGCGTAAAAATTTATTAACACTTCTGAAACTCGAAGTCAGAATATCAACGCTGTCCAAAATGAACAACTCCAATTTCTCGTTTTGTCCGCATGATATGAAATTTTCGCAACCTATACCTCATCTTTTGATCGACAGACTTACACAATTAACTCTGATAAATATTAGCAGATTGCAGCAAGTACATGAAATGTTTTCTCCGCCCCTTAACCAGGATATTAAAAGCTATTTGTTGAGGTCATTCTTGTATTTTCTCCCCCGCTACAAATCGCGTCGCCGTGAAAAGATTTGCACATGGTTGATCACCCGTAGCAACACTCGCTAAAATCGACACTAATTGAACTTGTGGTTTTATTCAATCCACCAGCTTCTTAGTATAAATATCAACAATAATTTGACTGAAGAAAGAGCATCCAGGTCGTCTAATCTTGAACAGGCTGTGTTAACCTTCAACCTCCACATGCTGATCGCAATGGCGGACCCAGAAACTGAGAAAGGGGGAGCTTCAAGAGGATGGGGTAGTATTCCAGAAGGTGAATTATTTGGATGTTCTTCTACAATATTCTCTAAGTAGGCAATATTTACACTGCAATTATCGTTACTGTTCATTCTTAATAGAACAGAAACTTCAACCAGCTTCTCTTCGATCAGAATGGCCATGCAAATTTCATAGAGGACCCTTGGTCGGGGACCATAACAATGAGTATCCACCCTTTCAGAGATTTTTTAGGTTTCTTAGAGCAGCCCCATCCAGCCTTAAGAGTTTCTTAAATATTGGGGGGATTGAGCCCTGGCTTCTTATAATCTAGTTTCTTATAAAAAAAAATAAGTGTACTTTATTTTCCGCTGAACCTACAAAACCACCTTGTCAGGGTCCTGGCCCCTACCCCAGAAGTTTTGTATTTAAACACCCGAATAATAATCAATACATCATGACCTTGTGATGACCCAATTGTACGTCAGATGTTGCTGAAAATATTGGCATCGATGATTTAATTCCTGACAATTATCAGACTATCCAAATCGGAGGTGAGCCATGCTGCTACTGTAGTTTCTTTCCCCCTCCACAAATATCGACGATATATTCATATTAAAATTTTCAAAAAAATTGAGGTAAGTAGTTTATTCTATCAGCAATTCAATGAAAGCTTACTGACAGTTGTTACGTACGTTCAATTCCAAATACTGAACTTTATAAATATATACAGTACCCTTCTTTTTGCAATCAGCCATTGGAATGCTACCACGACAGTTCCATTTTTATCTGCTAAATGGTACACTATTCTTCACCCTGTCCTCAGTTGATAACAAGCACTTCCACGGGGGTTAATAGATTTAAATCTACCAACTTACCTGACCTGGTATCTTATTGAGAATGTGCCGTACCAAGTCTAAATAGAACCCCCGTCCATTTGCTTGTCATCAAGCCATCCCAGGGTGAAAAGCACTATCACATTTCTCATTTAAACATAACTCTCGCGCTCTCGCTTGAATCGCTTATTGCAACAAGGGTATTTTTAAAGCTCTCTTCTTGCTACTAAACGTAAGTAACAACTACTAGATTGCTTCCAACAACTCCTCCATAGATCAGACTACGTTCTGCATAAGTTCCATTTAACTATCAATACATTATCGATGATTTTGGAAAGAAAAACGACCAGACAGTAGCGTTGAACTCGGCTGCAAAAAGAGCATCTTGAAAACGCCGTTACTATTTACCTCCAGATGCTGATCGCCATTCTTTAACTACTTTGTTTTGGAGAACTGTCTGAAGCAATCTACAAACCCCTTTTTCAAACGCCTACCGACACCTGCCTAGAATGTTGTTGTATTTATACACCTGAGTAATTTAATAAATCACCCAATACATCAATAACCAGCTATGACCGTAATTGTACTTCAAAGTCTTACTTGAAAGTGTTGACATTGATAAATCTTCTGATGATACTTCTCCCTCAGAGAGTACCCTGATGGAAAGTTTGCACCATTTCGATACTTTTGATAAAGTTTCTGGTGCAATTTATCAAACAAACATAAGAACAGCTGTTGTGAAAGAAAGCTTGTCGCTACATGCGAAATTTTATAAACCCTGTCATGAATTCGCAGGCGATAATCACTTAATATTTCACCGTCTCCTACTCGAGAAGCTGTCTTCATTCTGATGTTAACTCATAATAATTCTTGCTCAACAGAATTATGGACTAGTATTTGGATTGAAAATATCGACCTGTTAACGAGGAAACTTTATGATAAATACCTGTGGTGCAGTTTACATTGCTAGTATTTATCTTCGTGGGAAACAGTTAGGTCTGCACAAAATTTAACAACTGTCTAAAATTGAGGCTACGATAAGCAGCATCTACCTCTGTTGAAGTTAAAACAAAAATTCTGGGTTGACGCCAAGAAGATTCTGATATTTGATAACCGTCATCAACGCCGCCCACCAGCGATGGTCTGATTACAGACAGCTGGTTGAATTGACTTCGCTACAAAAAAAGATCGTGCAAGAAACTGCAAGACACATTCAGCAGATGCCATTTTCTTACCGTGTGTGCAACTGGCATTCCATGTCCACCGTAAATACGATCATAGTACAGATAGTTTGCTGAGCCCAACATCGGCTGAGGAAACATGACTGATGTCTACACCACCTCAGCATTGGGCTACTTAAGGTAGACCTGCAAGTAGAAACATCCCTGGCATTCCTACTGCTAGTGGCATACCAGGAGGCATGCTGATTCCTGACATGCTCACAGGATGCTGCTGATGGACTCGCTGTCGCGGCAATAATATCCCTTCTGCCTTTCTGTCGTCAGTTAAAAATGAAAATAGACGTTGAACGTGATAGAAACGGAAGCTTACTACTATATTTGCAGTCACGTAGGAATGAATCAGCGTCTTTGGTTACACTGGGTATGGTATCTGCTTGTTACGACAGGTAGTATGACGAAGTTGTATTTATTCTTCTGTTGCAGCAATCATGAGCATAGCACGTGCATTTTTTATTGCATAATTATGCAAGAACGAAACCCGACTTCGTCTCTTTTTAATTTATGCAGTCATCACCATTTCACTTGTTCAGCGTAGCGAGACGAAGGCCAACAGGGCAGAACTATGGACACAAAACTGTGTGATTTATTTTCTTTAATGATCTGAATTTAGGAAAGATGTTAGTGAGCAATTGAAGGCTGCCCTGTGGCACAAAGAGAAGATGTTAAGCAAGAGCGATGCTGTTCCATCAGCCTGAAGATGGGAGACGTTAGCCTCGAAACGTAGCTCGCAAAAAGACAGACTCAAGACATACCATTAAAAACTTCACCATCTAAGATGTTAAGTGCCCTCCTGCAGTAAATCCCTATGAAGGAGGTGGATAAGGATGCTGCTGCTGCTGCTGCTGCTGCTGATGATGATGATGATGATGATGATGACGATGATAACAATGATGATAGCGATTTTACTTCAGCTTATGAAGAATAACGAGAGAAGAAAAGAAAAGAAATTAGGGTACTTTATATTTGAGCAAATGCACTAAATTGTTGATATTCAGTTTATTGATGGTTCACCAAATTCCAACTACACTTTTGTAAACACAACGGCGACAAATGTACAGTAGATTCTTGTGTTAATAGAAAAGCTTTCACATTAACTAATCCTAAGGGTATATTTTGAAACGATGTTAGAATAGTCCAGAGGTAGTGAGGGCAAACGAGAAATAGGAACTGGTTGCTCAGAATACAAACTTGTAGGTATAGCATCATAATGATGGTAATCATGGTGATCATAGTGATAATGCGGGAGAGAAGAAGATGAACTCCCAGCAGATGTATCGGCAACTAGAAATAAAGGTTTGGGAGGAAACGTGAACCATTTCAATAAATCTACTAAGTACTACTTAAATGCTGCTTAATGTTTCATTGACCTTCCACTGTAACAATTTGCTTATTGTTTTCTCCAAACCGTTACACCTTGAGTTGTTATTAATAAACTGAGACCAGTTTCGAAATGGAGGTCAATCATTTTAAAGAGTCCGGCTCGGAGAGTCTCAAACCAAGTAACGATTGTAAACAAAGGCGTGCTGATTGCATCAAAATCCGTGCAAGCAATCGAATTGCATTGAGCGGCAAAACACTGGTATCTCTTAATCAAACAATCCCTATTACTTCAATTCATTTATTTCGCGCCAATTCGATCCATAACTTTACATTGGCGTTTGCAAATGTAGTAGAGGCAGTTGGGATCAAGCGAAACGGCTGCATTCATGGGGCTTACGTTAGGACTCTCAAGTCAAACTCTTTGCTTTATGCTTAAATTCGATCTAGTAGGCTAATTCAGGACTTCTCCTTGGGTACCTTGTGAAGTTACATTGGGCCAAACAGCTTAGACAAAACTTTGAAGTGGTAACGTCCATATATACAAGGCAATTTATGTATTTACCCATTTTATTTTCGCTCAAATTGATGCTCGACTATTGAATGATACAAACTCGATGTTTCCTTACTATTAACTCAAATTGTTTCAAATTTTTCCATAAGATCACGTGATGATAATGGTGGCGAGGATAATGTTGCTGCACGGCCACTATCGACAACTATGCCCAGCAGGGACGTGGCAAGAAGTTGTCTGATTAATCATACGAAACACCATGCCTTCCCAAAGCCACAACAACAGTTAAGCTTACTTAGTTCTGTATTAAGGGCACGTAAACATACCTTAGAATTCTCACTTTCTTTTACTAGGCAGACAATTGTAGTACATCTCTGTTCCCAAATCATCCTCCAAAAGTCTGCAATAGTTGATGGTAACGGTGCCTGGGTAGCAATGAATGCTTTTTGATGACTGTATCCCTAAATCGGAAAAGATTGATGTCGGTCACAAAATAAACTGAATGGTGGATATAATTTACTGCTGTGCTACAACAACTTGAATATGCATTCCGAATTTAAAACAAAATTCTTCAGTCTTAATATTGCACACTCAATTTAGAATATAACTGTGTACGTCTACCAAGAATAAAGCCCTGCATAGTAGGTGATTGCATGTAATGCTACAATTGTAAGTAAAATTAAGTCGCTGACTCTCATCGTGCCTTACCCAAACATTTAAAAGTTTTGCGACGACTACCTACTGAAAATTACGTAATGAAAAGCTTTAGAAGAGGAATCTTACGGAAAGACTCAAACAGAAATGAGAATCCAAAAAGAGTCATTTTGAATTTTAAGGTTCCCTTGCCCTTTGTTAAGACAAAGAAAGCCAGGATTTACTAATATTTAAGTATATCCTTCCATAGACGCGCTTTATCAATTGGCTCAAAGCTTTGCATGAATGCAGCATCTCCGTAAAAAATACTGTTTCACACCCTGCTGCTATTCGGTAATAATTGTAGACGTTAAATGAATGGTAGGGAATGCAGGCCAATACTATGAATAAATAAACAAGTATTTTTCCAAATTCCAAACAAAAAAATTCTTTATTCGGAGAAGAAGCTTGAAAGTACAGGACGGAGAGTTAAAATGAGAAACATCATTGATTTAAATGAGTTTCAGCAAATCTGTATCACCTAATGTTGCTGCCGCCTTTATGCTGTCTGACAAAAAATCTCCTTGTTCGTAATATATTCTCATTAGACCCATTCTGAATCACTTTATAATTTCTATCTTCTTAAAAACCTTGTTTTCGCATCATTTTAAAAATTTGTCCGTAGACGATACAAGGTAACATTAAAGGCTTAGAAAGTATAAACCGAGATGTCTCTCAAATTATATGTTATTTCCTGGGTTTTTATATTCTTTATTCGAATTCGATTTTCAGCCGGAGTATCAATCAGTTCGACGGAGTATATAAGTACAGAGTATATCTTCACAAATTACAATATCCACTAAACTAGAATATAGGCCGCCATATAATAAGGGGGTCGCACCGCGATAGATACCTATTGCCATCGAGGCTGATACTATTACAAGGGAAGTATGGCGAAAGCGCATCAATTTGTTAACAAGTAACTTATTAGCGTACCATATTTCCTCTTATTCGCGCCTCGGGCGCTTATTTAAAAATTGAATTACAATGTGCGGCGCTAATAAGAGGGCGGCGCTTATGAAACGTTTAAAATGATCGAGAAAAAAATTTATTTGAAACTCAAAAAACAATATGTACAGAATCAGTGAACGAAACAGAATCAATTTCTTTTATGCTTCAAAAACGTATTTTATTGTGTAATTAATCTTCTGTATGGTTTTTTCCCCTTTTCCAATTAGTGCCACTTGTCCTAGGTGCTGCGCTTATTAGAGGGGAGGCGCTAATTAGAGGGCGGCGCTAATAAAACAATTCTACTTTAAGGTGCGGCGCTTATTAGAGGGGAGGCGCTGATTAAAAGGCGGCGCTAATAAAATAATTCTACTTCAAGGACTAGAGGGCGGCGCAAATTTGAGGCCCGGCGCTAATAAGAGGAAATACGGTACGCTCAACGAACTTAAAATACTTATTATACGTAAATATCAGGGTACTTACGTCAATGAAACTCGCATTAATATAGTCTGATCCCTGTACACCGGGAACCATCGTCAAGCAGACACGAGTGTCATCAACTGCAAAAATTTGGCCTCTCGCGGATTATGGGAAGCATCTGTCATCAATGAGAACAGATACTACATCCATTCCTTGCCAAAAGGCCGAGAAAGCGAGGCTACATGCTTGGCACTACCCTTTACTAGCGAAATAAAACTGCGCATAATAATTGAGGGCAGCCACTAAAATATATGGCACAACTGTTTCATTGCAAAATGGGTAGCCACAAAATTTGTCATTAGGGCTCAATTGTTTGCGGGCTAGTGTAGTTTCAAGGCGAAATAGAAGAATATTGGAATATTACAAAACGGTTCTCACAGCTGCGGTAATGATCTTTAAAAAAACAAACAAACCTTCCAGTTGCGGAACACAAAATGCGAATGTAGATAAAAAGTCGAAAGTCGAATGCAATAAAATGTGTTACCTGACGATGAAGTGTCCATAATATTTTCTGCTGGCCAAGCAGGTATTGGTATGGCATCTTCTGGAATCCCTGGGTCGTCTAGCTCGTGAGCACGTCTAAATATCTCTAAAGCTTTTGTAAAACTACCAGAGGCTGTAAATATGGGAGAACGTGGTTAATGTAAGGACAGGTCAGTATCTGAGGTAGCACGGAAAATAGGTATTATAAAAACATGTCTGTATGCTGTTCGATGAATACTAGTCGACGTTATAACAAATTCTCTTGTTCTTTAACAAAAAGTCCAATTCTCAAAGCAATTACAGATGCAGGATTAATGTTTCCAACCCCTATTGATATAACATGTTTTGCTACTTCTGCGTTTTGCATTCTAAGTTGGGCTGGCAAGAACCTTTAGGCGTGTTAGTTGAAACTAATAACGTAACTCTTCGTAAAAACATTACTACATTATCGTGAACGAATAAAATGCTTTGGTGACAAGATACTAAACTTCAAACATTCTCTCGTGGTTGTGTAGTTGTCAGACGTTACCTGGGAAGAACAAATTCGATTATCGACAGAGAATTTTGTGACAAAGCAGTCAAATTTTGGCCAAATAATTATATTTTCTGGTTTTCTTACTGAGATAAAACACTTGCGCCATTGTCTATGTAATCTACTTTGGCCGTAGGAGTAACTTGGACAGGAACTTCTTATGAAACCAAGGGCACATTAACTACAAATACGTTAGTTTAAACCCGGGATTGTGAACTTCGAAAAGAATATTACCTCCTTAAGCTACCAAAAGTTCTTAGTACTCCCCTCGGTCCCTTGCAATTCGGCATTGTTTCTCCTCATCGGTATTTAACGAGTAAACAATGAAATAAACAGTCAAGAAAGAGTCCTAACTTAATTATGGCGTGTAAAACGAAAATGTGAGCAACGTAGGACTAAACGAACACAGTAATTTTTTATTCTTCTGTTCGGTTTTGGCATTTTCATGTCAGAAAAACAACGGAAGATTCTATTAGCTGTTAGGCCCCTTAGCTATAAGCTGGACCCCTAGTACCCCTTGACTTAGTTTACCCCTATAAAATCTCAAATTCCCCTACGGAGATCCCTCGACCCTACTGAGAAACACTGGTTAAAATGTCACAATACGCTAATTGAACATACCTGTTTCATTATCTGGGCACTTTGCGTTAGACTCTGCTGGTTTACTTTTTGCAGATGTTGGACAGCAAATGGAGACACAGGCGTGCAAGATATTCCTATTTCCGTCTCTCTTTTCTCTAAGAACATTGTCGATCAGATCTGTACAACAAGAAACAAATTATATGGCATTTCTAGCAACTGAAACACAAGTTGGGAAAAAAATCTGTACAACGCAAGAAACACAAGTCGGGGGAAAAATCAGTACCACTCAAGAAACACAAGTTGGAAAAAAATTAAAACCAAATTAACAATGTTATGCAATACATGTTTTGTCCTTACCCTGATAATAATATACCATATACACACGTGAGTTCTCAATTTAAGATGAAGGGTTCGCCAAAAATATTGCATGTGTAAAATAGTGCAAATTATTCCATCCACTGATATCTGTTATTTTACGTCGTGTAACATTAACGGCTTGCCCAAGCCACAGATTCATATAACAAAAAGGAACTATAGATCAAAAGGGAAGGTGCATCTACGCCATTCTGAATGCTTATTGTCCTCTGTGCACAGCATACTTCAAGATCACAGAGTTTCTCCTCTTGTGGAAGGTAAAGCCCACCTCCAACCCCCTCAAAAACAACATAAAAAACAACCATCAACGAAAGAACACAAAACAAAAATAAACAAAACAACCACCGTTAGTGACGGTGATAGTATAGCTATAAACCCGAACCTCTTTAAGGACATCTTCAGTGACATAAAAAGTTCTTAAAACGAACATTGTGAACCAGGGAGGCACCTTAAATAAACCTCTCGAGGATAAGAAGGTATTAGATATCACAGTGGTCAACTCTAACGCCGATATCAAGAACCAGAAGCAATAGAAACTATGCAGCACGAGAGCAGCTTACAAGACAGATATCGTAACCTATCACGTTTAAAAAACATCAAGTTGCAATGAGTGTGTATGGGTGTTGATTAAATATAATGCATTGGAGCAAATCTTTTCATGCCAAGATGATGCCATGGGAGATCAAGTCAGCAAGTGCTCAGTATACAAGACAAACTGGTGTTTAAAACATTTCATGATAAATATACCTTGATTCCCCTCTATTTGCTTCAAACAATCTTGTATCTCATCAATGTTTGAGTCAAGGATAGGTTGCATTAAGCGTTGGTCCTGCAAAAGAGCGATTAAAGCTGAATCATTAATGAGTTCGCACGCCATGTCAAGGGCCTACAGTGCTTATAATACTAATATATTCTTTGCATTTCTTTTATTAAGTTATGTCCTCGTAGTTTATTCAAAAGATTTACTCCTGATGCACGTGAAATGCACCGAGCCCTACATCAATCATCTGTAGATAAAATTTGACTGGAATAGACTGGGGAACAACTTTTTGATTGTTAACAGAATAACAAGAACTTTTACTACAATTATTTTGTCGTCTCAATATTTCGTATCTTAACTACGGTAGATAAGCGTGAGTGGTAAATCCTGTTGGTATTTATCAAACAATTAAAGTAAGCACTCCACCGAGCTGCAACAGTTGAGGAACTAATGGAAAAAGCTTTTACTCGCTATGTCGCACTTAAACGACTAACTTTGAAACCTCGTTATCAGGCCAGTTAAGTGTTTCGAAATTCCATTACTCGTAAAATTTGCTATAACTGCTGTAGTATGTTCAGTCGTACCTATCGGAGACAAATATTCAGGGGGTCAGACATTGAGCTCATTTTAAAAGAAATGCGAATGGAGGCAGACATCACACTTTTATACGCTATCAATGGAAGACTACGTAGATTTGGGATGTTTTCCTTGTTTCGTTATGACAATTACGTCGATATCCTTCTTGTCGAGAGATTTACACTAATGTTTGTTTCTGACGATGTATAGTTGGATTCGACACTAACTTTCCAACGACACACTATATTTTCCGGCTACACAATACATACTAACAGAGAAAACCATCCCACCTTCAAAACAAATCCTGCCACAATGGCTTGCGACTTTCCTCCATCGGCATCCTGTACTGTTTTGGTTGTCATACACAACGTCGATATGGGGGGAAGACCCTACGACACAAAACGGAAAAGAGGTAAATATATTGTGAGCGACTCTGAAAAATTACACAAGAATGTAGCTAATACGTTAGTTGAATGGGTGGCTTCAACAGTAAAAATAGATCAACGCCTACAAAGAATAAACTTTGACATCCAAAAAACTATTATTAACTTAACCGTAACTACTGGAATAGTAAACGTCTGCATACGCCGTGGTCATGCCGAGCGTGATAGTGTTACAACGTTCGAAAAAAAGATTATTGACCATGTGGATGGTTTAATACTTTGGTAACTCTGCGTTCACCAAATACAAATTTCTTGGCAGAAAAGGCGCGTATTAAATGGTTGCCTTGAGCATACAAATTCATGTTCTACGCCTTACTTTCTTTTCCTTTTGCAAGTGGCGGGCCTATGTTTCCAGAGAAAAGTCAGTTAAAGTGATCATCCGGAGGATAAAATCATGAAGTTAAGTACCAATTGGGGTGCAAAACACTTCGCATTGGCAAAACCTAGTTGAAACTAGATCAACAACTAGAATTGTAATATACATACCACCCATATTGGATCCTTGATACCATTCACATTGTCTTTTATCAGCGGGAATACACAATCATTCCCATCTTGCAGCAGTAACACTGAATCCTAAAAGTCAAATATTACAGTAAAAGTTTATAATTAACCCGATAAACACCATATTATAAAAGCAACCTGTGGAAGTCACGGCAGCAATCCTCACGAATTTACATAAAGGCGATTACCATTATCATCACCATTACCATCACCATCGACTATTGTACAAAATCAATTGTTAGTAAAACAACTAGCAAGAGAGAGTTTCAAAAATGACACCTGAACCATGAGCCCATGTAGCACCATGAGCCCATGTAGCACCATGAGCCCATGTAGCACCATGAGCCCATGTAGCTGCATGTAGCACCACGAGCCCATGTGCCACCACGAGCCCATGTAGTACCACGAGCCCATGTAGCACCACGAGCCCATGTAGCACCACGAGCCCATGTAGCACCACGAGCCCATGTAGCACCATGAGCCCATATAGCACCATGAGCCCATGTAGCACCATGAGCGCATGCAGCACTACGAGTCCATACAGCACCATGAGACTATGCAGTACCATGAAACCATGAAGCACCATGAGCACATGCAGCATTACGAGTCGTTGCAGCATTACGAGTCCATGCAGCACCATGAGTCCATACAGCACCATGAGACTATGCAGCATCCTGAGACTATGCAGCACCATGACACCATGAAGCGCCATGACACCATCAAGCACCATGAGACGGTGCAGCACATCTTAAAATCACAGGGTAAACACTTTGTGACTTATCGGCTTCACATAGTTACGCCACTTAGAGAATCACGTCCTTACAGTCCTTCACACTGTGAACTTGAAAGTTTTCGTCATTCTTGAATACAATAGTTAAATTGTAAATTCACTCCTTGATCCGTTACGTATAACTGCTACTTAAACCAACTCTAGAGAGTTAAAGCCGTGTCGTATCGAGACATATTTGGTAAATCCACGGAAAAGGCAAGTAATTATGTACAACTTCATACTGTTTCGTTCTGATGTTAAGTAAATAATTAAATCCACAGTTGGTGGTGCAAGCGTTTTCTTACTGATGTTGCTGACAGTTTTTCAACAATGGCAGTTAGCCTACAACTGGCATGATTAACATAAACAATACGTATACTAGGGTAACGTATGACTGACTGCATTAATCTCATGAACAAAACAAGGCTTCTGAAATGGTGACTTTGACTCCTAAAATGTCAAAACACAGCTTTTACGTTGTTACAGAGATGCAAACTTCTTATGAAAAGGTGACGATGAGTAAGGCTACAATACTAATAATTATCAAGTAAATGGTTCATACCACTCCTGATGAATATAATTTTGGCGTCCCGATGCTTGATAAGAAACACGACGGCGCATTTGGTATATTGCCCCCTGGTTCACATCGTCCCGAAGCGAGGCTAAAATCCACATATCGCAATCCGGAGGGATTTTTCAGTAATGCATGAACACCTGAGGGGAAAAAGGCATATACAGTAATGTTGTATGTTCTTTCCAACGTAACGTAAGTAAGTCAAAATTTAATTGACTGACTGCGTGAGTCTGTCAAAGAATCCCAATGCCGTATCTATCAAAACTAAAAAGTGAGAATATGCAAACAGAACGTAAGACTGCCTGACCACATACGGCTGCAACTGACACAAACCTTCTTACGATGTACATACATTACGATAACATCTTGTGACGTCCCAAACAAGTAAGCGTTACTGTTTTAAAAACGCTTTCAGCGTCACAGTAACAGTAACAGTAATGGAATTGAATGTTACTGTGGCGGTGCCTCAACCCAGTCTTATCACAAAGAACAACTGTATAAGACGGCTGAACTCCAATCCACTTTGTGACCTGCTTAAACAGTGCACCAGTTAGTCTCCCGTGAGGACACCCCCCCCCCCCCCCTGAATTTTTTCATAATTACCATCTTCTACACCACTGCATAAAAAATAAAGATTTTTTTAACTTGCACTATAGCCGATTGCTTGTAGTAAAGTGTCAATGGCAATTTTAAGTATGAATCGGGAGTTGATTCGGGAACTGGAACTTAATAATTCCTATTATTCGAGCAAAGGAGCTTATTCGAGTTATGAGAGCAAATCGAGGCCCTGTGGTAATTAACTCCCAGCAAATTTTTCATTTGAAGATAATAAGACATAACATACACCATCAAAATATACGTGCCGGATAATATATGCGAGTCAGGATGAACTGAAAGCCACTTCATGGTGCGGAATTATCAAAATTCTTCTATGTTAGTGGGGGCGAGGGGTATTCGGGCCATTAGAGTTACTCGAGGAATTACGGCAGGTCGTCACAGGGGCTTTACAAAAGTAAAAAAATTATCATAGCTTATACGCATATTAGAAGGCGATCATATAGTGGTTGGTTGCTACGGCAGTGCGAAATTTTTCAACATTTTATGCTTATAGCTAAGTTTAGCAAAATATACATTTACCTTTCGTATCCAAGGCAAAGGTCAACACCCTGGAATTACTTGGTATTGTCAGCTGTTTTGGAACCCTTTGGAAACATTCTGGCATCTTTGGAGGGCTAGTCCACTTCACAATTTGAAGTTCGTCTTTTCTCACCAATCGGCAATCCTTTAGCAGACTATTAAGGCCTTCTTGCCCTTCAATCCTTTCTTCACTATAATCTTTCGAAGAGAGGCTAACCAGTGCGTATGCACCATCGACCTGGAGAATCAATTCAAAAACGTCAAGTAAAGCAGTCCGATCGTCTTTGGGTAGAAGTAAATTTTGGGCTCGTGACTGTGTCTATCTTTCCTATACAAGCTTACTGTAAGGCGAAAACTGGATATCTGATACGTAAAAGTATACCAACAAATACGGTTCGATGACGTGGTAGAAAGAATTATGAACTCGTGCCGGTAGGTATAAATCTTGTCTGAACCATTAAATAACACACGATTCTCACCGTTAAGTAAGGCAACATGTGCGAAAAGATTACATTTTGCATTAGTGCACACGTTTTTCCGTAGAAACAGAACTACATATTCTTGGAAAAGAATCTGCTTGACAACTTAAAGGAACGGAATAATATAATGTGGTACTGATCTAGATACACAGATGATGTAGCTATGGAAGCCTATACAAGTCATCAAAAACAAGGTTAGTGTGTACAAAATTAGATCTCTCCATCCATAATACGTTAGAGACAAGCGCTATTGAATATTCGAGCGAAAAATTATGGTTCAAAAGTTATAGGAACACCTTACGTCGTACGTATAGCGTGTCAATGCTAGATATAGGAGATTGTCTCCATTTCTCATTGGAAACGCCGCCACCACACCCAAAGTTTGAATAAGAAGACGCTAAGGTCAGCTTACCTTTAATACTTTTCCAACTGTGACATTCCTTACATCTTCTACAAATATGACGTCTTTCAGATTCCATTCTTCCTCGCAATCGTTATCTTCATCTGTGTCTGCTACCCTTTTTCTTTCTAGAAGTTCGAGGGGCAAACATAACATTAGTTAATACAAACATGGCTGTCAAGTCAAGGGCTCAACAAACTGCCCATTTCTTTACTTGCATTAAATTACATAACCCCTCATAACAATACAGGACAATAATTAGTAGTTGTGACTGCCAATAATTGTCCCTTAATATCTTAGTGCTGTATAACTATTTACGATCTGCCTCTGTATAAGTATATATTTATGTACTGTACGTACATGTATATGTACGGAGACTGGGGCTTAGCGTAAAATATTTTAGCGGCTATATTTCATGAAATAATGCAAATAAGAATATTAAGAAAAACTGTTGCATGTCCCTATATTTTAATTCACTGTCGAAGTGCACAATACAAAGAAAAAGAACTTACTATCCAAACTAATATTCAATGGCGCATGTATCATTATCAAAACTGTTCATCATTGGATAGATCTCTTTATAATGCTACAACCTCCCCCTATTCGAAATTGTAATAACAGCTCCTTAAGAAGGAACGCTCTCAAAAGCTTTCGCAGTCTATTTATGCAACTATGCTTGGTTGTGTTGACCAGAATTGTGTGCATGTTTACTTAAATCCAGTTTTCCTGCCAGTTACCTGAAAGTTTGCTTTCGCAACTTCTCATTACACACCTTACCTAAAATACCGCTTCATAAAGGTGTGACTTTTACGGATCTAAGTCCATAAATAGACAAGCAATTGTAGAAATGCTCAATTGTAGAAGTTCCTATTTCTTATTTTACTGGTTATTTTAATCAATGAGACGAGCACATGGCAATATTCCTTCCGCCAGTTATGGTTAATGATACTTATTAATTACGTCTACTACCTATCCGATTCTTGTTTTGGAATTTATGAACTACTGGATTCCTACGGCCTGAAATGTATACCAATCTATGGTTTTTGCACGCTCACTTACTTTTCTGGTGTTCGGATATTGAATGAAACTCCTTATCTTCTTTTCTTGTCCTTTCTATTGATTTCATATCTTTGGCCCCATTTTTAATGACCCTGAAAAAGCATTTCTCATTGATTGTCCACGCAGCTTCCATCAATTCGCCAACTTTCGGTTCTCCATTTACAGTTATGAAACCAATTGCACCAGGATAATACAGTGGACAGCTTCTCAAGCAAACCTATAATAATGAAACATTGGTTAGTGTCCACATTTTATCAACATTATTTGTTTTTTGGCTCGGTCCTTTTAACACAAAATACCAATGAAACATGCTAGTGGCTTTGTGTAACCAAAAGGCTTTTACCTGAAAAGTTTACTTGCTCCCCTTGATATTCCTTGAAACTCCCTAGTTCCCCATGTCTCAATTTTATTCCCTTCAAAATCGCAAATTTCAAGTACCCCATACCCTGGGAGGGGGGAGCAGTGACGGGTCCGTGGACTGCGGCTGAGAAAAACCGCATTAGACTACATCCACTTGTTTTCTGTTTTCTTCTCCTCAAAACAAGAATTAAATTCAACTTCCTAATATCTAATATACCAGCTGTGTATAGCAATAGCAGTATATAAAACTAGGGCAAATCTAGCAACGCAAATGTTGTGTGGAAGCCGTACAAAACAGCTAAAAACGAAGACGTTTTATGTCACATACTTGAGTTCCTGCTTGAATAAGACCACTGCCACTGATGGCACTCTTCTTCGCTTTCTGTTTGACCTTATCCAACAATTTTCTTCTCTGTTCAAATGGGAAGACACCCCTATGGACAGACAAATGTCGCCGTTAAACAAAAAAATTGTGTATTACAGAAGACGATACAAGGCAGTGCTTATACCTTTTCTTGAAATACATCGGCGGAGAAACTGAAAATGACGGTAATGAAATTACTAAGTAAATTATTCATCTTTTACGCTGGTCAACGAAAGACATTTTGCAGGGTATCATAACCTTGTAAAATTTGACTGACTTAGATACATGATACTATTGACCAGTTGCTGCACACACTATTACAATTACAGAGAATGATGTTCCAATATGTCATCATAAGTATGTTCAAAACAAATCTGCCACTCTACACTCTAATTCTTAACACTTTAACGTATGTCTCCTTGTCCCTTTGTGCACTAACAAGAAACTTTTATTGGCATACACAGATGATCCCTTGACAGCGAAATAACTCTATGCGGCCGTTTAGGGTTGGAGTTGACCTGGGTGGGGATGGATGGTAAAGATCCTGTCAGATTTCGCAAATGAAATAATCTGACGACGACAGCATGATTTCAACGATACCTCAGAATATTTAAAGATGGCCTTGGCAAGGCAAAAGCAAACCTCCTTAACATTGCTGCTGAAGACGCATAGGACGTCACAGCGCATAATATACAACAGGCAAGTTCTAAACTTATTCAGACCTACAAAATTGATAAAGAGTCCTTACCACCAGTGTATCGATCCATTGGCAAGTTGCACACAAGTGTACAAATCACAAACTTGTAGAGAGACGACTGCATGTCCTTTAAATTCCTGAAATGTCTGTGCTGCGTGTTCGAGCTTTGTACCAACGGCACTCAACGTCTCATCTAGCCAAGTTGCCAACTGATTTTGCAGGGAAGGAAAGAGTCATACGCGTATTGTTTAGCAAACCGATAATTATGAATTACTTTATTATTATTTAAGATTAAAATCATCATCTCTCTTCAGTGGGTGTATTATGACCAAATACGAGTAGTAAATAAAAACCTCGTCATCAAGTTGCCATATGCAAATTTCATATTCATTGTTTGCCTTTAACAACAAGGTGGCAACGGCCTCGGTATCAACTGGAACTGGAAAAAAATTGTTTAAGACAAAAAATCGTTAATAATACGTTTCCGGGCTACTGTGAAGAATTCATACAGCATAAACATTTATAACTTTACAAAAGAAAGATAGATAATGACCCCCTCGCCCCTTCCCGTAACTTAGGTAGATACCGGAGACAAAAATGGTGACGACCACGACGATGATGCTGATGACTAATAGTGGATATGGAATCTTAAATAACACTAAACCAATAAATATAAACCTCGCCCTAAAGTCCGTTCTACTTACCTTTCCAGTTTCTGTTACCACTGTGGCTCTAACATTACACGCTGCTACATTCACGATCTTCTCATCTGTTATATTTAGGTCACTTACTCTAGGATGCGAATGATTCTTACTGAAGCCAGGAGTCGGGAAAAAAGACGCCCATTTCCATTGATGCAAGTGTCCATCAGAACTAACAGCCACAAGTTCCGAATACAAGGAAGCGATGTGCGTGAAAAAGGTTGGACTGTCACCCTAAAAGAAAATTCAAGTTAAAGTATATATAATATTAATGTGGTTATCAACTAATCACATTAAAATGGTAAGGTTGGGCTGTCACCCTAAAAGAAAATTCAAGTTAAAGTATATACAATATCAATGTGGTTATCAACTAAACACATTAAAATGTTAAGACACTCTGAAATGGTGGATAAACAAAATAAAATTCGTTGCTATTTGTCGTTGCTTACGAAGATTACGACGGGAGGAAAGGACACAAACTGACAGGACAGTGACATAGAAAGAATACGGAACAACATCGTTAGGTGTTGGTGAAGAAGAAAAGAAAATAGGTCACGAAATTGGAGGAAACGGAAAGAAAAAAGGAAAGAGTCCAATATAAGAGCAAGGGGTCAAGAGAAGAAACGTAGGATGCAATGAATGGAAGAAGAGGCGTCAGAGGAAATGTCAATTTACAAATAACAATGAAACATAATATATAGAGCTATAGAACGAGAAAGTAAAACTGTAGTACTAGTACTAGGGTGACAATTATACCAGGGAAGTAATACAGAAAAATGTATCACATTAACTAACCTCTTGCAGCCACCACTCTACATTGCCACCTATTTTGATAGGTTCTAAAGAATTGGCTGCTCGTGCTAATAGTTGTGGGCGAGATTTTGGGTTACTCTTGGCGTTTGCATCCATTGCCAATGTACCCCACCATCGTTCATTTGCCCTAGTGTTGTCGGAGTCTCTGTCCCTCTCTCGGTCAGTCGTTTCCCTGTAAAATTGATCATAGGGAAATAAAGTATAATGTGTTGGATTAAATGTACCAGTGAAACGGGGGGAAATGCAAGCATGACAATAAAACCAAACCCTATTTACTGAACATAACACTAACAACCACCAGCACAAAAAAAATATGTCAGAGTGAGAAACATCAAAACCAAAAGGCTCTTTTTTCTTAAAATACTGTAGAAGTTCTTTGTGCATTCCTTAACAAAAAAAGTAGTATGCAGTCATGTAGCAGCCCTTCAGCACTTTCCAAAGGCTTTACAAATTTTTATATTTTTTTTACTAGTAATAAATATTGCACCCTTAGCAACGCATATTACAATGCGAAATATAGCGAAAAGACATTCACATATGAAACTATTGATTGGCAAGTGGAGTCTAACTCTCAGGAGAACATGTGAAGAGAACTGCCGATCGACTCAGTGTACCAGATGAAGCAAAAGTCTGAACCAAGTTTTCCATCGACAGAGAAATATCCTACGAAACCCTACCAAATTGTCAATTCACACGATAAGCTATTCTGAGGAAGTATTCCATTTCTGTTTATTATAGTCCCTAATTTCCCATTTCCATCCAACATACTTCTTCTACTTGTCTACCTACATCAGCTCTCCTCTGATTGGGTAATTAAAAACGCCACAATTAACATCTGGTACAAGCACACTTACCTTCCCTCACTAGATGGAACGTGTCGTGCCCCAGCTCTTGACCCTGACCTTGCTAACGATGAGCCATAAATGAAGTCATCGGAGAAGATCCCCTCCGGGTCCACAACAAATGATGGCTCTTCTCCTGGAATACCTGACTCAAATATAGATATAAGATCGTCTAGAAAGAAAAATGGCAAGAAGCAAGAACAGACGCAAATTAAGTATGCCAACGACAAAACCACAAAAAAAATCAATTTGGATATGGTGGGCCAAATCAACGATAAAGAGCAGTGATGATTTCTTTTTTAAAACCCTTCTATCCTATTAAAGATGTCCACGGTTAGAGCTTTGACTAAACTACTGTATACCATCAAGTTTCTACTAGATTTGCACAAGACACTATTTTGGTAAACGTAATTTTGACTTTTATGTTTTTTCATATCACTACAACTACCCTGTTCCCATGTAAAAGAATATTAACATACAAATATTTCATTAACACCACAAAACTTTTGCTTATAGTACTGAGCATAAAAAGTGCACGAACTAGAAAGATCGAATTATATACATGGAGGCCATTTGCGTCTGACTTAAAACGAAACTGTTTCAACACATACAGATGCTTGCTGCCTTATTCTCGCCTGGACACGGACTTTGTTTGACTGCTCTTCAATCAAACGGCAACAAAGCAAGAAAATCGTTGCTTTGAAGTTGAAAATATTTCATCTTGACAAG
>JAAAKM020000498.1:11802552-11816970 GCA_010016025.2 Alatinidae sp. Z8VKAUB7J3
AGGCACTCGAACAAATGTTTGGCCCTTTCCAAAGACAGTTAGGTATTAAATTTTCCTAGTTTCAATTCAAAGATACTCCAAGATTTAGTGCTTTAAAGAGTAAAAACATGGTCTCATTGTTTCTTAAATTTCTATTTAAAATGGATGATGCTTCGAGACTACTCATCAATTAGCTATAAATGAAGCCACAGAAAACGCCCAAATAAATGGCATAACTAACCTCCTGGCACATACGAATCCGAGCCATCATCTTGGTCATCAGGATCATCATCATCACGGCTCAGGAGATTATTGACCGCCAAATTGACATCCAGATTCTGCGTTAAAAGAAAAAGCACCGTAAGACAACGGTCAACTCGAAGACAACTATATCATCAGGGACGTGTGCAACACTGAGTAACTTTTCAAACCATGCTTGTTGGCCATTTCGTAGTATACGCTATGAAACATAGGCACACACTAAAAAAGTCTCCCGGATTTTCTACTAATAAAAATGTTACTATGTTGTGAGTCAGTAACACGCAGGCATGGAATAGAGGTGCAGGAGATGATTAATATAGATATAGAAGGCAGGATACGGTGGGTATACCTCAACTATGCACGTGTAAATAGCCAATACCAAGAGAGACTTTAGAAATATTAAAAAGATTTAACAGATATTCCCGTACATCTACATAGCGGACGAGGTAGGGTAATGGATAAGGCAATGTTTTAGAAAAAGAAGGTTGTGGGATCAACCCAAGTGTCCGATACCTAGGTCAGACCTTACGCAAGTAGCCCTGCCTTAAATTACTCGAGCATGAAGGTTTAGTGAGTTGCATGCATAATAATATAAACCGGCTGAAAGATGATTACGTGCTTCAACTCATGGGACGGATCAGCTTTAAAATATGATGATATAAATGTATCAAGTGGTACAGATATGATGCCTGCATGTGAAATGAACCAATTACCAGATGGCACATTAACATCTATGTCCCATGAATATGCAAAGAATGGCTCATAATCGACTGTTGTACGATGGACTACAATACCTTCTACTTAAGTGCTATCTACCAAACTTCTAAGAGTGTTACACTTACAGTTCTCTGCAGTTCCCTGATAATAACGTTCCGTGACTTTCCCTGCAGCACGACCTGTGCCTAGGAAATAAAAACAACATTGACACAACACAGTGCAATAGCAGCGACTATAACAATAACTAAAAACAATTAACAAATATATTTTCAGCTATTCTTATTGTACTACGATGAAAAGTCTGTCAAATAAAACAATAAAGGCTGTATAACTAAACAAACTGAACAACTTAAGTATGGTTCGGCTACTTTAAAAAGGTCATGCTTGCCCTTTGGCAAGATAGCACGACTCCCCAGAGCGAAAGATAGCACAGCTACCTCCAAATTAACCTGAGTTTTAAAATGAAAACGTAGAACCCTCTCGATCTTCGATATCCCACAATGGGATAAATTCGTATGATTTTTTCATTTTCCCCAAATACTTGCAGGCTATAGTATGTTATGGACAACAAAAACGAATATTACAAAACCGAGTGTATCCTCATTAGAAGTGTCTAGGAAAAGGGATTTATAGGTTGTTAAAATTCAAGATTTCAGATGGATGACCTTTGTCAAAACTAAAAGCCATTCTGTTTTCCGATATATACAATTCTTAAATCAGAAAAGCATTGATATTACTTTGGGTATCAAATGGTCTGTTTATCAATGACAATGCAAACGATAAGGGTAGATAAACAGATAGCAACAATCTACGTCATTCATCTATTACTCACTCATAAACGCAAGTTGAGAAAGACGACGTGGGGCAACACAAGATTTGCTACCAGTCCATCTGCACACCTATACACACAAACAGCTTTGCACATGGGTGCCAATAAGAAATCCAAGCACTTACTTGGGAAATCAAATCTTCAGGCACTGCAGAAGCAGGAATAACTAATCTTCCTCCTATCCATCCTGCTCGGCCTCTTGGCCTTGCTACTCTCATACGACCTCTTTGACTCTGTCGGTTCCCAGATCCAACTGTACTGACTGCAACGTTGCGCGGATTACTCCATCGTCTGGATTGAAAAAAAAAGTGGCTTGCATAAAATAAAACTATCAAACAATCCTCTCAGTGGCAGCTACATGACCAGTTATATAAAACAAAGTACGTCTTGTAAATTTAGTAGCTAACGTAGCCTCTTTGCTCGGACTTAACTACCAGGAGAAGAATATTTGAGAAAATGCACTATAGTGAATCAAAGCTCAAGACCAACACCAAAATAAATTAACACAGCACTGGAGGAAGAGAAAAATTAGATAACATGATAAAAAACTACCAATTTATTTGGTGCAACAAATTTTATTACGATTGGCCAAATTCCTTTTAAGTGAATAATAATTAACAAAAATGCCCGCTGTAACAAATTTCAAAAGCACCTTGCTTCAACTAAATAAAAGCTTAAAATTGGTCCATTAGATTAAAGGCCCAAGGAACTCTGAACTCTCAATTCTGTATTCACCGATAAAGTGTGATTAATGTTTGGCAGGATTGTAGTTTGACTCATTTCGGGCTAACCAGAATTTTCTCTATCTAGCAATAATGATTTTATGGAATTAAATGCCACACTATATTACGAAAATTGCAAAACACAGAAATACATAAAATTTACAGATGGTCCAACAGGATGACAATGTCACAAAAACATTTTTATTAAACAATAAATTTGTCACAAGAGTTCCTCCAAAATGCAAATAAAATTTCATGGGTCAAGTCACTAAAAAGTAACGAGCGAAAGTAAGTTGCCATCGGCCTACTACTCTTTTTACATAAAGTTAAATACCACCATAAATAAAAAGAGCTACCCCTAATGTGTTTATTACCAGAACAAGGGTTTAGTAACAAAAAGCATACCGAAACACCCCACCCCAAAATACTCACCCAACATGGCCTGATGGGCTATATAACTCCTGCCCAGACATTGCAATAAGCTGTTCAGATCTTGATGGTGTTGATCCTACAATGTAAAAGACATTTCCAGCATGTAGACCTTAATTAATACAGCCATATATCCATTTAAACTGGCACATTCAAATCTATCCTTAATAATTTATACTCTACAACTATTAAGTTGTTCTAACTATTCATTTAAATCACAACGCCAATTGGCTGTTCAAGTTTGCCTGGTCACCTACAGTTCTAAGTAAGCATTCGACTATTTAGTTTGCCACATACTCAATAAATGTTTAAGCACTGTTAACTCTTAAGCTTTGCATTATTCTCTGATCTACCTTGTTTATAATTTATCCGTTTTAACATAATGACACGTCTTTTCCTTAGTTTAAAACCCACCCCTCCTGTAAATTCATATGCTGTGGTAACATGTGCATACCATGCTGATACTAGTAAATTTCAAATACTGACTAAGATCAACTACACTCACCCCATTAATAACAATCCTTTCTTAGACCATGTCACCTCTTACATTAAATGAGAAGTTGTTGATAAGGAGAATGTGAAAACCATTAAAATCACTTTAAGTGTCATGAGGAATTGGATGAAGAGCGCAGGGAAAACCAGTTGATCATTGCCTTTAATGACTGAAATTAAATATTATATCTTTACAAAGCATGTTTTTTCAAAGTTTTCTCCATGGCATTACTTAGCATAAAACAAACCCTTACTCCTGACATGTACGTTTACATACTATGCAAAAAATCATGGTCATGGTAAAATAATGCTTGCTGTGGCATGGTGAAGAATACCTGATGTATGGACCAAAACATTTGCACTTGTCCTTGTAACAGATGGTGTACTTTCTTCTTCACTAAATTAAGAGAAGAGGGCTACTTATTATAAACAAGCTCACAGACTACAATGTCTGGTAAGAAGCGACTATTTACTCCCAGAACATATCCTAGACAGGGAGTGTGATGTAAAAATGTTTGCAATAAAACAGGGAGAAAGCATGTAGGGAAATGGTATGATTATCTATGAAGTCATGACAAATCACAAAACAGCATTTGATACAAGTATATCTGCACATGGGTTGGTCACAAGGGAATTTTTGTTAATACAACAAAACTCTGAAATGTCAGGATGTAATTATGCATCTTTAACAAGGATCTCTTGCAACCAATGGTAACATTTATAAGGGTCATTGGATCAATGCTGCAAAGAAGAATTAGACCCCATCATACATACCAAAAAATACACAAAATTAATGATAAGGAAATACAATACTTAATACAGTGCAGGCTTTTAACACTACTGCCTTTAAAACCTAGACATCCTTTTGTTTCTAGGTATTGTGATATATGAAAGTGCCATAGTTGCCATTTACATCGAAAAGGTAAACTATGTCATTCTTCAAGTAAAAACTGCTGATTTATTTGTTGTCCCCTACAGTTTTTTGCTTTCAGGAGTATTAGTTTACAGCTTGTTCTGCAATATACTTGTGTGCATCGCTTTCATACTTCTTTTGCAATAAGTCTACATTGTTATTGTCTCAGTTTAGCAACTGCTACTTGGAACAAGGACTAGAAAATAAGCCCATACGTGGGGGTTGGGAAAATTTCAGAACTTGTGTGGGGGTTGCCAATATAGGTGGGAGTAATCTATTTGATGAGGGGTTGGATTTTGTTGATGTAGAAATTTTCTAGCTGGTAATGTTGTAAATTACTGATGTAGTGGTTGGGGCAAAAGGTGGGGGTGTTGCTATCAAATTTTGATGTGGGGGCTGATTTTTTGATATGGGGGTTCATACCCCTCTGCACACTATGTCTTTTGACTAGATAAACTAAAGTTGTGTGCACCTTTACAACAGTGAAATGTTATCAACACACCAATCAAGGAGAACAGCTTGTGAATGGATCATTTCATGATGTAAGGGGTTACATGGGCACTCAATCAATTACTTCCAATTTCAGCTTTTGCATGTTTAGTAAGGCACCTATGCCTTTTACCACATAAATAAGCATAATTAAATCTTTGCAAGCTTTATTAGGTAACATATATGCCAAAGGTCAGGATTCTCTTCCCCAAGAGTTGTTGGTAACATGAGAAAGAGCATCTGGTCTTAAAGTGATCTATGCCAAAATCAGGTCACATGGGCTGACTGCACGTCCCATGTCATAATTACTATATTGTAAGCAAGAACATTAAACAATATATATAACAAACAATAGAAATAAAACTTATTTTGAGTCCTTGTTAATACAAATTATACATACTTTGGATCCTTGCTTGTAAAATCAACTTTGTCAGCATTGACATTGAATGGTACTCTACAGATCCTCCCATCCTGTAAAAAACGTTTTGTATCAATGGCAATGTCAGTGCATAGTTGTATATTAAATTTAAAAAAATTGCAAGATGCTATGTTTTCTTTGTGTTATACATTGCAAGCTTCTTGGATAAGGCAAAGTACATAGTACAGAGTGGGCATACTTAGAGACAGTTTATGTTAATGAATAACAATTGAAAACAATAGTAGAGATTTCAAGATGGTTTTTAAAAAAGAACACATCATATTCACACTCAAATTTATCAGGGGGTGCCCTCACAACATATCCTTCCATAAGAATTAAAATGATAAAATAAACAGTGCTACTGCTTCAAGGACAATATCATTGTGCGGCATACTCCTGTGGCTTGCTATGGATTGGCTCCTTCAGTTCTCTTTGTCAATTTTTTTTAGAATTTCCAGTTGCAAGCAAATGCTAAGTAAAGGGTAAAATAAAGATTTGAGAGTAATGCTTCAAATTGCCTTAGTGACTGCTTTGTACTCCATCTTCACCTTCAATTATAATTTACTATCTAATGGGTTCTGTAGTCCAAAAACATTTTAATAGTTTCATTTTAATATTGCCAACAGCCAAATAAGGGTTTGATCTACTTTTGCAATGCCAATATGCTGTGGGCCTGGTCAGTAGTGTTCCTGTAGGTAGCATTGCCGTGATAAAATGGATATAATATACTTGATGTGCTTACATAAGTGTACTCAACACAACTGGCCACCTTAATGGGCATCAAGAATGCATATTTACTGTACTCTTAAGTTAAAATATTTTGCTCATTCAGCATTTCATTAGATATTATGGACTTGTGATGATACAATGTAACAATGATATAATGATGTGAAACAGACTGTAAAATACTCATATCATAATTTTAAGGAACTGGTTTAACTTTTTATTTCTTGAATTTAGTAACCTTATCTTTCCTAGCATTTCAATTACCAACTCCTACATTGATATCAATAGTTTTCAAATTTATATCAACGATGTAAACAAATGGTCATAAAACATCTAAAAGGTTTGGATTAATGTCAAAACTTAACATAAAATAACAAACTTACTTCTAAAAGAAAGGCAAAATGCGATGGCCCAATAACACTTTGCTTTATCTTTTGTCCAGATAATTGTGGCAAGGTTGAACTACAATAAAAGTGAGTGTCTATGGTTATGCAAGATCAACATATTGCAAACACTATTAATACATTTGATTATCTTGGGCAAGTATGACTATGTTGCTTATGGAACATAAATATACATATATATAACCAGAGGTACCTGGAGCTGCCTGGATTTAATGATGTTCAAAGCAAAAGCAGGGTACCTGACCAAAGGTTGCTACACTTCTCTGCAGGAAGTGAAGTTTAACAGTTAAGTTAGTGTGAGTACCTAACTTGCCTTTACTTGCAAAGCAGCTAACGTATTGTAACTTACAGATTAGCTACCTCACTATAACATAAAATTTAGCTAACTTAGTCTGATCCCCCCCCCTCCCGGGATGGAACCACACACCCTATACCAAGGCCACATAGCCTATATCCTTCCCCTGTCAATGGAGTCACTGTGGTTCTGTGGATAGTTCACTTGCCTTCTATGCTAGGGGGTACAGGATCCATTCCCCTAAGGGCCATAGGTGATGACATGAAGGGCATCCAGTATGTGTTTTAAGCTTCAGCAAAAGTCCCATATACATGGGCACTGCCCTACCCGCTGTTACAGGGAGTAAAAGGGTTAAAACCTGTTTTAAAAAGTTATCCCTAGGGACAAATTTCAATCCCCTTAGGGTGACAGGTGGCAAAGAAAAATATGCACAGAAAGGTGCACACACATGCAAGCAAGCACGCACACACACATATGTAAACTCGTACATGGTTTCTAAATTATCCATCCTGTCCAAGACCATAAATTAAGGTAAATTAACCTACACTATAGTCACTTTTTTGGTTCAAGAACATGAAATTTTCCAATAAATGGTGGAAGGTGTTGGCTTTATACTTTTTACAAAGGTACCATTTACCACAAAAATGAGAAAAGGAGGATCATTTGGAGGAGATAATTATAGCTTCAAATCATGAATATTCTTTCATTGTTTTGTCTCACTAGTCTTCGAAGCATGATAGAAGCTATTGCAAAAATAAATTGACCATGAGGTTTCCAGCTTTTTTGACTACTTTCTTCCTATTTCCTGACATTTGCATCATAAGATAAAGCATTTGGATAACATTTCCACAACGTTTCTCAATCTTCTTTATATTTATGGGCAATAAAATTCTCTCACAATAAAAGACTTTCTGATTATAAATCAAAAGCTCTGCAGACAGTACTGTTTCGCGCTTTGTGGGCTCATCAGTGCTGCACAGAGTGAAGAGACTATATATGTAATTAATCAATGAGCTACACCCTGCCTTTTTATCAGATATATATATATATATATATATAATATTCAAAGAGAAAAACTCCATTCTTTATGTTTCCAGATAATTCTTCCTAAGAAATTCTTCTTCAATTTTCTTGAATTTTCTTAGGAAGAATTATCTAGAAACGCAAAAAATGGAGTTTTTTTCATATATATCCTATATATTCTATGTAGACTTCAATACGTAGGAAGTACTGTTACAGCTTTTTGGACGAGGTTTAATAATTATTAATCACAGTACCGAAATGTTTTATAAACAAGTCAGGAGATAACAGACTTTTTAAGCACTTTGACAGCAAACATCATCAGGGGATGCAGGATTGGGACAATTTCAAACAGGTACATGTCCAATTTATGAAACATCTTAAAGTCTGATCAATCCCCGTTTTCATAGCTTCCCTACTTTTTGATATAATATGGTACAAACATGTTTTAATTTCAAAATCACAAACCATTACTTCGAAACTGTATGTTGTAAGACAGGAGAAATTTGATAAACTAACTTTATCATGGAATAGCATTTTCAAGTAGAAATATGTAATTGGTTTTACAGTAATTGGGTTATCAACCATTAGATACAATTTGGGTATGCAAATACAAATTCTCATTACACTTAATTAAACCGTCATTTCTCACAGCATCAGTGGTTCCTGAGCACAGCATGTGCCTTACCAAATAGTATGAACGCTCAGGAAAACCTAAGGAATAGCAGCTCTCATTATTAAGCCTATTTGGCAATATTATCTTCACATTCCCGTTGCAAATTTTGTGCTATAGAAACAAAACATTACCTAAGTAGAAACCTGCAATATTTCCAGGTGCTTTGTGTAGGAATAAAAACAACCATTAAAGAAAGCGCTAAAGGGGGGTCGCTTTTCATTACTTAAGACACCATTTTCTTGCGGCATTGTCATAGAATGATGTTTGCTTCTCTGAGCATTTGCGGTGTAATCTCTTGGTGCCATTAATATTGTAAAAACCTAATTTAAGCAACCATAGAAAGTCTTCAAACATAATTTTTCCTACTTAATGGCGCTCTTGAAGTGTTTTGAGTTAATTGTTATCCCCGCCTGCATATTAGAAATGCATCAAAGTGCATGTTATGCAATCAGTGATGGAGTAGACGTTGCAAATACTTCTAAATAAGACTTTGTTTGTTTCGAAAGACATCTTTTTTAACTATTGTCTGTCGTCTCCTGGAAAGATTTGCTAAATTGGCTGCCCTTCTGTAAATCAAAATGCAATCATTATATATTGATTGGTCCCATTTCCTAGTTATTGAGTTCATATCCTCTATGTTTCGTGCTTGGCAGATCACTCATAAAACATTTAATTTGTTTACAAAAAGAGAAACAATGTCATCAGCTGCTGATTTTATCTTGATTAGTGCAGACAAGTACACGAGTAATTGATGATAATATTGGCAATTTCCTACTTAACACGTATTGGCAACTTTAAAAGGCATGTGCTAATGCTAGGTATGGTCAATGCATGTTGCATTATGTTTAGTTGTAGTCTACCGGATGTTTTTGTATCCAATCACTTTTGATACCAGAGATATCTTTCAGATCTAAAGAACGCATGCTATCACGTACTTAAACTACTCAGCTGATGAAAATGGCACAAAATGTATCTGACACACTTTATGTACAGTGCCGCTATTTCACTTAAAGCTATCCAGTAAAGTTGTCGTCGTCTATTTATCTTCTTGGAACGTTTTGCTACCTGACTTCTTTCTCTAGCCTAAAAAGAGAACTCAGGGTTTAATGACATCTGGTAAACCGTTTAGCTTTCGACATACGCAGTTGTCTTATTTACGAAATTCTGTGATTCAATTGGCAAGATAACGACTATTATATCATTTGAAACATCTGGTTTAATTAGTAAACAAATATTGGAGCTTATAAAAATATCATCAAGGGAACGAAATCCCACAGAGCTCTCCTTATCGCATTTTTCTATTTTTCCCACGAGAGAGAGGCCAGCAAGCTGAACGGTCGAATATTTTAAGCGGTCATCGACTGTTGAACTCCAAATGAAAGAATTCCATTAAGAGTTTCATGCCTAAGTACCTCAAAGCATCTGAACCTCTCTTTCAAAATGAGATTTACACACCTCCACTGTTGCGGCGATATCGCACTTTAATACCCTGGACAACCCTCCATTGTCATTATAATACCATTTAGGACAATGGAAATGTCTAGACTCTACGAATAATCTGCATCCCGTAAGAACGGAAACTTATAACAAAAGATATCAAGACCGTGTTCTTGACACCTTACAATAGTGTTTGCCAAACTGTTTTTGTATTCCCGGCACAATTTTTAGTTTTAAAATTTCCTGTAGCCCTCCTGTGCCAACGACTAGCATAGACGATCTGAAAGAGGAAAAACGATTCATCGATAAGATAAACGATATCTAGTCAAAAGTCTCGATTTCATTCAAGTTAAATCTCAGGAATTGACAAAATTTATAAACAGTTAGATCTAACCGCCTTCCGACAGACACAGGCAAACTGAAATAAGTTTCCTCTCGGTAGTTAGATTTTATGTCTACCAGTCAAGGTTGTTAATGGTGAGTGGTAAATTATAGGTTGTAAATGAAGACAATTTTTGGATAGATCAAGCATATTTATTGAGTTTACCATGCATCTGTTACAGCACACAATGGTTGAGAATCATTGTCTAACAACACCCGAATACAGTATACCGGACATAATCCTAAGGTCTTTAAAAAATTAGCGCCGAGTACCTTTAAAGAATGCACTTATATGTACAAATAAACTACCAAGTGTGCAAAAAACATTGCAAGTCGCTTACTGGCAAAAACTTTCATTTCTGGAGTTATTTAAAATTTCTCTAAGGTGTGTTTACTTGACAAAAAAATTGTTTATAGTTGATTTTACGGTCGTCCGCAATTCCTGACAAAAGAAAAATAAAGTTTCCACAATAAAAACCATGGAACTCTTAGATTTATCTATTTTTCGTCCAGTTGTTTGTTTTTGCTTCTTTTTGTTTTATTTTGTTTTGTTTCGGGGAATTTTTGCTAAGTCAGGTAGCATGATGATAACAGAATTGTAACTTTTCATATTTTTAACATGTTACACCTGGGTAGGTGTTCGTTAAATAAGTAAAAGAATGAATAAATATGTAAATAAATAGATCAACCAATCAATCAATCAATCAATCAATTTCCTTTAAAATTATAAATACAATCCTTCGAAATGTACCTAATGAGACGAGGTATGAGAGCCTAATTGGGCATCTTAATGCCCCTCTCAATAAAATAAACAGAATCCGGCAGAGCTCTGTCAAGAGTGAATTTTACTGTGGTAACGATAGATCGTGAATTCTAGAAAATCTGTGGATGTGTCCAATTAAAAGCAAATGACTTAAAAGACAAACAAGAACAACTTTCATTTTACAAATAGGCCAAATGGTCTAAAAGATATTTCGAGATTGAGAGATTTGAGTTTCATTTGATAATTATAAGCTACTTCATTTTTGTACGAAAGATATTCTACCATTTGATATAATAAATCTGTTTGTATAGAGCACAAAGATTTATTTTCCAAACGTTCGGTATCTTCAACTCAATTTATAAAAATGATAAAAATTCTGACTAGAGTATATTCTTTCAACTTTTTAAGGCATCAACAACATCCAGATTTATTATTAATGGTAACTTTTTAAAAGTCTTTTGCCAACGATTAAAAACTCCTGCACAGATATACTTTGCTGATCAAAGGCAAACTTTGGAGCGAAGTATCAGAAGTTCATACCCTCAAATCAAGTATCGGATGCAAAATGATTTAATCCTTGCAACAAGAAGTTCTGGCTCCTGTTCATAATTCCGTCACGCGGATTAATTCCAGGTAGTTTGTATCATGCTTTCAAGATTTTAACACGAAAACTATAAAACACAAAGTTATCATGTAAATAGACAAGATAATTTAAAGCCACGGATCCAAGGATCATTTCTTGGACATTTAATAGCAATTATTATTGGATTTTTCTGGCCTTATGTGTGAAAGATACCTTGCCAAAATATGACAATTAGGTGATAAATAACGAGTAAAATTTGACAAACTGAGAGCAAAATATCTTGCTGGTGGTAGTTTAGATAAATATGAAAATACAAGTAGCTGTTCATGCAGATACTTATATGAATACTACATTTAAAAGATAGCAGTATTTAGATGTAAATAGAAGAAAAGGTATGAATGCAGAATACAACAGAGATTAAATAAAGATATATCCATATAAAATGACGCTTGTATATAAAGTATGAGACATCAATATGGACTGCGACATCTAACCTAGCAATTTATGATATAGTTTCCATTTTAAGAGATTACGTTTTGATGCTGTTTGTTCTTAAAATCCCATATTCATTACGAAGAATACTTAAAATAGTTTATTCAAGGAATGAGACGATCTGTCATTGATGATGTTGGTATGCATAGCGCCTACAACTTGAGGGTCAGTGAGAGTTAGATATTAGAAATGTCAAGGTATTGTAATATTTTGAAACGTAAGCAATGATACTACGGGAAAACCTACAGGAGAAAACGCGAGTAAGCTAGACGAGGGGAATTTCTTGCAAGTGGTTGATGTAAAGCAATATAATCTAAATTCGAAAATAAGGAAGTTAAAAGATATATCGTACATCCTTAGAGCTATGAGCAAAAATCCTGCTGAGTAATGTTCTTATTCACATTATGGACTCTGCTTTCCTTCTTTGTGTAAAATGGCATTGACTTAAATATCCACTATAAAGTTGTATGGTAGCTGAGGATGGCATTTTAAGAGTTAAGCAGAACTGCAAAGTAAGGTTCTTCTTACTGTGGGTGTTTATCGCATAGAATAGATCATATATGATATGCTATGGACACAAGTGTTATCATAGAGGGTTGACGACATCGGAGAACGGATAATACTAGATAATCACGATTGTCGAAGTGTGCACCGAGAACAAGATCACTATAACAGGAGAGCCGTACTCCAACAGGACACAAAAAATCTAGAACTTGACTTTGAATGTTTATCCGCTCTGAGGAAATCGTTTGAAACAGTCTTCCGTTCCAAAACTTGAACTGCGCTTGTAGAGGCTGTCTGCAAGTGGACGAGAGGCGCTACAAGACTCATTAAGTACAAGTCATTGGGCTGGTTAGTCTTAACCATAAATATTGAAAAGTCGTTGATGTGCAACGATGCTCACTTCACAAGTTGGTGCTCAGATTGAAAGGCGAATGCATTGAAACCACTACCTCCGAAAGTTGGAATCTGATGGAAAAAACTCTAGCTAACAATTAAAATTTCATAAATCAGGGGCTAGTAGCTGACCTAATAATGTGAAAGGTGGAATCGAAGCTGTAGAATCAGCAAAAGACGCGTTTAATTTGGTCGATTGCTTTATTGTTTTGGACATTTGAAGATAATACAACGGAAAGTGTATATACAGTTACTTTAAGAAAATACTATTGACATCAATCCTGCTTTACGCGGAAACTTTTTAAGAATGGACATTAATAAATAAATTGAGAAGGGGTAAGTAAACCAATTAAGATTAATTTGTTAGCAGAAATTTTAGCATTGATAATTATATCACAATATGATAAATGTATTTAATTTGCAAGATTTAACTTTATAGTGGTACCAACAAGTGCAATGCTATTATTGTTGTTTTTATCTGAACATATATTCAAGGAATAACTTTATGTTTCCCGGGAAGCGTAACAAGGTCAAATGCCAGCACTTTGCCATGCGTGAATGCTCTTGGTTGCTGGAACATCAATCTTTGCAAGTATCCTCCTTGTTCACAACATTAGTTCTTAACTGCTAAATTTATAAGGATAGTAAAGGAGCACAAACTTAAATATATAGGACTATTTAACTTTACTTTAAATTTCTGCAGAAATGATGTGGAGTTGCAATGAGCGATCATAGTTTATAAATGTAAGACCCTTTGAGTTAATTGATTTACTATATGTTAATAAATCTATCGTTACAAATTTCTAATATTTTAATAAAATATTTAACATAGTTAATTAGAAAAGTGGTGTATGTTGATTGAATTAATTAAAATATATTTAGTCGATTTTCCTTAACAAGTCTACTTTTGAGAGAAAGTTCTTTTCTACCAATTTGTAAACGTACATTATGTCCTGCGATAACGTCTTGTCTCTCTCTTTAATAGCCCTTTAATACCTTTAAGATATGATGTATATTCCATAACTCATATCTATGTAAATAAGGATTAGAATAGTCAGGCTTAAAAGGCTCACATAGCTGAAAAAGTAATGTTACTAAATTTACTCTAATCAGTCTTTCATCTGATCTAATTTTGTTGGTAAACTCTCTTTGTAGTTGTAGATGCCCGTTTCTTCTTAAAAAGTATGTTTTGTTATAACTTGCTTGATGTCCGCAAAACATAACGACAATATTGTAGATTTCGCTTCACATGAAAAGAAAAAAGTAAGATGCTAAGAGGAAGATAGAAACAGGAACCAGAAACGTGTTTGATATATGTCATGCTTTTAAAGAATGATTAATTGGTTTATTTGCGACTCTGACGTACACTAAGATTGCTCTAGAACTTAAATATCAGGTTTAGACAGATAGTTTCTTTTTTAATACAATAATTTGACATAAAGGGGAGTGTCCATAGCAAATCTAGAATGATTGCTAACACGATGATAATTGATAT
>JAAAKM020000498.1:11825708-11839667 GCA_010016025.2 Alatinidae sp. Z8VKAUB7J3
AGACCTTAGTCTTAAAGTCAAGGGAGTACTTTTAAAAATATTTTTAACTATCAATTCATTAAAAAAAACGACTCGAGATAAAATATAACTTAGTGTTTAAGGATTGAGAGTAACAATCAGCTTGTTCAAAACAGATAAGAGTAAATATAAATCGAGTCCAGTTTCGAACTTCGAACCAGCATGATGATAAATGGTAAAGTCCGTGATTTTACACAAAAGGGAGGGCTAAAACTAGGCTAAAATTAACGCTTTGAAGCAAGAAAGCTTATATTCGCGAGCTCACGTTCAGTATTATACAAAGCTTTTAAATGATATTCAGTCTATGTAGATTTGAATTTATTTTCTTAATTACGTTGAGATGACAAAACAATCATAGTGAAGTACACAGGAAATATCTGATTCACTTAATCTGCGTGACGAGAAGACGGAAGACCATGCCATGGGTGCAATCGAGGACCTGGGTGTATGTGGCGTGAGTTGATGATGATATAGGATGAAAATCATAATGGTGAAAGCGTATGACTACAAGGAATCAAACCATATCGTTCATTCTTGCAACTCTGATCTGCTAGCCAATAAGCTATAGCACCATACCATTGAGGTAGAAAAGTTTGGGATGTCAGTTGTTTTGACCTCACTATACTCGCTTTCTAGCTTGGAAAGAAGCGGCAATAACCCCATACTATCTCGGAAAGTCTAGATTGTTTTGGGTATATTCATTACGTAGTGAATTGATATCATTTCGTCTCAATGAGTTATCTTATTGAACGTGGCATCAGGACTTGTGGTATTTTCTGTCATATACCGCTCCAGACAATTTTAGTTCATTGTATGCTTTATTATTCCTTTAGTGAAAATAATTCCCTAACTGTGATGTCATGAACCCACTCCTCTTAAGTTTTCACTTCGTGTCCGAGATTGTTGGCACTCCTTGTTTATCGACACTCCCTCAGCCCGTCTAAACTGTGTGCTTCTTTCTACGCATATCTTTAAACGCATATTACAGGAGCAGGTTTCGTGAGAAATTTTTAGACTGAGAATTGAAGTATTATAAAGAGAGGTCAGCTACCATAGAAGGGGGCTAAGTACTTGCCGAGGAAGATCTCCTGATGTCGCCAAAGGCTGTGGAAAATCACAAGTAAAAGGCATCGCAGAAATACTTTAATGGTTAGGATATCTGATGACAATGCTGAAGGTAATGCGGATGTCGCCAGAGGCGGTTAAGAAACAAAAGTAGAGGCATCCAAGAAATACTTCAGTGGTAATAATAGTTAATGTCAATCAAGCTGCATTTCATGTTACAAACAGAAGCAATCTGGTATGGCAGACGCATTATATCAATGCCACACCTCAGCCCTAATATTTGTTGTAGCCGGTCTAGACGACTTTGGCCAAAGCAATATCGTGAAATATTCCAAAAAAACAAATTTTAAATGTAAGAAAAAGGTCAGCTATGATAAAAGAAGATCGAGACGCTGAAGCAATACTTAATCCAGACAAATAACATGATTTTACAAAAGTATTACAATAAATGAGGCATTAATTCGATAAGAGTAGACAAAAGTTAGGTCGCAAAGGTTTACAAAAAGGGGTAATCTAACACATTCAACCCTAGATGAAAGGGGATGAAAGAAAATAAATGCAATATACTGATGGAGACAACGTAAATGTAAGTCTGACGTCACAAAATGATAGTGAGACTGAATGATCACGATAGTAAACCATCAACGTGTTGCAGCGTACCGATAGAAATGAACTCCTTATTAAGGTAAGAGTAAGCCACTACAAGGAAGGATTGCTTTTTATAAATTGAATATCAGCTTATGAAATTTGTTCTCACTTGATGTTGCAAGGTAGCATTTCTATAGAGTGTTCCAGACAACAATAAAAGACAATGTATCAATACTATGAGATAAAGTTACAACAAAAAGCGTAATCAAAGGCAGTTAAACCAAATTCGATGCCATCAAGCAGATTTGTCAAGTAGACAATGTATTAACAAATGTCTGCCTGCGGAGGATGATTGTCCAAAGACGTTTTCAAAACATCATGCTCACGGCAAGAAAGATCCAGACAGTTTGTTAAAGATTTAATGCACTTGCGCACTTTACTTCCATACTTCAGTTCTTCACCAATATATACCAGTAAACGGATCCCTACCATTCCCCTGCCCTAGTGAGATGATTGTATACTGACGTGGATCACAGATGATTGCTATCATCAGGAGTCTTGATCCGAATTACAAATGTTGTGCTCAAAGCCATCCATCTACATTTTGCTGGGCGTCCCCTTCTCACCCCTTCGACATTACAAGCCATCAGCAGGATTTAGCTTAAGCATAGTTTAATTAAACTTTAGTATTTCGAACTTTTAATGTGGAGCAATCAGCTCATATGGTCTTTAGAAATGATCTCAGTTGGTCTCCTTAAAGCATACTTGGCCCGCTTGGGTGACCCAATTAGAACTTGTGCATGCTAGGAAGGGACTATTTAATCCGATGATTAAGGTTCCCCACCAGCAAGGCAAATGTGTTATAGTTCTTTTCTGTGAGGGTCAGAAATTCTTGCAATAATAGTCAACCTTTGTACAAGGATGGAAGTGATGTCTCAGCCAAAAATAAAGCAGCAGCTGACAAAGAAGAGGCACTTAAATGGCGTTAGATTGCAGTCAACCATCTTCCAATTATTCAGTATAATTACTTCGCGCCAACATATGTTTAAGTTTTGATGATAGTACTTTCTTCAGATAGCACATTCTACAGTGCTAACACCGGCATAATATTGGCATGGTTGAAAGGACAGACGTGCAGGGACCATGTCAAGACCTTATGTCTTTATTTGACTACAAATAACATTTTAATTGAATCTGAGGGTTGCCATGTGTTTCTCTGCCCACTTAATTCGTCAACATTATTTTTTCTAATGGTTCAATGTCTCTTTTCATCTACAGCGACTTGGGCAATTGGTTCTGTCGTTCTGCATGTCAGCATATCCGAAAACGGAGATCTTTCTGCCATTACAGAGTCCATTGATCTTTCAAATATTGCAAAGGGGTTCCGAAGAATGAGGAAATTTAATAACTCAGATATTGATCCTAATTCAATAAGTCTGAAATATGTTCGAATTACTGGGAAGGTTTACCCAGGTGGCGAGCGATTTTACGTCATGCTATATGGATATCTAAATATGGAAGGTTTTAATAAAACATTAGTAACAGTAACAGTTGGAAAGTTACCGGGACAAAAGTTACAAATTTACTGTGTCATGGAATTCAAACAGGCCTCTCCTGCTAAAATCCTGAAATCGATTCTGCATCAAAGAACACTTAATGTACCGTTTTTCGCTCACCTGATGTCCGAAAGCGAACTGTTGCATAGCAAAAAGGACATTTTCGGAATAACAATTTCTTTGAACGATGTATACCGCTTTAATTATAATACCACAAGCGGAAAAATTATTCAGAGTGTACTCCGTTCTCATATTCCAAGCGGGGTGACACTCCTCTGCCCACTTAGCGTCGGAAAGCATGGAGACCCAGTAAAAACTGTGCTGGCAATCAAGAGACCGAATTTTGATTTTGTTGTCGATAAGAAAGACAAAATAACTATTTCAAGGGTACTGAAAGCTGTTTCATCAGAAATTAAACCTCCTACACTTCCGAGTTTTTTGTCGGACGAGGAAACAGCCTATACGAGCCACGTCAGTTATGACTCTGACTCGACTGTATTTTCTTTGTTCATTCGGCTTCATAACAACGTGGAGCTAATCCCAGGAACATCCAAGTCAAAAATCTCAAACGTTATTCTACAGACCAACTTTTCAGACAATACTTCCGAGTCAACTTGGAAAATGTCTGCACGTGGTCACATTGAAATCGGAAAATCAAAAATTCGTTTCCATTACACACAAATAGGAGATCCGCTGAACAAAGTGTTTGGTTTCACAGGCTTAGCAAAGAAGCTAGACATGAGTGATATCATGCAGGAGTTTGATCCGGAGTTTTATCCCGGGGAAACAGCGAGACAGATGCTGGAAAATACTGAGATTACCGACTTTACTATTGAGAACGTTAGTGTATTTTCCAGAATCACGTCCAAAAATACCCCTCATTTGTTGATTACTGGCAAGACGAATTTACCAGCTTGGGAAAAAGAAATACAGTTAGCTATGCTGCTGATGTACCAGAAAGAAAAATGGCATCTGAAAATGGCAATAAGCTTCGTGCGAAGTCCCCTTAGTAACATCCTACAAGCTCTGACCGGTCTGGACTCACGTGATATTACTTTATTGCACAATACCCATATAATGACGACAATCATTACGTCACCATTGACGTCATATAGTTCTCTTCCACCTAAAATCATAACAACTCCGCTGCTGAGGTTGGCGGTTGTTAAAGGAATAACTGTTATTGCATTACTGAAGCTACCAGACAACTGTGGTGATGACAGGACGTGTCAAGCTGCGGAAGCCTTACTTGGAAGTACCAAGATTTACACTTTGAAAGGAGAATTGGCAATGAATGGATTTTATCTGCGAGCACCTTACCCAGAAGCCATTTCGATAAGCAATGATGTCGTAGCTGTTAATAATACACTCCAGTTCTACATAGCAAATGATTCAAGGTTTGATATTCTCTCCAGCTTGAAGCTGCGACGTGCAGATTTGATATTTGATGGAGCGTTTCATATTTATAAAACTGGACAAATACAAATTGATATGAAGAGTCGAAAAAAGTTGTGGACAACTCCATTTGGCTTAAACTCTTTAGCTTTTGAAGACCTAAGACTTGTGACGTTTTATAAGCCAAGGGAAGGGCTGCAGAAGCTAGCTCTTGAAGGTAATGTAAAGCTGGGAAAGTTGGGAAATGGGTTTGAACTCACAGCTCCACTTATACTGCAATACAATCCTACCAATCCAATAGCAAGTAGCTTTCATGCCAACTTTTCCAACATTGGCTTAAAGGACCTTATGAAGGCTTTCACAATTGACACAGAACTCCCATATGTGCTAGAATCAGCCTCGTTTCCATATGGACTTATGGTCTCGTATTCAAGTGTTGATATGTCCACTCCTTTTGGGTTTGAAATTCATGGCGATATTTCTATACTGGGCAGAATTTTGAATTGTAATGTGAAAGTGATACATCCTGGAACTGTGATGCTAACAACTGCAAACAGTCCAGCTCCGGTATTACTTGGAGATGGTCAGATCATTATTCAACAAGACAGTAAAGACAACAATCTGAATGCATCTTTGTAAGAGGTACAAACGGGGTACATCATTTAAAAGAAGTCTGAACGAATCTTAATACGTATTGGCAGATTCTACAATAAAGAATCGTGATAAGTGAAGTCTAGTCTTTAGGAGTCGTCTTGTCATACGAGGAGGAATTGGTTTGCAGCTAGAGATCGTGCCTTATGTCCAATACATAACAACGAAAGCACGTCTAAATATGGAATAAGATCGTGCTTTGCTACTTGCTCTTGAATTTCAGGTGACCATCAATGTCCAATGGTGTCTAGGAACCATCTTCCATTCGATATATCAGCAAAAAAACTCTTCTCCTGTTGAATAGGCTCTATCTTACGTCTTTAAGTGAAAATGTTTAAATTATATAAAAGAATAGAAATTGAATGTTGGTTTAGAGTAGAAATGTAATATTTCGTTTCTTTAAAAATGAAATCCACTTGAAAGTGTGATCAAAGTAATTTCATGAAGACGTAGAGAACATGACAATTTATTGAAAATATTAAAAACGCAATTTTTTGCCCTTTTGGAAGCCATTAGTAAACATCAATTACGTTCAAGGTTCTCGATACTGGTGAGATGAATCGATCTAGAGGGATTCCTCCACTTCTTCTAGTCCTACAATTTTTGTCTTCAGGACATCTGTCACTATGCAGGGAGTCCTTTGTAGAATACAGTGGCAACTTAAATGTAAAAGTAGATCACCAGCTAGCACTTATAGTGCTGTCTTTTGATATCAGTTTGGAGTAATTTAAATTAAGACAAATTTTGTTAGGGAATACATGCTTTTTAATTTGTAACTATAGGCAGAGAGCTAAAAAACTATGAAAGCTTAAATGTAGAATCTGAGGACATTGTATGCAGTAGAAAATATGAATTGACGACAAATTAGGTTGCTAGCACTTAAAGCAAAGCTACCATTGATTCATTTGGGGGCTAGGAAAGACATAATTTTTAGATTATATAGGTTCTGTAGAAAGTCAGAAATAGCTAAAGAACGTTTTCGAATTTATTTAGAAATTAAGTGTTACAAAACTAACTTGAGAATATATGCGTAGAAAATTATCCTTACTGGCAAATATCTTACTTTGTTGAGTTGCACCTGAGATTGTTCAAATTCTTCGGTTTCATTGGGAACGTCTATTCCAATTTTGTTCTGTTCTGACGGTCATCAACTACCCTTCAGGTAAGCCCCTCTCTGCACTTGACTGCCATTAAGTGGCCCCGGACACAACGATTAAGCGCATGCAAAGGTGATCCATTATGTGTGAAAGATTTCGGAACAACAATGTTTCTGGCAACACATGTTAACTGTTTGTGAAGATTATCTAGTAAGAATTAACTACTGTAGTAGTAATATTCATAGTAAATTCATTTAAATATGTATATCTGTAACATTTTAATTTAAAAAACTTCAGTTTTCAAATTAAGCAAGTGTATTTAATTGTGAGTGAATATGCTGACGCTGTCCCGTTCAGATTCCTTTTGTCCCAAGCACCTTTACATGGCTCATCATCTGTGTTCTCATAAGATGTACCTTTGCATGTATTAGAATACAATTGCTACGAGGTGTTAAAACCACCGGAGGGTCTGTAGTTCTATTACATTTTCAGAAACACCATTGGGGAGCTCCGTTGTGTCACAGGTTTTGCTAGGAAAAACATACATTGAACGTAACTTTAACTGGTACAGGGCTGTTTAAAATGGGACAGACAATACCTTGACAAAATTTATACTTTTGTAAGGATTGGTTTATTAATGTTACTTAATGTAAAAACTGTGTTAAGGAGTAACCTCTTAATACGTTAAGAACACTTGATACCAGGAAAGAGGTGTTATGAGAGGGCACTGGAACATGGGGCGCTGTCAAAATTGCTTTGCTTCAAAGCACAACACAATCGTTAGTAGAAGTCTTTTTCATCGCTTGATGCAACCATGTTTTAAACCATGATACCGTTACCTAAATTGCCTACTGATCCATTGTTGAGTTGTAAAACAACTGCAGGGCAAGAAGAACGGGGACAGGGCAGTTAGGAGTGATGTGATCGAGTGTATGGACAATTTCGTAAAAAGTATCTGGATAAAAGGTAGTTAACAGGAGCTGTTCAAACATCAAAGGAAAAAGGCACTAGGGAAACGGTGTTGGCCACAAGGTACTACAGAGAAATGAATTAGAGAGGAGACATTTGATATAAGACATTAAATAGAATAACATCATCGGAAATCAATACGTCTTTGTGTCAATGAATACAAATAGATGGATTAAAGGACGCAAGCCACTGGTACTGGCTCTTAAACGTACTCATTCCGTTAGAGTTTCACAAAATTTCACCTAACCTCTTTGTAAAATGACTTATGGAAGTAAATGGAATAATTGACGAAATACAATATCATAATAATACTTCAATTTTTTAAAGCATATATTTGAAAAATAGTCTTTGAAAGACAACTGAACTTACTTAGTCAAGCGATGATCAGACCTATACAACCTATACAGCTCTTTTTGGATGTGTAGTATTATACGGTGGGTTACAGTTATAAATTTATCTATTATTATTGGAAACGTAAGTACTGTGCCTACTTGGTATTTAATTTGATACCATATCTCATACCCTCTGCTTTAGTACTTTCTACTCGCGGTTAAGAGCCATGGATATAAAGGAAAAAAGGCATTATAAAGAAAGGCACGGGACGAAAATCATAGCATGAAAATCCCATTGCAAAGAAATTTTATGCTAAAATGTATTTGTGAGAACGGCATCCATACAAAGTGATTCTGTGAAAGAGACATTAGTTAAAGTGCATTGTGGTTAAAAATACTATAAAGAGAAGCACTGGTGGCAAAGGCATATGAAAGAGCTTCTCCCTTTAAAAAGGAAGATATAAATAGCAAGACACTAACTTTTAATCAATTCCATTTTTATTAATGTATTTCCTTCCGATTCCTAGCGTAAGTGCTAATTGTAATATGCCGTCAGAACGTTCTTTTTCAAGGAGAATTAAAAGACCAGAAGTCAAATCTTTATCGTACTAAAATGCAAGTGTATTAGGTAGGTTGCTTTACATTCTGCTGATTGTGTTGATTGTAAACCCTCGATTTGTATAGTAGAATGGCAATATATTTGCCTGAAGGTTTTTTGACTGACAGTACCCAGCAGTCGCCGACCTTTCTACTTTTAGATCTGAATTATGGTTAGCTCGTGACTGAATGCCTTCTATTCTTCTGTGTATATCATAGGGGATTCCAACTAGAGCATGCTGGTTAACTCAAATTGTTAATATTTGCGAGATAAGATGAGCGTCGCATCGTCATTAATTTTGGTAGATATCACTGCAATTCCTTCCTTTTAAATTTTTTTAACCTAAAATATTTTGAAAGGTAAACCACTTCCTTCATCTACGTAGGTACAAGTTCCACTATCGATCTATTAACTTTACGTCACTCCAAAAATAGTTATGCCCAGTTATGGAGATTGTGTGTAAATAAGTCATATATTTCTATCGCACTCTTTCATTATTTCTTGTGTTGCCTTTCCAGTTTCTCGTATGTGAGACTTTCCTGTTTCCACAAGGGATGCCATATAAAACCGGTACCCTGTCTTCCGTAAGTCTCATCAGCTACTAATTCTTGCATATCCGACTTTGAAGCAACACAAATACATAGGAGATTGAAGTAACGATAGACGCATAACTTGAAACTGCTACACCCTTGAAATTGGGTGAAGAACAATGTTATTGTCTATGTAAATTGTTGACGGGGGCAATTTTTTATGTCCGGGACAACTGACATGTTTTCTCTTTCTTTTAAATTGCCCCCCAATGCACTTGACAGTATCTTGTTTCACTGGCTCAATATTTAGAGCCAGCAAACATTGTAAAGCAATATATAAACGTTATAAATAACAAATGTTTCGCGCACCGGTTGTTGATAGTGTCTATCAGAATGAAGTGCTTTGACAACTAACGCCAGTCTCTCTGGAATGGGAGTTATTTAACAATAAAAAATAATGATGTAAAATCAAGCTGTAGTTCTTTCTCAATTAAAGCAGTAAATTGTGAGAAAATTGCTTACAGAGCTTTTCTAGCCTTCTTGGGGGAAAAGAAAAATAATTTTCTATTCTGCAGTGTCTCCTTGTGCTACTTGAATGAACACGTCATTGTCTAAGTCATGAACTTTGTCATTTTGTTGATATAGTTGATATAGACTTACAATAAATGTAAATCGTTCATAACTGCGTCATTTCCTAATACAATATTTCCCAAAGAACAGTTTTTTCCTTTTACTCTAGCTAAAAGGCTTGGTCTTTTCAGTGCATAAAGCACTTCAAAGGTTCCTACACCTCCTTATATATCAGTTTGCCGAGTATTCTCAATTTTCTATTCTTTTTACTTATCTTAACAAAGATTTACAGAATGCATGTCGATTCAGGTCTCTGCTACTTAGTAATTTACTTTCAAATCTAAAAACGAAAAGGATTATACCATCCTTGTAACTGATGTAATATTTTAAGGTCTTTGCCCCAAGATATGGCCTTTAAAGTACATAGGTTATTTTATATCAGGTACAGACACTCCTGCTTGTTGATAACATTGCTTTGTGTAGGGGTTGGAAGTATATATTCTCGTGAAAATTGGAGAAGAACGCCTTGCGTGAAGACAAAAAGAAATTTTGAATATCAGATGCATTCAAAGAACAAATTATAATTGCCTGAAGTATATAGTGGTATAGCACGCCAGCATTTCTTTCAATCTTACAAGAGCAGAGTTAGAAACGCTAAGCTTAAGTCACAGATTCGGTATTGTCTACGATGCAGGATTTCTTCCACGTGCCACCAAAAGTGTTTACTGCCCATGATATATAGATTTTACAATGTATACATCCCAAATGAGGACGTTTATGCTATCAAATTTGGTGTAAAGGGTAGGGAAAAGAAAAGGAAACACAACTCAAACCTTCTGCCCAACCCAATTTTACTATGACTGATTATGTATACTCTCTGTATGCTATGATATTTTTGGTAATGTTGCCCTGTTTGACACATATCTTAAAATAGCTAGTTAACCCCATTTGTACCATACATTTCGTGTTACTACACTCCGCTGGCATATTACATTAATTTTAAGGATCCTCTTATGAAGCATGCAGAGAAAATTCTGATCCTTTAATCTTTTGATAATCTCCACTTTCTTGTCATCCCATGATCGAGTTCGGCTTAGGAAGTGATAAGTCCAAAATTTTATTGCCAATACCCTTTTTAATAGAAAATTGGTTTTGATAACATTGGCTAAGTACTGTAGGCCATGTTGCCTAGTAATGTTTCCTAAATTACCTCCTCAGTGCATCATGGGTAATTTGCCTTAAGCACTCTAACCATGTTTGTGCCAAAGAATACTCGTTGCCATTAGAAACGAGATTATTGACTAAGAACATCATTTACATGCCATGGTAACCTTCTTATTTGTTGTCTCGTGACTTATTACTGGCCACCGTTCAAATGAAGAACGGATTCAGGGAGGTAAGGGACAACATGAAGAAAACGTCTCTTAGGAGTGTCACTAAGACTTGAGTGGAATACTTTTTAAGCTTTCACCAAAAGAAAACAACAATAGTAATTGAAAAAACCCAAGGAAATGGGTTTGTGTAATGAACCTATGGATGAAATGTGTGATCACAGACAACAGGAAATATAATATTAACAACACGATAACAAACAACTTCAAACAGTGTTGGGGGACAGTTACCAGTGGTATAAATAGGCAAACGTTAGCGAAGGATAGGGTCAAAGGATAATTTTAGAAATAATGTAGTAGAAAGGGATAACAGACCCAGAAGTGTTGGATATTAGTCAGAGCACTAACCTCTATCCCTATCGTAATATATTAGATAGTTGTAAAACATAAATCCTTGATAATGTCTCTAAATAAATGATAAGATGATTCTAAACCTTAAAGACGCCAAACTTTCCTCTTTCACTTCAGACGTTTTGCTGTAAACAGTGTCTGTCGGAAACATTTGGGAAAAAAGAATAGGTTCCTTAACACGATTTCTAAATTTAGAGTAAGTTGAAATCTGCTGTCAAAAATATTGTTTAGTCCTTTTCCTTAAATTGACATTGTAAATCCCTGACAATTAAAAGGGTAATGTATCTTACAAGCCGTCTTTTTAATGGCGTCTCTCGGAGCTTCAAAGATGCGAATATATGGACACCGTATCTACTGAATTCAGATAAGCAAAAACAAGTATCATGCTACAATCAGTGATTTTGGACGAGGATCGGAGCTGACATTGTGGCGTGTTGTTATTTACTGATCAAAATGTACACACTCAGGATCATGTGATGCTTGAGATTACACTATCTTCAATTGGCGACAATGAACGTATAAACTTCCTTTTCAGATAATCATATAACTGAAATTTCTTTGTATAGAATGACTTTCAAGCATATAATTTGATACAAACGTCCATATTTTTAAAGTTTGACTTTCAAATGTTATTTTGTTAGCTACCCATGCTTTAGGCATTCCTTGTCTAAGTCCACCTCATTTTTGTTAACACATGTGCATCACAAGTCAATTAATGAAGATTATATTAGTATTAACTTGATTTTCTATACCTACTACATTATCTAGTAAGTTCAGATGTAAGATCATTTTCTTAACACGGGATTACTTTGTATTTGAACCTTATCGCGAGCAAAATAGTTACAATGATGCCTGAATCCATCGTCTCAGTTGATAACTGCGCATGTCGTTCTACTCGCTGGTATTCTTCACTTTAGGCTCTCATGTCGACTGTATAAAAAGTGGGTTTTACGTTTAATTAAATCATAATGCGCCAGCAACCTCTTGTCTGGCAAATTATGCTACATCTCATGCTTCACTTTCTCCAACTGCGAGATTAATGACTTTTCATGCTCATCTTCCGCACTTAGTCAACATCTGCCATTCAAGATGAGAATTGATTACAATGCTTTTCAGATGACGTGATCATGAGATGGCTTCTCTTATCACTTGTAATGTTTATAGTATCTCTTGGAGAGAACTTAAAAGGGTTTGATAACATGGCAGCACCATTTCAATTTGATCTTCACTAATCGCATCTGTGGTACAGGATCAAGTGTTTAAGAGGATCTTCCGAAAGATCATTTTCTTAATTACGTTTATTAAGAAAGTTCTTGATCCTAACCGTGTTGACGTTTATCAGGTTAGCTAATCAAAATTAGGTCTGAAGTTAGTAAAGTAATTGCTGAAAGTGACAAAATTTATTCTTAAGTCCCTTGTCGCACAATTAAGATGTTATGGAGATCCATGTTATTTAAGTGTAAAGGTTGCACTGAGAATGGCAGTTATTACACCGTTTGCTGGCGATTGAAAGCCCTATGTTCAATTTTTGATTTCACCCATTATCTCCTTTAAATTCCAAACTGTTCTCACCATGTAGAGACTTCATAAGCGGGCATCGCTTGGACGTGGAGGTACCATGTACAGTATCAATAATGTAAACAATACATTGCATGCATAGAAACATTAAGAAAAATTAAATTTATTCCATACAGCACGTAAAATAAACTTATTACCAAGATATTACCATTTTTCCATATCAAATATCCTATTTATCGTAATTTCCTGTCTCCGGCCAAGAGAGATTGCGCACTAGCACAAGAAAGTATTCTCCATATACCACGATTGTCACAAGCAGTATTTACTTCATGAAAGCTTTGACCAGGCAGCTTGGTTGTTATTCTTTTTAACTCATTTAGAATTATGAGTTCAATAGGCCTTCCGTTTTAATTAACCCTTTCCTTAAAGAATAGTCCTTCTTGCAAAATGTCAATTGAAGAGAAAACTAGAATCAACAGCAATAGTTAGATAGATTTAATTGACAAACTGATGTAGAGGATAGTAGCTCTTCAGCATTATGAATTAAATCATAAGATTTTTACGTTAGGACTTTGTGATATTTTTTCACCATAATTCTGCATGCTTTTAAGTGCTGTTCAGTGTCGATACTCATTTCAGTTTCCCCTAAATGTTTTTATGTATAACATTTAACTATCGAAATCCCTTTTCCCAACCCTCTTTAAAGTAGGGGCACTTAGTGGCTTAATCGGATAAATGTGCCAATGCTTCCTTTTTATATCCATTAAAGTTCTTTCAGGAAATATGATCTTGGCGCCACCAAATACATCTTTATGGAGGGTAACATCAGGAAAAGCCCTCTTTAACGTTGGCCAATCTGTGCAAAATTCTCTGACTTGGTATTGCGTCAAATTGGTTTGCTACTCCCCCCTCCTTTATGGTTCAGGAGGAAACGGCAATGCGAGTGCTTTGGTTTGCACATTTTCTCTCCGAAGGCAGCTAAGCGTGTATGACTGATAACAAGAAACATGAATTTTGGTTTGTAACGTTTGGTCGTGAATGAGAGGATCTACTCCAGGCAAAGATTTTGTAATATTGATATAATTGTGACTTCTCTAAAACACAATGAATCACTTCTAAGAATATAATAGTCCATTATGGAAGTCCTTAGTTGTAATAATAGCCAGAGAATGTCAAAACATAATCAGAAAGGTCTCAAAATAGATATTCAGTAACAAGTGAACTGCTAGAATATATTCTATTTTCATTTTCTTTCAACATGATCGTGAGCAATGGCTAGCTTTTAGTTACTTAAATTACTAGCACACAATAAAGATATTAGGAAGATAAT
>JAAAKM020000498.1:11847604-11925766 GCA_010016025.2 Alatinidae sp. Z8VKAUB7J3
GTATTCTAATACTATGACAAACAGATATGGTGCAAGCGTGTCGTCCTGTAGGACACCTGTATGCATTTCAAAGAAGTGCGTGCTTTAAGCTTGACTTCTTCGATGATGCGTCTGAGCGTTAACATTTGGATAATGATAAAGATACATAATGATTATGTAAATGAATATAAATATTTCTCAGATTTTTTATTTATTTTACTGTTATCACATCGGTGTGGATGAAAATCCCAAACTTCTACGATCAATACAAGGGTTGAATTGGTAACTAAAGTTATAGATAGTCATCAATATTGCAATAAATGTTTAAATTTTCAAATTTTCTCTTTTGGTATATTCCCCCTTACTGGACGTTGCAGATGTTTGTCTGATCTGCAATGTGTAGGTCACTGGTCATACAGATATTTTGAGTATTCAAAGAAAGATTTTTCCTCAACTGGAGAATCCGCTTTCTTACTTGAACTCACTTGTTAGTTCAGAAGCTGGTCTTTTCCTCCAACGCCCTTGTGAATAGAAACTCTATGCGGAAAACATCTGTGTGAAGCCGAACACGAACTGCAAGACGCCAAGAAGGAAACTACAATTTTAGACAACGTTTCGACTTTTCTAGAAAACTTCGTCCGGTCTTTGTACACTAATGGTCACAACGCTAATAAACTCTGGCCTAAGCGTATAATAAATATCCGTCACTAAACGCGAAAAGCATTGAAAGGAATAATCTGCATGATATGCTACGGCAAGGAAATTGAAACGAGGTAATACGATGAAGATAGAAACATCTGCGGGCACAAGTAATAAAAAAATGAGACGGTGTTAGGCAGACGAAAAAGGCAGACAATAACGACAATATTTAAGCCTTGAAAATGCCTTAAACCCTTAAAATACTAATACGGAATGAAAACTGCACAGAAAATCCTGCAACTGTGCTTATTAAGAAAAGAAAAGAGAAAAACTTGAATAACTAACTAAATAAATTAATAAATTAATTAATTAAATAATAAAATTATCCTCTATTGTTGCAGAATCCTACTGCTAACTGACGGAGCAAGATGAAAGCTACCATACTTAGGTAAACATTTATCCGTATTTTGAATGATATCTGCTTCTTTCACTTCTCGTCGATCATTTTCAAGTGATATGACATGTGCCTGGTCGAACTTTGGAAGATGTAATGTTTCATTTCTGTGTAATATGTCCTCAACGTTTCTCCGCCTAATGTCGTCCCCCCCGGTAATGCCCCCCCCCAAGAAATTCCATAAAAATATTGGCAAGCTAGACTAACGGGTGATCCCATTGCCATCCGTTATTTTTGATAATATCCTTTTCCATCAAATGTGAAGTACGAATGTCTTAAACAGAGTTTAACAATTTCTAATATGTGTTCATTTTTAAGGGGTTTCGTTGTCTACCCTATCGTCGGGAGCTGTTAATTTCACCATAAAAATTTACAAAAACTAGATGTACGCATAATAAATATAAAAATGAGTGAGCGCTCTACAAACTGAGCTAGGTGACCTCCAATGTTAACATACTTTCTATTTTTCTAGTCGCCACATTAACTTTCAATTACGATTTCCTTCCAATAAAACAATTGCTGATAACCTAGATTACCATTTTCCAACACCAAATTTTCTACATAAAATCAACGGAAAGAAGGTCAAAGTAAGCTATCGCACGAAACCAGGCATGGGATCAATCTTAGGAAACAACAATAAGAGGCTTATCAACAAGGAGGGTGTACACTAGGAGATGGAAACGATCAAATGTAATCGTAGGAACAAGTCGATACGGCCATGAAAATGAAACTGTCTGGTGTAATGAAGTCCAAAGCAAGAGCAACATGCAGTAAGGATACCAATGAACAAATGTGGTTTTGAAATAATGTCAAACTTTTTAAGAACGGATTCAGAAAGCATGCCGTATATCTGAGAATGAAAAAAACACAAATTCGTAACTGAGTCGTTGAAAAATGTCTGGGGGTGAACGTGACTAAGCAAGGACGTGCAAATAACTTCCTTTATCTAGAGAATGATACAAATTGATCAAAATTCCAAGCGACTATGCTTACTGCGTGCAGAAGAAAGATTGCCACTATTTAACGCATGTAATGTTCGTTTATAAAAGCGTTAAATAGAAGGTCGAAACGACTATCCAAGCGTAGGAATGGAAGAAGAATTGTATCCTATGCTTCATTCTGCTTTGTAAATATAAACACATATACATATATACATACATACATATATACATACCTATATAGGTACATGTGTATAATACACAATCGACAAGTCATATTAAACCATTGATAAAGTGCTCGATTCAAGTTCATTTACATATGTTATGATAATCATCATCATCATCATTACTATAATCACTCAGTCATCACAGTCTACAGCTGAAGAAAAGCTTTGGCATATCTAACCCTTTCTCTACTGTTCTGAGGTTTTTGATACCCGTTTGGTGTTCCCCAGTACTTGCCTATCTCATCTCACCCTGCTCGTTTTGTCTTCCTCCCCTCCTGAAGCCATCGATTGGTGACCAGTTTTTTATCCGTGATCTACATCTGTCATACTTTATACTCACTACGGAAAACGAATTCCCAAGGTTTCCTCTTGTTTCATAGCTGACGACTTACATTAGACCGTTGCAATTTCTTTGATTATTGTGGCACTTAGGAACTACTGCACTATACAGTTACTTAGTGATGTTATTTACATTTGAAAAGAACACTAGAGAAATAGAAAATATGTGACCACCGGGAATCGAATTACATTTATTATTTTTTAGCGACAACACAATTGCTATGACGGCCTTTGGGAACAAGATGAACAGGTTTATTAAGTGGATTATCCTTGTTTGTGGTTACAATTACTAGTAATCATGCGCCATGCAACGTACGATGAAGGAAAGCAAAAGGTACTTAAGGTACCAGAGATTTTATGAGCGAAATGTCATGCTGCGTATACAAAGTTTGTGCAGAAGCTTCTATCATTGCCTTGACCTCTTTAACAAAGGTCCTGGCGGGCATCCTACCCCCGAGTCGAGAATAACATTTCAATCAATAGTTGTAAGGAATGGATTGTAAGTTTCTCGAAAAGGTGCAATTGGCTAGACAATGTTCCAGCCCAAGTGTTAAAGTTTGTAACATTTACAGGTTCTTCTGAGAACACATTCTTCAAACTCTGTTTTCCTCGGACTAAATGCCATTACATCTATTGTTACTATCAGTGAGCTGTTATGCCCAGTAGAGAGGTGTATTTACAGGTGTTGAGAAATGTAAAACCTGGATACGTAACTGCGATGTAGTCTTTAATCATGACTCATTGCTTAGACCAACAAACTTTATTGCAAACTGCAGTAGATTTCTTTCAGTATTGTTGAATATTTGAATAACACCAAGGTAGGATATATTATAAATTGTTAAATATTTGAATAACACCAAGGTAGGATATCTTATACAACCCTTTAACGATATTGTTTGATAAGACTTTACCACTATTTTTGACTGCTCGTGTATAATTGGATATTGTCACTTTACAGGTGATGTGCTACTTTGTTGATGTGCTGAAGCAGACCGAAATTATAAAATTCAAGGATATCTCCATGAATTGCTAAATAAACTTGGCTCATGCAATTAGCGGAACAGGCATTTAAAACGATGAAACGTATGACAGCTGCTAAAAGGATAAAAAACCATATAAAATAAAACTCGGATTGTTTTTCATTATTTTGCTTTTTGCAGAGTGAATGTGCAGAAAAAAGAATAAAAAACCATTGTATTGTTTAATAAAATAATTGATCTTAACATTGCATGCTGATATCCTATTCTGAACTTTATAAATTGTCAGTTAGAAAACCGAAAGTTAATACGTTTCTTAAAAATGAAGTTGCTAGTATCATAGTTTGAATGTACATTCTGAGAGTGGAATTAATCAGTAACGTAAAATAACGCTATGAAAAGAATCATGCTTGATTCTGATTGTAGGTTATCCTTCCACAGTTGAAGACTCATAGCTCGCGCGCACGCACACGCGCACGCACACGCGCACGCACACGCACACGCACACGCACACGCACACGCACACGCACACGCACACGCACACGCACACGCACACGCACACGCGTAGCAAAGAGCAATATGCTGTATATGGCATTTGTTACCATAGTGCTCAATACAAAATTGTAGAGCAATGTATAAAATATATGTGCAAAGTTAGTATTCTACTGTTGTACCTGGTATGCCTGGTTTCCTGAGCCAACTGCAAATCCAAACTCTTTCTTCAGATCCTTTAATACTCGTCTTATAAGCCCACAACAGTCAAGAAATAATGGGGAATCATATGCTGCAGCTATTTAAAAGAAAGACAATGAAATATTACTTTATTCATCTTCATCTTATTAAGTCCTTACTCTAATTCACTGTTTCAGACTAAATTACATTCCCTCCATGAATCATCATCAAGTTTATATTACTAAAGTATTCTTGTGGTTCATTTTAGTGTACAACATTCTGTCCAGTATTTTACCCACTGAGTTTTCTATGTCAGCAGCTTTCATTTTCAGATTTAGAAAACATTCCTGTATAAAGATGCCAATGACAAATACTCTGAGAAGTCACACAACTACTACCTAGTGTCCCTAATAAAGAGATTTCTTTCAAAAGTATTCTTGAAAAACCCTCAACAAATGGTACAGCACATTCCTCCATCAACAGTTTCAGCACAGCCTACAAACTCTATAGTGCTTCTAAATCCTTATATATTTATGAAGTGGTAAAAATATTTTATCTCCACATGCCCTGGTTAAACTACATGCATGAAGCACATAAGTAATTTCTGTACTGTTAATCTCAGCCAGTGGCTGTGCCTTAAATCATTATCAAGTTAGGAATTGTAGATCAATCAAGACGGTGATCTGATGATTAAGATCCAAGAAAAGCTTTGTCACCGCAAAATAAAGAGAGCCACAGTGTATCATTTAACTCCACTGTAACAGACTTAAGTAACAAAGACAAAAAAGTATCTAAAGACTTAACCATAAACGCATATGGTTATGTATACATATAAACATCAAATATAAAAAGCATACAGTTCTTCTAGCTTTCACTTGGTACACAAAACAAATGACACAGAACACTCATTCAATATTTTGTTCTTTCATAATATCTTTAATGGTCTCACTAATGATCAATCTACTATTCATAAAACTACTATCTATTTCTCTACTAAACATAACGGTAAATGTAAAACAGATGTATATGAGAGGAAAGTATTTGAATAGATAAGATAAGAAACCCTATTTGTAGGTATTTGTTCTTATGCATTAAAAGGTATTTTTGGCATGAACCAAAAGATGTCACCTAGCAACATTTTTACTGTGCTTTTCACAACAAAGTTATCCACACCAAATACATTTCAATAAAATCTTCAAGAGATAAAAACTAGTACATACTTCCCTTCTCATGATATTTCCTTGCATAAGGAACACCGATGTATTTCTTTACTTGATTTAGAAATAATCCTCGGAGAGCATTTTCATTTTCAAGTGTTCTTGGAGGCTTCTCCTTGGCTAGTTTTCTTGCTATTCGAATTTCTTTCTGTTATAATAACGACATAAAAGTGATAAATTTAGTTAATAACAAAGAATATTGTAAATAGACACTAATAGAATCTACAGAAAACATGTCATTAAACTTTGTGATTTTGTTGGAGTAACCTACCCAGGAGAGGTTTAATTTGATTGAAGTCGTTCTTTTTATCCTTTATAAACTATATCAGCCCCTTGGCAATGTATTTCTTTTTAAGGGACATTGAAAGCAGCTCATTTTTGTACCATGATATCTTTTATTCTTAGAATAGTAAGAAAAGAAATTCAAGTAATATGAAACGTCCCTAACATTGTAACAAGGACGGTATCATGGGTATGTCTTGCTTGCAATGTCCACCACTTAAGGTGAAGTTTGACATCCATAGGCCTTACAGTTTCAGTTTTGTAATTCACATTGCGAGAAAAGAGCGTATCCCTTATAAATGCTGACTGCCAGGGAAATAATATTGTGAACTTAAGAGTATGAAATTTCCAACAATCAAGGTTTCTAACCAACGTTGCATTCACAGGTTAAGAACCCTATGATAGTATGAAACAGTATTTTTGGAATAAAAACAAACCTTTCTTCGCTTGCGAAATCTCATAAAAGCATCTTGAAGGCTCACGGGATTCGAGGTTCTCTCTCCAGCTTTATTTTTCTTATTATATTCTGCAATTAGATCACTATTAGGTGACATTGTAATTGTTCCAAGTTAATACAGGACGAACAGTCAAACATGAAGAACAACGTTTGTTTACGTTCACCTTGGAAATCAAATCGAGACACTGTGGTCCAGGCTTCCTACACTCCCAAATTTTAATTGGTCGAATAGAATGCTATCTTGCATATAATTGGTCAATTTGTTTAAGAGGCGTTTTTAAAATTTGTTTGGGTCCCAAACTGTGGTCGGTTGCACAATTTTTTGCAGTTGGAACAGATTGATGAAGTGCAATCCAAGGGGTCAGATTTACAAGCCAAAATTTCACCTTTTACATTCAAGACGATGGGAGCAACCGAGAGCAGAAGCGATGAGAAGGTTTTTGAAACACCTCAGTACCTGAAGTACTCTCACCTTCACCGCGATCCTAGGTCTCCAGCGGATGGGAGAACTCCGCTCTGCAGTGGATCAAATCAAGTTGTCGATCCACGGTCACCGTCTGCGATGTTTGAAAGAACTCCAATCTTTGAAATACCGGAGCCTTTCGACTTTGATAAGTTTTCAGGACTGGAACCAATTAGTCCGAATGTGGCAAAGTTTGAAAACAGGGGATTTGATAAGACACCGACAACGTCTCTTTCGACGGTACGTAGTAAGTCGATGTTAGAGAAGAGCGAAAATGTTGTTCATGACGAAAGTGGTAATGAGACTGAAAATATCGAAAGCAAGAACGAGGAAGAAGTTGAACTCTCCGCAGGAAATTTAGCAGATTCGTTACAAAATGAAAACATATCGTCTAACAAATCGAGTGCGAATCGGAAGAAAAGCAGGAGGCATACGCTTCAAAGTACTGACGGCAACAGGATAAAATCTGGATATCGGAGGAGTTTCAGACTCTCACAGGAAAATCGAGTCATAAATACCAAGAAATTGGAATTTAGCCAACACTATTCTTCACCAACAAATCGATCGCCTTTAGCAACACGTAATTTTGTCCGACTGCAGGAGAGTCCTAGTGTTTCTTCTTATACCAAAAAGAAAATCGAGAAGCAAGTTACGATCCCAGCGAAGTTTAAAGAACAGGTTCTATACAATGAAAATTCATCGTCGGACAAAGAAAATTTACTACCGTATCGACGTTTATCCTACGTTTGAATATTTCCTCAATTATCAATGTAATTTTGTTATTTTTATGTTTGGATGTAAGAATTCACTTCTTTGGGCTCTACTGACTATTAGTACAATTCAATGCCCCGTGTTACATATTTAGATCTTAGTAGTCACTATTTATAGTTTAGTACTCAGAAGATTGTTCTGTAGAATTTTCAGAATAACAGACGCTATTTCAGTCATAAAATTAGAGAAATCCAATGAAATCCAATGGCGATATTTAAATATTTAGACCTTTCAATTTCCATGTAAGTATTTTAACCCCTTTGCTTTTTTAACGCTAAAGGAAAGGTGGTTAATGAATTAATGGAAATTAAATAGCCCCCATATTATCAGGTTATGTTACTTTTGGATGAAAGTATCTCTTTTCAACCTGCTGTGAATATTTCCGTGAAAGTTTACATAATCTTACCCAGTTATGTAATTACTTTACTATCCAGTTGTATCATTATCATTATTTAAATAATGGCAGCAGCCTTTACCCCTTGTTCGTTTTCTTGTCATCAGACTTTTTATTCCCTAATGATAAAGGGATGGAGTCTTTCTGAAAGTAAAAAGCACTGTTGAATGGTGTGGCTATTTCTCTAAAACTTAATTTAAAGGCCTTTTTTAGGAAATCATTGGGAAATGTACCAGTTACACACAAGTAAATCAGCTCCAACGTTACAGAAGCTGTAGTGCTGTAAGCTATGTTCATGTCAGTTAAAAACTTCAGGGCCCATAAATAATACACTGGTTGGATGGAGTAAGATAACCTTCGTAGATTTTGGGGCAGGACAGGTGTGTACTACATGAACATTCGAACCACGCGTTGTCTGTTGGTTTTGTTTACATTGTTTTTAGTTGCAGCCGGCTAGGAAAAAAGACCGTATTTAGTTGTATTTGTACATGTTAACTTTGTATTTGTTTACAGGTGAGCGACTTGTACTAGTTTGGCCCCATTGCTTATCAGGGGGCTGCACTGAAAGATTGCGACTTGTATTAGTTAACTGCGGACACACGATTACAGTAAGTAATGCTTTAAGGTAGTGTTTTGATTTGTTTATGAATTGAACGTGTTCTTATATTCGTGTCACTAATTTTGTACAATTTTATCAATCATAATTGGAAAGAAATTCACTCATTCTTGAGCTTCGCAAAGCATGTTGTTTATGATGAACCCTTCCAACCATTTCAAAAGAAGAACTCGGGCGTTATATTGCTAATGTTGATCTTGATGAGCGGGGTGTTTCTTGTTACTTCTATTGCAGTAATCTACAACGTTTCTCTTCCTCTCCAACGCCCTGAAAGAACTGTTATTTATGAAACTTTTATCAGGTACAGCAAAATGTACTCTTGGGTGCCTAATAGAAAGGGGTGGTTGGAATAAACCAGGGGCTTGAAAAAATCTCTAAAACTTAATAAACGGGGGTTGGGCGTTGGAAAATGACCAAAACGTGTAAATAATGAAGTCAAGAATCAATCGTTAGAATCAATTGCAACTTTCTAAACGCAAGGTAATACAACAAAAACAATAGTCAGTTATTCGAAGCCATGGCAGTCTACTACTTGCCTTCCAAGATTTTAAAAATATTCCCCTTATCCTGCTCAAAGACAATATTATTGTTAACATCTGTAATGTGCGTCTTCACACTTCTTTGAGCCTCGTGAAAGACAATGTTTTAATGAATACATTGTCTACTTGCCTGCCAAAGTACCTCCTCCAAAAATTATCATGGGTGGGAAATTACATAAAAATTAATAAGGGGTGGAATAAGAATGTCATGGGTGGAAATTTTAGAAACATCGGACATTAGGCACCCAAGAGTAATCATATGCGATAAGCATGTTTGCGAGTTCGATTACTATAGGAATGTCTAAGGCGCAAACAACTCAAAAAAGTCTTGTACGTGCTTTGCACAATTCTCTAGATAATCCCCATCTAACCTTGAAAACTAGAGAAATATTCTCATAACTTTTTAATAAACTATTAATCTCAAATAACCTGTAATCTTTCATAATCTCGTACAGATATTTTTAGGTCATTTGCTCCTTTGGAATGGCACTGCCATAACCTTTGATGTTTCATTCTCGGAATTTAACTCTCTTTGGTGGGAAAAAGTTTTTGTTCAAGATTTACAAACGGGCTTTTCTTGGCCTCGTAAGAATAATCAAGGGGATGAATATAACAAAGCTACCTGACGGAACTCGCCAGTCAAGTTTAAGAGACTTTTCTGTTTAATGGTTTCCAGTAGGGAAAGAGGGGGCATGTCACGAAAACATAAAGCATTATATCTTCTTTTTTTAAAGGAAATACAGAATCTGAAACTGTCTCACAAGCACGTACACTATCTTACCCAAATTACAATTTAAAAAATAACTGTTTAACTGTTTCCGGTGAATGCAGAAATACATTACTTGGGAAAATAGTGGAGGCGCTGTAGCCCACTAGTGGCACCACTGATATTGATCCCAGGGAAGTCTAATTTAGTCCAAGCAATAGAGTTACCGCACCAGCGAAACCGGTTAGCACTTTTGCCTAAAGGCCATTGCAGCCTACACCAGAGAACTTCAACGTAAGTCCAAGATCCCTGCCTACACGGTGTCTAAATAACGTCAACCGTTTTTCTCAATTATTTGCTTGCTTTATCACCCTACATTCACAACATACAATGTTTCGTCGATCAATACGGTCCAGATCTTTCAAGGAGCGAGCATGTCGTATGCTTCACGGAAAGCAATACATAAGATGCAATCGGCAGGAAAATGTACACTAAGTTTTTTCAATACGAATAATCAAGGTTTAAGATATCCTTAGATATTTGAAACCAAAGCATTAAAATATCCTAAAATGTTTAAAATTCGAAAGTATGCTAAGTCTTTATGCTTTTCATACTCCAGCTTCGAATCACAGGTCAAAATTCAAAGAACAGAAATAATAGAGAGATACTGAAGGGACAAAGCTACCAGAATGACATCAACACAACATTTCTGGTCACTTATGCTCTCTTCCTACTAACCAATAAATAGCGAAGCATGCACTTAAATTTCCATCAGTTCAATGAGCGAAATCTAACGGAAACTACCGTAAGAAATCAAAAGGTTTTAAAATTTCTCTCTCATTGTCGCCCAATGTTAAAGGGTACAGACGTGACGCCCAAAGTTCTCAGAATCTGGGGAGTATTCTTAAATCCACTGGAGTTTCTGCTGTTTTGATGAAAATAGAGGTCACTTGACGCGTTTGCCACAGTTAAGAGCAAACGAGTTACTTTGATAGAAGTACGAACCCTAAAAAATTGTAAAACCTAAAAGCATCTTAACAATATCAAGGCATAAATTGGACTAACACTAAGAACATTTTGGAAAGGTACTAGAGACATAGAAAAATATGTTACCAGCGGGGATCAAACCCGTGACCTATGCTATCGCGGCGTGCGCTCCACAAACTGAGTTAAATGACACCCGATGTTAACATCTCTCCACCTCTCTAGTCGCAACATTACTCTGGAGTGACGAATAAACGGGGAAGTCATCATTACGGTCTAAAGTTAATAAACGGGGGGTTCTGAACACCAGTCTCAATTTCGTCAAAGTCTTAAATGAGGATCACACACGAGAACAAAAATCGTACTAATTGACTATTCAGCAACTGTTTCAGGGTCAAATGTTGCATTGGAACTTATTCAAGTATTTCAGATATCATTTACATTTTGAGCACTGGGAAAATTCCTTGACATTAATAAACAGGGGGTCCTAATAAGGAGCGGGGAGGTTTATAAATTTAAAAAAATAATAAGCGGGGAGGTACGATTATTTGGCACTCAAGAGTAGCACACAATCATCCACCGGTGGACATCGACATCCAGCTCAACGCTGGTGGAGACCAGCCTGTCTGTGCCATGCGGCATGACCAAGGAAGGAAAGCCATCTATCTGTCCAAAGGCCATTGAAATTTAGAAAGTATCATAGAGAAGAGAGGGTTGAAAATGTCAGCTTTGAAAATATACTAAAGAGATAGAAAATATGTCATCAGCAGTGGTGATGTATTCTCTATTTCTCTAGTATCTTTTCAAAACTGGTATTTCAAGTCCTCTCTTCTGGATGATACCATTTAAGAACATTTTATAGCTTGCAGTCAAATTTAACGTAAGTGAATGCCAATGGTACGCGGAAGTCATTCTTGGTGTTTTGTTCTTTAAACATCTTTCTATAATTTTACTTTTTCAGATTCTTGACCTAGATACTAGGATAAAATTAACATGAAGGCTTGGTATCGTTCAGACTGTCAGATTTTCGAAGGTATTAGGAGTTTTTAGGGCTTTTTTGCAAACGTTCTTCTAAACTTTCTTGTAAGTCTGGGTTAGAACTTATCATGGATAGAATGGTCACTTATATACATGAGGATATATGCAAATTCATAATTTGTTCCTCTAGTCAGTAGCTAAGAGCAACTAAGGAACTTTATGTGAGGAATTATATTCGCTCGAGTGGCTATCACGATGGAGAAGGATATTCTGTTACAACATCACTTGGCAAAAAACCAACTGAATGACAGATCGGTGGCATCAAATTCCAGTTTATTAACCTGTGTACTAAACTTTTAATGCTATTTTGATCAAGGCGCACGTTGATGGGACATGCTACTGTAATTCATAGATGTTCCTGTGCAGTTATCTGCGCAAGTGTTGCGGATTTTGCCAAAGAAGCCTCGTTTCATTCTCACAGCTTTCACTATTTTTAAAGCAAATAATTCTACAACTGGATAAATACGATATCAGAACAGGTAAGAGAACGGTCTCTTGTTTAGCAATATTTGTCATAATTTCTACGGTTTACCTATACAATTACTAATTCATAAACGTTTAACATTAACAATCATGGCCAGGTGTCCTCTCTGAAGTATAACTAAAGTCGCATGGTCTGTTGGACGTTTACAGGGTTTAAAGACATAAGTGCAATTCTGATATCGTACGATGTTACAAGATAGGCTTCTGGCATTTAGCCAGCTATGTCAGGCAGTCTGCCTTGCTAGCGCTGAGCTGTTATTAGTTAGTGGGTTGACCGCAATCACATTTTTGTCGGACCACAAGGAATTCTTTACTTAAAATACATCCTTTCAATGCAATTGTAAACAAGATCAAAGCTGTAATAGGAGCAACATTGTCTGAAATATCTTAAGCTAGGCATAATTACATTTCTTGATACATGGGGATTGTCATTAGGTCCCGGAAGATTCATTTCTATCTGAAAGGAGAGGGTTATGTCCTTGTGATTCCTGCCCTCCAAGAATTGAAGTTTTAATTCAAATACTCTAAATAGCTTGTGTACTGATTCTTGTACCTTTACTCGTGACAAACTATTCGGACCAGCAGTTTGATGTAGAAGCTTTTCAAAAGAATCCGGTAGATCAAGATGAGCTTAAAAAGTTCAATTGTACTATTGTTATACAAATATTACTCTTGAACTGATTGCTAGCCTAAATATATTGGTTTAAAGCCTTCAAGTATGTAAAATATATAAGCCTAAACTGGGCAAATCGTTTATGTAGGAGCCAATACTGATATGGACTTGTCACTCGACCAAACGTCCGTGTCAAAACGTGCAAGAGTCTTTTACTCCGCTTAAGTTTCATAGCAAATCATTTATTGAACTTTAAATCATTTACAACTGTACATACTTTTTAAGAGAACAATTATAATGATCAAGGACTATAATACTCTTATATATTTAAATATAAGCTTTAAGAAGTTCGTTCTTATTATATCATTAATTCCAAATAGTATAAAAGTTTTTATGTTCTTAATACTCCAGTCTTGAAAGACAGTATCTAGGTTTACAAAGTGAGAAAGCGAAATCATGGAAAGATAGTACCAGTACAAAATTTCCAGAATGATAGTCACACACAAGTTTCACCCACTTTCTGTAGTATTTACATCACTGCAAGCTACCAAAGGTTCTTTTTTTGTTACTCCAAATTGAATTTTTCCGTTCTTAGGATTTTTCTTAATATTGAGAAGTTTTAAGGCTCAGGTTCTTCTAGGTATCTCCTTATTACAAAATATGTGAAAACTCCTCAACATCCGAAGCAAAGTGTAAGCCTGGAAGATAAATTAGTACTTTGCAACATTAATTTTCGCGTGGGTACAGCTAATATCATAAGCAAGTGCGTAATGGAAAATAATTGTACGTGAGTACTGTACAAATATAAGTCGATACCCTCGTACAATTGTCCTGTATTTACTACAACAATATAAACACGATATGGAGCGTGTCAAATGAAACTGAATTTTGATAATGTAAATAATCAATATACAACATTTCTTCACGCCCTTGTAAAACCAGGATTACGTTACCAGGAATGAATCAAAGGTAGCCTGCGTTCAAACTATCCCATGCTGAAGAGGGGAATTTTTATCTGCGAGCAGTCTACAAGGTTAGATACAGGACACAATGTGCCTCTTGTTGACGCCTTAAAACTAAGTGAAAATCTGAAATATTTTAGTTTGCTGCCTGCTTAATGCTATCATTGCATTTTCTCAAGGTTCGGGTTCTTCGATTGCAGACACCAGATGCTCCTTCCAATATATGACTTTTAAAGACGTATATCAAATGTCAAAAGTGCATTTCCAAATCAGATTCTTTTAAACCTTGTTGCTTCTATATTTATTTTTGAGATGCCTACTGAAACTATTATATTTAGCTCCTTTTTAATCATTTTCGTATATTTATTTCTTTATAATTAATTAATGGACTCAATTGCATTTTTGAAATTTTATAAATAAGAGCTGCTCTGATATAACAGCTGGGGTTTAATATTGGTTTCAAATGCGAGTACCTAGACGGAACGAGTAGTCCATACATAATAGTGCCCAAGAGATTGGTCACGAAGCTGGCCCTCTAAGGGAGGGGGCGGTCGTAATTTCCAAAATATGAAGGGAGGGGCGGTCATAAGTTTCATCATTCTCCGGAAATAATCCTAACAATAGAATCCATTCAATATTATATCACATTTGGTTACATCGATACAAAAATGTCAATGGTGGGTAAAATCAACTGAAAGTGGCATTGTATAGTCCAAATTCTAGCTGGGAAAAGCTAAGCCATTGGTTGAAAGTCGTGAAAAATGTTTGTTCATTAAGGCCAAAAGACACAATTTTTTTGTAGTTCTGAAGTTATGTCTCACGAAAGGCATTTTCAAGGAACATTCAACGCACATACCCACGGACATACGGGCAAGAGTCACCCAACAGTCATCCCATAGGTCCGACATTCTTTATTTCCAATGTATGATGATAGACTACAGTGAAAAATATATATATGCCGATCAGAATGTCGGGGGGGGGGGGAGGAATACGCTAGTAAAGTCTCTCAGGGAGCGGCGCTCGCCCTTGCCCCCCTCACCTTCGTGATTACGACAGATTAAAAATTGTCTCTGTCAAAATGATGGACCTCCTAGCACCTCTTATCTGCTTGTAAAAGTAAGCAATGTCGAATGCAATGATTTACTGCAGCTTCAGGTACCATGTGAAACATGACGTTACCTTATCACTTTCATTTCTTCACCTTGTTGTTTCTCTTTAACGTCTTTGCTTAGAACGTTTATTCTTTTCAAAGTAATTACTTTTGTATTCATTTTAATGCTCTTTTCATGTAATTTTACATATTCTATTTTTCACTTTTTGTTAATAATACTAAAATTATTAATTGTCAATATTTTGCACAGGCTCGCCTGCCCAGTAGAACCGCCGCTAACGAATCATGGAAATAACTTGTGATCAATGCGAACAGATACTACATCCATTCCTTGCCAAAAGGCAATCTGGACTTGGCACCACCCCCTGTATTATTAATGTTATTTAAATAAAACTTGACAGATAGAATGGGAGGCGGTACAACAAGCGGCTAGATCTTAAACAATATCAATCTGTAGTAGTTTTGGCCATTCATCATCACTTCTGTGACAGAAGTTCTGTCAAGTTATCATGTCGCTGATTGCTATAAAACAATACAATGAACGAAGGATTTCTACTTTCGTATGGCCCAAGCTTAATCTTGATACTCAAGCTAATGAGACTTAAGAAACCGACAAGATCCCGTTCTTGTTTATTAACTTTCCCAAAATAAAATATATATTTAGGGAAACCTGATTGTAGCGATAAGTTAGCAAACCAGTAAATGCAGCTGGAAATTTAAAGCATTTCGAGACAAAATGCTCTGTGCCACCGCTCTTGCACAACAATTTTATAGGAGGAGATTTAACTACCATAGCCCTTCCTAACAACTTCAATTGTTGACAGCAGCCGTAAGTTAAGCTGTAATTGAGTCCTCTTGAATATCAGTAGAGATTAACAAGTTGCGTTTGAAGGTTGCAAGGAATAGTTGGACGTAATGTTTGGAGACAAAACTCACTTGTAGTAGCGGTCAGTGGCAGCTCGTATGACTCTTTCTAAGAAGTGAGCGAATTAGAGCACCCAAAATAAGAGGACTCGAGTTATAAGGTTTTATGCCACTTTATACCACGTAATTTTCCTCCGGCAAAGGGAGAAGGGAGATAAGGACACACAAAAACAGGGGGAAAATGGAAAAGAGACGTCCATGTCATTCTTTAAATGCCAAAAGGTGAAAAATCTTCTCCGAAGGCCGAATAGAATATGAAAACATTTGAATTATCTCTAAGCCCCCCACTTTTTATTTGATGGGTTCTGTAATTATACAATGGCGTCGTTCTTATTCGTCACCATTGCCCTTCAGCTCCAAAGGCTTTTTTCTCTAAACTATCTTGCACTTTCAGATTTTGTCTTCTTAAGTCCTCTTGATTGTTCTTTAGTCTTTGAATTTTATGCCTCTTAAATCCTTTTCAAATGCTTACAGACAGGATCCCTAAAGTTTACCAACTGTCTCCTAGCTTTTTTCTTCAGTAATGGGTGTATCTTGTTCCCACTTCTTTGCTAAATGAAATATTTACTAGCAATTCATATTCAACCAGCGTTTGCCCTTCGATAATTGTATGCAAAGTACGGTAGCACAATCCGCTTATTCAATACAACAGCATTCCAAAAAGTGTTAAAAATATCTACATTGTAGCCAGCTATAAATATAGGTACACTTGTCATATAGATGTTTCTGGAAACCCAATGTCTCTTCGATTGCCAAAAGCTGTATCAATCTGGTAATTTATGAATACTAAACTTCGACAAATTTGTTCATTGTATAATTATATCATAAGTAAATCTATATTTGAATACTGCGTTAAGTAACGGATTCACTTTGCCAAACGTTTTCGCTATATACTGGTCACAGCAATAGCATGGAGTAAAGTAAGAAAGCTTTTAGCGATGAATTCATAGGAAATGAGCTTGGAAAAAAACACATCGTAGAAAATAACAATTACGTGAGCGACTCATTTTCTACCACTCTCGTTTTTAAAAAACGTTCTTAACAAATTATTTCTCTCGAAAGAGCATCGGCTTCATTGTTTTGATTAATGCGGCTTCTAAAGCAGCAAGATGGAACGGATGTCAGTCTTTGGCTAATACCCTAAACGAATTCTTTTAGTAGTTGTCGAATTTCGTACGTGTCGAATGTGTCGCTCACGTTTTGTCAATTTTGTACCACTAACCAACTTTTAAAACCTTGGATGATTACTTCTTCACTGTTTCTGAAACTGAAACTCTTTATTTTACTTCCGATATTATAGACACAAAAAGATGAAAATTACGTATCGAGTTGTTACTGGGACTCTCATGTTTTGCTCGGCGGCGTTTGCAGTGGGCAGCATTGTCACCAAACACTGGGTGCATTGGAGCAAGGGTACTGTGCAAATACACAGGGGCCTTTGGGAGAAATGTGTCACAGCTGACAGCATAACATGTGAAAAACTATCATCGAAGGAAAAAACAAGTACGTTTGATTCATTAAAAACTTCGTTTAGTGTCGCTAATAAGCAAGGGTAGACCATTGGATTAGCGCCTAGGCTAAGTATCATATTTCATGCCTTCGAAAGGTGCTTTCTGTGTAATAGGTACTGATACACTGATATATTAAAGTATTGTAGTGAGCATTGAGAACTTATTACTGCGCATGTCCGTGTAAATGTTTGACTTCTAAGCTAACGTTGAGCTTTAATATATTCAGAAGTTTGAAAATGGTTGAATGATAGCGTCCATGTTTTTCTCGTTGAAGTTTCTAGTTTTCTATTACTGCGCTGCTAAAGTTTCAGCATGATATACTTTGAGAAAAGAAATAGAGAGCCCATACAAGAGAGAAACCATGTTTTTATTTGACAGTGTCACCGTTTAAGTTCAACAGAAGATGCTTATTGTGCTATCAACAGATAGATATCTTGTTTTATTGTATAAAGAAGTATTATGGGATGAAGGCATAAAATACAAGTAATATTTTAATGATGTGCCCTTACATTGGGTATCAAACAACCTTATTTTGTTTTACTGTTTGAGATGATTATAACTTCCATCTGATTACTTGACAATACGACCAAATTTGAATTTAGAACCAGTTAAAGCTGCTGAAATATTGAAAAATATTATAGAGACGGCCCCGGACTGACCTGTTATGGCTTCTTAAAATTACAGCTCTGTTCAACATACTACCTTAGCTGTTATTCGTATAATAAAACTATGATTTCGAGAGGAAAATAACAGTCTTAGGATCCCAATCAAAACTGTCTCCTTGCAAAAGAAGTGAATAAGCTTTTCCCAAGAACAAAACCTAATTGTATCTCGTAAATGGTTCAAAAGTATTGCACATGATTTGCATCTCTGGGTACAAATTTGTGGGCTACTTGTCTGGGATTTCTCAAGGTAGTAAGTCATTTTTGGAAAAAAATTCTAAAATAATTCTATTTAAAATTTAGGATAATTCACTAAATCCAAAGAGAGTTGGTCTAGTTCCTGCAATATTAGCAAAAATGTAATATTGTTGGCTACGGGAACCCTCCAGTCTTGATAAAGCTAACAAAGAGATTACGATGTCGACTAAAAATGTACCCCAATGTATCACATAGATATTGAGCTTTTAGACGCTTTAGCATCGATTTCTGGCTTTAGTATTATGATAGAATAAAATTAATTATCCTAACTGTACATTATTGTAGGGCAGAGCAAATAATGTTTTTAATTGGGTACCAATGAAGCAGGATTATTCTAGATACATTTTTTCAATTGCCAGAGCTTTACAAACTTCTTCCTCTCCCGGAGACACGAATATATTAACTACTGTCCTATATATCATGCCTTAGAAGTTAGTAACGGTAACAATAGCTGCATAATCATTTATCCCTATGGTTCTAAACTAGAGGTATATGTACCAAGTAACGAAATAGGGGATGCGGGATAAGTTCTCAAATTCAATATTGTGTAGACTGAGTACATACATTCTGATGACGGTAATACGGAAAATCAAAAATGCCTTCAGATTATAATTATGGTTGTACTGTGGCAGTTTCGTTTCTTTTGAAGGACAGTTTTTGCATTCCGTACTCTTGCATTCTGTCTTTTGTATCAACTGTTTCAATCCCATTTACTCCTAAAGTCATTATACACAGGGGGTACGGGGGAAATTTCAAAGGCTCAAGGGGTACAAACGTATAAGAAGGTTAAGAACGATTGCTCTAACCATACTGTTCTAAAATACCAGAAACAGGAAAGCGTACAGCTGCACACGTAGTTTCATAGGCTAGTCCTAGAATCAAGTACATTGAATGTAGTATATATGTTATTTATTTTGACTGCTTTTATTTTGTTGCACAGTTTTTCTGAGAGTCACGCAAGCACTGATGATCTCATCAGCAGTTTGTATACTTGGAGGAGCCATTTATTTGGTAGTTTCAACATTACTGAGAAAATTACAAGCTTGGATAATTGCTGTTATTGCTCTGACAGGAGGTAGGTAACTGCATTAATACCTGTGTAGCATATAGCTCTTCTACCCTTTAATTAAAGGCAACTAACATATCAACTAGTACTTAGGTCTGGCATCATTTCTTTACAGTTTGGCCAATTGCAAAAGCAGCTGTATCTGTATTCATCGTCCTTGGTTTACACTTCACACTTTATGCACTTCTATTAATGCCAAACTCCATGTTTAGTTTAATCCTAGGGATGCTTTTTAAGTAACCTTCATTTTCAGTCTCAAAGCAGTTGCGCATACTTGTATGATGTCACCTTTAGTTGTTTAACAATTGCTTAGATGATAATCAAGAAGAACACTTTCTCAGTGTACATTTGACCAATATACATTTGCTGGGCCGCAGCCCCCACTGCGGCATACACCAACACCGATCCTTTCTCTTCTAAACGCAAGTCTAAGTCATGATGTCAACATATGCACGTCATGAAATAGCGCTGGCAATTTATTTCACCAGCATGCAGTTTGTACGTCATAGAGGAGCTTACATTCAGTGCCACTGGACACGGCAGCTGCGCAGCCTCTCTCTTCCGAACCACAATTGAAAGTACAGTTATCTTAGCTTACGTTTTCAACAGTAGATTCCATATCACCATACCAGCCTCATGCGCTCAGTCTAAGTTTCCCTGATGTCGACTCTGCCAAAGTTCTCCTGATAATAATAGAGATGCTATTTAATGAAAGCTGGAAGTCTCAAGTTGGGACAAGTATTGCTTTCCTAGGTGAAAAGCAGACTCGACATAATCTGATCATTTCTTGTCTGACCTGTCTTTTGTAGACATTACTCTTGTGGTCGCGATTTCCATCTACACCGCCAAGATTGATATCCCTAATAAGAAGTGGACGTATGGTTTTTCTTATGGACTGGCTTGGGCTAGCGTACTGCCCTCAACAATTGTTGTTGTATTGGTTCTCCTGATGGCAGTATTTAATGGGCGCAAGGATCAAAGGGCTGGAAGCATCTAAGAATATGACCACTGACTCTCTAAGGAGGAATTGAACGTCCTTACATCTGTGATCATGCTATGTAGAACATGAAACACTTATTTTGTTGGGTTCTGTACAGAGGACTAGCATTACCCACTAGGTTCACTTTTCTAAACTTTGTGGATAGAAGTGAACAGCGGAAAAACTCAATAGAGGGTTGGGGTGTAGGTAACTGTACACTCTGGGACAAATTAGCCTGCTGACATAGTAAATGAAGCAACGTAATCTACTTGAGCTTTGACCTCGTGTCACGTGAAAAGCACTTCAAGGATATTATGCTTACAATGCAAATAATGGTGAATGATGGACAATGAATTGTATAGATATTGTGATCAAAATGCTAGGTTGTGCCATCATCTGGCTTTTTAGATAGATTTGCATGCCTTTAGGGCCACCGAGAGATCGTAATAGTCCACAAATTAAAATTTTCTCATGAATTTTTTCTATGTAAGGATGGGCCAATGTTACATTGATCCCCTCTAAACGCTTTCGGAGGAGCTGAGCCCACAGAGCTTCCCAATTTCTCCACCATTGATAGTGATTCGCATTAACAATTGCCACTTGCTAAGTACAGTTCCTACCAATTTTGTGTCAAGAGTGGTCTAAGGGTACAATGATCATTGATCACTAATACTGGTAGTACTGTTTTTTGGTTACAAAAATTTGCATATATGTAAAGGTCCACAGTGAAACTATATTTAGGAGCAATTGTACATAGTTTTAGTTGTAACTTACACTGTGGCTCCATAATAATTGTAAAGTAAGTAATTCAATAATTTAAAGAGTGTTCTTCAAGGCTCCCACTTATGTTCACTGTTGTTTCCTATTTGCTTAGAGTGCTTTAACAATTCTTATCATGACATAGCGTTTGAGAAATCATTTCCATCTAGATGGACGTGTATAAAAAGCGAGGTCTCTAGCTTCATATCGTATTTGCAGTAAATAACACTTTCAATGAAAGTTACACTGACAAGAGACAAAAGGTATACTAGAAAGTCAATTTTGTAGTTCAGATATTAACTAAGCAGAACAATTAAGGGGCAGGTAATGGAGTACAGCATTGCTTATTTAGCTTTTTATATTACAGAAGTACAGGGTACCATTGATAAAATTTTAACCCAAACCTTGATCTGGGTTGAAACACTAATAATTTACCTACTCTGTAAATAGGAGAGACAAAGACAAGCTTGAAACCGTCATTTCTATCCTTAAGCAAGAAGAGCCCCGTTTGCATGAAAGACATGCACGTGCGCAATGCCTTTTTCTAAAACCCTGCTAAGACCTGGCTTTGCATTACCTGTGTTAGACCGGGTTTTTGCCCGCGATGGTTTAATAACACTAGCTTTCTTTGTATTTTATCGTTAAATGTGGCTGAAAGAAGGTTTAGAATAACGTTAACATAGAAAACTGGGAATAAATTTATTGTGACGTTATCAGATCATTTTGTTAAGATTGCAAAAGTTACAAAAAGGCATGAAAATTTGAGTGATTATCTTAAATAATTCAAAATTTATGAATGCAGTTTAACTATATATTAGAGTTAAAGCTGGATAGAACGTTTTTAAAAGATGTAGAGATGTTTACTCATATTTCCGTCTTGTTCTGTGTCGATGTGTAGGTTATCTTACTTTTTAACAGCCAAAATTTACAGAAAAACTGCTTACAATATATAACCTTCTACAAAGACTACTTCACAGAAATCGTAGACAGCCAAGAGATATGAATATTTTTTTATCATATATTTACTACCTCCACCAAATTGTAAGAAATGTGTAGTCCAACCAATAAAACTGAATTGTTACACGAATGGCAAATCCCAAACACCTCATTTTTCGAAAATCTCTAACGGCCAGGTTGAGTTCACTTACTAGTAAAACAGTACAAATTTTTTATTAAACTTATGTACAATGGCTGTTTAATGTTAATCAACCTAGAAGTAGTAAAGGAGCTAATACAACAATTTTGTAATGAATACAAAGCAAGGAAACAAGGCTAAGAAATTAAGGCCCCAAGGAACCACACTTATGACCTCGACACGATCGCAGGAGCGAGGGAGGTAAGCAAGTTTTTCTTATTAGCAAACAGTAGAATCTATGATTTTTAACGGGAACAAGAAAGGGATAGGAATCAATGAACAGTAACAGCTTCCTACCTTATGACAACACAGTCACAGAATAGTAAATTATTTATTACTTTGTGATACAGTGTTAAAACTCAACACTCCTAAAACTATCGTAGTCCGATTTGCTAGTATATTACTATCGGAATACCTACCATGAAAAGCGCCTGGTATTATATAATGGTGTAGAAGGCATAGCAATGGGGTAACGTTTGATTTAGGACCTGAAGATCAAGGGTTTGAATCTCATGTGCTTTGTTAGACTCAGAAGTAATAATATTGTGAGTTTGGTGAACCATAACTGCACCAATTGACCCGCATTGGCAGGAGGAGGTGCCTCTCAGGACAGTATTGTCCAGCAGTTAGATCGGTTGTCCCATAATTCAAGAGTTATGAGACTCAGAGGTTCGGAACCTGTTCTTGCATTGATACCATTGAAGAACATATGAATTCTATTGTACCTCGCGGTACCAAGGTGTAAAATTGGGACGTGGCTAAGATGACAATAAACATCATATGTGGCTTCTATTTGTCTACACTCCCAGGGTAGTGGATCAGAAACACACTATTAGCAGCAGGCCTTAGCTGCGGGGTAAACATCAGTTATAAAGCGACTTTGACTGTACGTAGCACAGGAAGGTCCCTATATGATTTCTGTGTATGTTACTTCACACTTCCTTATCCCTGATCTTTGTATCTCTGTTAAAGGCTTTTACAAGAGAAAGATAGTTAAGTTCCAAAAACATTATTGCGACTACACTCCTTTGTTTACAAGTAGGCTTTGGAGGTGAAGCTGTTCTCGCCTACTTGGGTTTTTATTGGAGCAGGTGCTTACTTGTATAACTACAAAAAAGGATAATCAGCCATGGGAATTGTAAAATGGTCATTTTCATTGTCATGTGTTCTCTACAGTTTCCTCATTTTGCTTCTTCTTCTTGTTTCTATTACTTTTCAGCTGGAGGATTTGCTTTCCATGGCAGACGCTCATTACATCACCTTTATAGTAGCGACAACCAAAAGACCTCTGCTGTCAAAAAACTTTTTTGACACCTAGTAACTGAATACGAGGAGTAAATATCGACTTCAATGAGTTTAATTAAAAGGCAATGTCCATTACATTTAAACACAGAATAAACCATCTACCCCAAATCTAAACTTTAAGGTAACGCAAGCGATATGTAGGAATACTACAAAACTGAATAGATTAATTCTTGAATATCAGTATTGTCTGTAATTACAAGGCTTTTAAAAGCTGTAGAAAGTTTTCCTTGTCTAAGTAACAATTAGAGTTGAATGTAAATACTCGCTAAGGACTTGATAATAAAAACTTGTGTGAGACTCCATATTTCTTCCCCAAGACATTATCATTATCAGGTAGATACGTATGCTTTAACATGCTTAGACACCGTATAAATAACTTGTAGGAAGAAGTTATGCATCTACGTTTTAAGTACAACTGATAGACTGTTCTATATCTACTAACGATACATCATAAAATAGCCAACACCTAGAAGTCTTCAATATCAATTTTCACTTAAAACAGTACAATTTTCTTATCAATAGACGATCTGCAGATTGGACAATTCCCAAGAGTTGTCGAGCATATAGAGCACGTACCATGGCCACATAAGAAAACCACATTTTTGGGACGATCTAGGCAAACAGAGCATGTATTCAAAGACTCCATATCTTTGACTTTTGTCTCCAGGGTCTTCAACGTTTTTAGCAAATTGGCATACTTCGAATCCTCTTTCACGGCACCTTGTTCTAAAGCAGTCCCATCTGGGGATGAAAAGAGTTTAAATAGTTTGTCAACAAATATAGGCCAGTGGTCAGTAATCTTATACTTACGCAGACCATGCCTGTTTTGGGGTATCATCTACAAATCCATTTGCGAGTCGTGCAATATGCGTATCCATGTCTCACATGCATTTACAACGGACTCAACCTCAGCAATGATTATGACGTCTTTTTACTGATTTTTGCCCTAATAACTTGAGTTCTCATTTAACTTAACCCAATCCTTAATAGGTCCCAGACCCCTTGACATACTTTGCGGACCCAAGATTGCAGACTACTGCCATGGAAGGCCTACTTGTTTGTATATTTATAGTTTGGTCGGCTTGGTTTGTCACATCTATTTTGTTGTTTGCTTATATCTACTTCAATGAGGGAGATGAAGAGCCAATGTAATTTGGAAAGCTCCTTTGTATCGTTATTATTGTTATCATCATTATTACAGTTGGTTATGAAAGTAATCTCTTGGTTAATGCCAACAGGAAACGCGAGAAGTACCAAGAACTCTGTACGCGTCTGAAGTCGTCGTATTCTACCAAATTTGTAAATTGAAGCATGGGTGCTATTGGTACATTAGCTGAACAAGCAAAATCGTTCCGGAAATTTTTGGGTTGCATCGGTCTTAGTAAAGGAGAATCCTTCTATATTTCAAAAAAATTGACTTGCTGTTGCATTCGTTGAATACAAAGTTCACACATGTGCACCGTACATAGGTAAAAGACGGAACGGAATGTGCTAGTCCAACTATGCTAGTCTGAATGTGTACTGAGAGTCCTAAACGCAGTTCTAACTAAAGTAATACATCACAATTAACATTATCAGTTTATCATATAGTCATGCAAAATTTTTAAAGGTTTTAAGTAACCACAAACCCCTCATTTGTGCAAAATATTTTGATTCTTTTGGATCATGGCCACAACTTTGGGAAATTTTTCAAAATTTTCTCTCACATATCAAGAGTATGTATGTTTTACTAAACAAATTATTACCAGATATATATTAATTTTAATGATGTCTATAGTAGTATTATTCTTCTGTTTTATTATGTCCTGATTCATACATCAGTACATAATACATTGTTAACATAGAATTTACAGATATTGAAAAGATCAAAATTTACGATAGGTGAGACATGATTGGTGGAAAACAATGGACACAACAGTTACATAGGACTGCCATGGAGACAAAGATCATCAGAGCTTTAATAAAACAAATGGTGAGAGCCATTAAAGAGTGCTACTATTATACCTCTTGAGAGCCAAATATTGTTTTCACCTCAAGACCAATCCTCCCATCTGTTAAAAAGGTGCGCTGCCTATCCATTAAACAAGCAGTGTAGTGTTATGTAGTATGTAATTGAGTATCTGTTGGAGCAATAGTTTTAACAATATTCAATGTTAAATGAGTAGTAGTACAAAATCTGAATTTTCGCGTGAAAAATGCGGTCCTTAAGTACTTTTCACATCTCTGTTATTCGGTCCTTGAAGGGTTAAGTAGACTAGCTTCATTACGAGAGGAATTAAGTGTACCTGAGCCAGTACATTTAGTACTTGATTGTTTTGCTGATCGCATCACAACCGCAGATTTACAAGGTGCAACGGCAGAGGATGCAGATTTGCGTCCAGTTTGTATGAGAGACATGGCTTGGTGGCCAGGAGTAAATAAGGAAGTAAAGGAGTTTGTGCGCAAGTGTGAAGGCTGTTCACATGCTGACAAGTCTTGTGTTAGTGACCAGGGATAGTTGGCCCTGCAGCTGTCAAGTTTCCTGAGGTTGGACATAGTGGGGCCCTTCCTCCATGCACCATCGTTGTGCAAGTGTTTAATCACGTGTGTGGATTATCACACTAAATGGGTCGAAATAATGTCATGCAGTGCAGTTATAAGTAGTAGAGTTGTAGACTTTTTGATGCATTTGTTTAGCAGGTTTGGATTTGTGCAGTCAGTCGTGACAGATAATGGTAGTCAGTTTACTAGTTTCGAGTTTGAAGAGTTTCTAAAGAAGTTTAACATAAAGCACATTAGGACAGCAGTGTATAATCCTTGCAGTAATAGGGCTGTTGAACGTGTTTATAGGGACATTAAGACAGCTATACAGACAGGATGTTATGGCCAGATGTTAACAGCAGACTTATTCCGCAGTATATTACTAACTTACTGAACCACACAGCGTAACACCCCCCATTCTGCAACTGGGGTGCCACCGTCAGTACTTATGTTTGGAAGGAAAATTCATTCTGTTATGTGCTTAAACTTTGTAAGCGTTAGCTCAGTCTCAGTTAAGGATCATGTTGCTTGGTATCAAGAACGTTATCGTGGTGTTACTGAGTGTAGAATGTTTAAGCCAGGAGACCTCGTCAAGGTGAAACTACCACACCATCCTGGCAAGCTAGGGCCCAGTTACGGGGGTCCATATCGTGTAATTGAATGTGTTGGTCATTACATGTATAGGCTAGAAACTGGTCAGTTATTTAACCTGTGACGTTTGTATGGTATTCCAAGAGCCAATATGCCTACCGTCGAGGGTCAGAAAGATGATGACGATGTAGTTTCAGTAGCTGGGGAACAGACTGGTGGGGCTGGTATTGCATCATCAAGACCTAGCCGAGTAATTCGCCCACCAGTTCGCTATGATGAAGAATTTGTCTAACTTCAATGGGGGGGATGATGTTATGTATTGTTAAGTTATCAAAACTGTAAGTGGTTTATGAGCATGCACAGTGTAAGCAAGTGCCATGTGCTGGTATTCATTCTGTGTAAATCAATGAAAGAAGGAGGTGTAGATAATCTGTATCTTTGCTATTTTACATTCCATGTTCTGCAAATGCCACACCAAAGCACAGTTTTTAGATTGTACAAGCAAAAGGCTACTAGAGAGGATCAATCAACACATACCAAGGAAATACATTGTTCCCCATTGGTATTGCAGGAAGTGCATTTGGAGCAGGGAGCAAAGTCAGCCGTTTTAGAACACTTGATGATTCAACTTTATGAAAACAGTAATGGCATAAGTATGTCATTTTCATTTCAGTCAACATTGAGGCAATTGATTTTCAAAAGCTATTGAAACATTTTCACCAAATAAATTGCTATATGAACCGCTTGAACATTTTAAAAAGTAAACAACAGAGTACATGAGTAAGAAAGATGATGTTTAAACTGCTTGGAACTATAATCAGACTATTATAAATTTATAGATAATATCTATCTACCTATTTGTAACATATGTAAAAACAGATTATTGCTTAAGTTGACACCGAAAGCAGTTGATCGAGTCATGATAGAGAAGCCATGGCAAACTATATAACGACAGAGGTTTGCTCATGGCAACCGTAGAATAGGCATTAGTTTGCCCAGGGTCTTTGTAAAGTATTGTCAGGAATCGCTGCTGTTTGTCTATTGTTCTGTGAATTCGATGTCTCGACGAAAATTCTTTCCACTGACGTCACATTCTAACGGGATGCTTGGCAAACATTTGCTAAGATGAGCGTAGTAAACTCTTGTGAGGATGCGTTTGATAAACTTAATTTATTTACCACTGAATATAAACGTTACGTTATTTTAACCAAACAGTCTTAAACAACTTTATAGAACAGTATAGATACTTTTGGTAGAGAGTTACATGGCACCTTATGTTTCAATGTTTCGCTGTGAGCAAATTTGCTGTATCAGAGCTTGATAAGGGGGGCTACCTATCCACATTTATGTCTTCATACGTGAACTTCTTCCTGTAATGCCATATACGTGTTACAGAATCTTTTCATCATAGTGCTATTCTCTCCACTCTGCTTCTTAAAAAGGTTCCGAAACAATATCGATAATATAATAATTACTTTAATCACGATTTCCAGAACAATATTCAGAGGCATCTACATATGTTAGTAGTGTAGTTTGAGAACTTGTCCAATCCGTAAAAAAATACTTATCTTCACATTCTAACCTATGCCTCGGTTCTAAAATTCTAAAGTCCCCAGCCTGAAATCTGGACAGTGAACATGGACAGGGGAAGGGGGGAGGCGGGCATTCACTAATCGAAAAAAGGTGAATACGTCTCGTTAAAAAAAAAAATCTCAATTAAAAAGCAACTTTCAGTGAAGGTATACGATACATCTTGGAAGAGTTCAATCTAGTAATAAACGCTGCGTCTTGAACTGTTATCCAGATGATAGGGGAGGGGCCAAAAGTACAATCAAGTGCCAGGGCATGCAAATTGGCGATAGCAAGCGCAGCCACTACCATTATTCTCTGCTATTTTCATGTTGCAGTCATATGTAAGATTTTATATTAAATAGAGTAATAATGTGTGAATCACAAATATATCAAACCATAGGCAGTCTCAGTAATTATGCCAGCCTTTATGCGGTATGAGATTTCAAAGTCACAATCGAGAAAAGATTTGTTAAGGAAGTCTTTGGGACTATTTAAGTGTTACGTTCTGATTATGCGGGGGCGGGGGCCCTCTCGACAGCATCATTAGTATTGGGTCAGTACTTGAGTTTCTGCACAATTCTAATGTTCACTGCGTGTTTTAAAGAATGACACTTTACAATCGGAGACGTCAACATACGGGGGCAGAGGGACTATACCCTGCTAAAATCTAAAGCTTATGAATTTTATATGCTATGCCCTCCCAATCCAAAAATTTACGCTTTATTATGCGTCCAATTATACCAATGAAGCTATTTTGAAGTTCATTTTAAAGCCTTGAGAGCAGGCACGCAGATAAGGGGGGCAGAGGCTGTATCTGCCCCATATGTAAAACTTATCAACATTTGCCCTCCCTCCCGAAAACCCCCTCTGGCATTAAAACATGGATCACTTGTTTATTTCAATTCACTTACACAATGTTTTAATCAATCATTTGGCGTAGCAACCTATCTGCTATCCACCCTTCCATTTAGCAATGTCAACTACATTACACAACCCTTGGTTGTGATAACTCTTAATCTGAAAAGTTATAAATATGTTTTAGCCAAGGATAAAATGATCTATCACATAATATATCTTTATGTTACTCCAGACACTGCAGTTTACTTAAGAAAATAGCTTATTGTTTACTGCAGTCGTCAGTAGGCAGCTTATCAGCTGTAACTGAGGCAGCCGTTCTACAATATTTGGAGTTATTGTCGCTTTTGAGACCAAAATTAGTTAATACTTTTACGTTGTTTTCCTACAACTGTAACGAAACATTTCTAATTTTACATCTATTAGTCGCTGAGCCTTACAGAATGAACACAAATAAAGAGTATAAGGTTCGTACGGTATCATTGCTGCTCAAAACACTCATATTCTGGCTGCGCTCTTCCAGCACCGTCCCCTCAGCATGTCACGTGATGCTAAACAATAACATGGTCTAGAGCACATGCTGTCAATTCCAGACAATTCCTCCATCGGCTTTGGTTTGCCTTATTACAATAGCAGCAATGTGCACTCATTTACAATTGTAGCTTAAACTAAAATCTTGCAATAACTAGGTGCAAGTCCATCAGGCAAACAAAGGAAAATGATGAAAAGGATGCAGACAATGTTTGTTTTTTGTTCTTGGGCCATCATATAATTTTATAAACACTAAGTTGGCTGTACAAAAAAAGCTACAGCTTGACCACCACTGGTCTAAGCAATGTCAAGTCTGATAAAATTTGGATTTAGTTGCCCATTGAGGCCTGTTGCACCATTTATTCTCCTTGCTAAATGCTTATTACAAGGGCTATCTTATTACAATTCCAATTACAAGCAAGTGTGACACATTTTAAGAAAGTAACCTTTCTGAGGCTTGAACTGACTACAGCCACTATAGGTGTTAGTATGAGTAGGATGATACTGGAATAACTGGACTTCCCAATAGAGTCTATACACTATTTGACTTGCAGCATGTATGTTCATCATTATATAAAAATGAATCATTAAAATTTCACACCTTTGTAGCTAATTGCTTACGATTAATTGATGAAAGCATATAACCGCAGCAATGGCATTATGTAAATACAAAGGACAATTCCTTGGATGATGCATCCAGAAGAATGTCAGCAGATGTATTTCTGATATCACGGAGATGGATACAGGGTCTAGAGTTCCGAAAGCTAGGGCCAGTCTAAGTGAACACAGCAAAATAGATCTAAAGGATCCAGAAGTCAAAGTGGTCAATGTTGTTATGATGCCAAGCACTGAAATTCTTCTCCATCTAATTAATGCTATTCTAGAATATCTTTGCACCAATGTAAAGAACAAAATTATTTTAAGGTGGTTCCTTCATGCAAAGGAGATGGTGCAACAGCACACTCCCAACAGGAAGCTATGAGAGGCGAAGGTTATTTGGGAGAAATACATTAACAAGGAAGGAGTGGCAGGGAAACAGTATGTTAAGGATGAAATGCATACATTTAGGAAAGGGAAACTTCTCTTAGTATCTGTCATCAAGCATAAACAAGCAGCAGTTCTTATCTATACACATATGCCAGGAAATCGTTTCTCAGATGCCCCGAAGAGACTTACAAGGAGACTTACAAGGGGAGACCAATAGAAAGTTGGATTGAAAAGGAGGCCGGTAGATTATATCACTTGGACCCAAGAATTTTCGATGGCTACTTGCAAGTAGGTGGTCAACTGGAGAAAGCAAACATACCTGGAGACATGAAACACCGGATAATTTACAAAAAGTATCAATCCTATCTAGGAGAATCTTACAGGAAACATAATTATAAGATGAACATTTTGGAAGAAACACAGCAATTTAATGAAGGCAAGAGAGCAAATTGGGATAGTTTCAGCAAGTTCTATCATCAAAAGTAAGGATCTGTTGTGTGTGCAGAAGATATCAAGCAAAAGCTAATGAGGCAGATTTACCAAAGCAAAGTCGTAAATCCAATGACACATGTTTCATGGATATAGGAGTTCACTACGTTAGACCAATACTGACAAATCAGGGTAGAGCAACAGTGAAGCTTTACAGAGTCATCTTCACATGCAAGGATACAATAGGTGGGGAAAGGGGGACGAGGACGTTCCTGCTCTCTTCCTAGCCAAAGAAATTGTGTCCTCTACCTAGCCAAAGATATTGTCCCTTCTTCCAAGCCAAAGAAGTTTTGCTCTCCTTCTGGCCAAAGACGTTGTGCCCTTTTCTTAGCCAAAGAGATTGTGCTCTCTTTCTAGCCAAAAAAATATGCCTACTTTACTCACTAACACTTCCTATCTCCTTATTATTAATGTGTATATCTGCTTGGTTGGAATTAAAATAGATATAGGAGCCTTGGCCTAAGGGGTCATGAAACTTTCACTTTTTTAAAAAAGTTTTCAAGGTGCACTTTTGTAGAAGAGAGTGCCTCATTTATGGAAGAGACTATTTCCTTTTTTAGAAAATGTGCTATATTTGATAGGGGTTTAGAGACCTAAGGAGATAATGTTAGCAATAATGTACTTATTGTTTCTATTTCATTTTTACAGGAAAAGAAGTATCACAACACATCAAGAGATCTTGTACTTGGCTTTGATCCATTATCAGAGGTCTGTATGTTATTGTATATTTATTTGATCTTACACATCAAATACATATATATATAGCTTCAATGATGACCAGCAATTGCACGCAATGTCTTTGGTTTACTTTTGAATTTGTGTCCTATTAGAGCATAATCACCTGAACATATTGGGCAACCTTTCGGTGGGAATTTTCTTCTGTAGCTATGATGTATTGCAAAAGGCAGATAGCACCTTTGTTAGAACATGCCGCCTTTCATTAAACGACATGAATATGTTTTCCTCAAAGATAAATTTTACTTTTTGTTGGGGATTTATATTTTAAACTGACTGCTGCTAGATTATAGATTTTAGCAATCATCTTATATTGCTTTTGTATATGAAAATATTTATACTTCAAACATTATATGCCATCAACAAGGCATAGATCAACTGTTTTATTCTGAGAACCAGATTTTAACTTGAGGAGTCAAGAAGAACACACTATTTGGAAAGAATGTAGAGATTTGTAGCTTCCAAAATTGGGAAGTCAATTAATCACAACAGATTGCTAGTGGCACGAAAAGCTCACCCTTGATCACACTAGCAAAGCGTCAAGTACTGAAGCATTGAAAAGATGATGAATTAGACTACATACTGTTCCGAGTTCCAGATACACTGGCAGCCGATGCAGTGCACCTCTTGACATTGGTCCAGCCCCTGCCATCTTAGGACATCTACTTAAATTTGTTCATCTGATGAAACCAGTGACAGTACAGTACAACTCTAAACCCTTCATGGTGGGTCATACTTGATGGCAAAGGAACAAGATCAAAATTGTATCATTTAAAAATCGTGTGCTCATCAGCAAATGTAATGTAAGAAATCTCAATCCATCATCTCATTTAAACGAACTCGTCCAAAATGCCAAGAGGCAGAAAGTCAACATCATTGTCATTCAAGACTATAGTATTTTTCATCCCAGCATCGATGCCCAGTACCACAAAATTGAAGACTCACCTTGTGACACCTTCGTGTTTGAAAAATTATTCTAATGCCTACCTAAGCAGAATGGGTCTCTTCTTGTGATCCAAAGCAATCGAAAATTTATTGCAGGCAGTAAAGTGTTCACAAAAGATTATCATTGCTCATATTGAGGGGAATCCCAAAATAATAATCATATCTTATTGCAACCCACATAGTGATCAAGACATGGATCATTTCTTTATTTCTTTTTAATGTGCTAATATTGAAAGCATCCCAGCTCATAATTTTGTATTACTTCCTGGCAATTTCAATGCCAAACTTGGACCTGATGATGTTAAGTTCACTTTTGATACCAAAACCAATTGTAATGGTGAGCATCTTCTAGATTTCATGGAGGACTTTAATCTCAGTCCATAGAACACCAAATTTATGGAATCAAAAAATCAGTTGTGGACTTTTGAATACCCCAATGGTCAAAGGGCTCAACTAGATTATATCTTAGTTCATAAGAAATGGCAGAACAACATCACAGATTGCCCCCATCCCCCCTCCCCATATTCATCCTTTTCCACTGTTAAATCCAATGATCTTATCCTCTCAGCTGATGTGAAATTTAGCTGGAGGGTTTCCAAGAAGTCGCACGAAAACTATTGACTATAAGCAAGTCTCTCTTGACAAAAATCTGTCCTCTCAGCATGCAGTGAATGTCTACGATTAGATTCAAGAATTTTATTTCCCACTCTCATCTTGACTCAGACAATATTGACTCAATTTATGAAAATGTGATGAAAGCTAATGAGCCAATAGTACTATTTACACTTCCCTAAAAGGCCAAATCTAATAAAATAGGCTTCGATGACAATGTCATAGCAGCTAAAGAAAGTCTCAGGAATATCTAGTCCATGTGGCACTCAAAGGCATCTCAAACAAATAAGGACAATCTACCTGCTGCTAAAAATCTCGCGACAAGGCATATCCTCATGCAAAAGTAGCTTTTATGTGTGAGAAAATGAATTATATTTTCTACCCTCAGATTAACCAACAACACCCTGCAGCTTGGAAACCATATATACATGACCTCCCTGGAAAAGGGTCAAAACCAACAACAACAATCAAAGGAGGTAGCTGGGAAAATGACTCGAAAACTGGCTTTCACATTTTAAAATCTTCTTGGGAAACCATCAACCTTCCCTAAAAATAAATCACTCCCAATGATTCAAGTTTGTGATTCTCTGAACCTTCCAACAAACAAAGTTTACTATAGCTGAGTTGGTTCCTATTCATAAGAGTTAAAAGATCAAAGCTCTTGATCTTGTGGAAAGACCCTACTTTCCACTAATTTGCTCCCAGATCAATGTAATTTTTCATCTATTAACCTTATTTCACCATCAACATGGCTGCAGTCTTAAGTCATTCTGATTCCCCCAAACAGTGATTTGACATTAACAACTAATTATCAAGTTATGCTACCTACCATACAAAACTAGAGCCTATACTTCGTAAAAATCAAAACGGTTTTCATCTAGGCCCATCAATTATAAGACGAATTATCACTTTACATCAAATAATTGTTGATTAACATTTTGCAAGAAATCCGTAGCTCTATTTTTGTAGACTTTATCTGGGCTTTGGACTGGAGAAAATGTTGGAGATCTTACGGCTTGATGGTATTCCAATTCAAACAATTGAAGCCATCAAAGTCCTGTTTGCAAAGCCGCAGTCTATTAAGCTGGCACCTGATAGAGGTGCAGAGGATTTCGATATCCTCATAGGCATTCTCCAAGATGATACACTGGCACCAATTTCTCTTCATTCTGTTTAAAATGCTAAAAATTAGAGATTTTAACAGTTTATGCAAAATATTGCTCAGAAAAGCAATATGTATTTTATCATTGCCCTTACATTACTTGTTAAATGTTGCATAAATGTTTCTTAAATGTTGTATCTATAGAATACCAAAAATATATTTTTTTAACTTTCTAATTGGTTATGAATATCTAAAATATTCATAAACAAGCAAAGATATTCTTCATCTTTTTCTTTCGGATCCTCCCTTTTAGGGGTCACCACAGTGGATCCTTCATCTCCACAGCAGTCTATCGTTTGCTTGCTCCTCCATCATGCCAGCCACCCTCGTGTCCTCCCTCTCCACATCCATGAACCTTCTCAAAGATATAAGAACAAGCAAAAATATCTCTCTCCTAATTTGAAACATTGGATTTGCAAGCAGAAATGTTTTAACTTCTGAAAAAAGTGCTGATGTGATCCGAATTTGAACTTTTCTCCCGTTTTCTGAAACGTCTGATGATGGTCTACAAGTTGGTCCAGGCTACCAACTGTTAGGTCTCGAGCTGATCTCATGTTGATTTTAGACAAAGGAGTAATTTTAGCCAACAAAATACTGTTAATGGTTATATTTATTGTGCTTTTTAAGCAGGCACATGATGATCCTGTAGATCATTTATCTGTATAAAATGCAGAGTCAATTAGGACCTAAATAGAGGAAACTATGCTGAGTTCCACATCAAACAAGAAGGACTGGCCAATATGTATACATAAAATACTCCAAGCCCACTCCAGTTAATGACCCCAATGTTGTATTATGAAGGTCTTACACTGAAAAGATCTCAAACTATCATATTGTATACTTTTACCGCTCTTACTGTTGCAAATCCCCAGTACACCTACACTTAACCTCTTTCCCGCCTTCATCTTTTTGAAAATTCTTAGCATCACATTTCTCGTTTATATTTTTAATAGAATCTCTCCAGAAATTACACCACATCACATTTTCTCCTTTTGAACAAAGATACCTGATCCCTTCCCCTGTTCTTTCATCCTCTGCATGAAAAGTGCATATAGTAGCCCTTGTGATAATACAGTTTGCCACACAAATCCTTTCGGTCATTCATATCTTAACTTTTAAACATCATTTTTGTTCTTGCTCAAGGTTTGTCTGTCTTAGTGTCCGTATTTCTATTACATCCACTGGATTCTTCTGTACCTTTAAGTACCCAAGGACTCAGAATCATACAGCAGTACTTACTTTACCACAATAGTTGTCATTTGTTGAGTCTTCTCTTAACGTATTGTTAACGGTAACTTTTTCCATCATAGCCCTTTCAATAGTGATGTAAATTTTCTTTTCTTACCTTTACAATCACTCGCCCTGTTGAGCATAAGATACTATTCCTGTTGTTATTTTCATAAAAATGCAAGCCTGTGATTTTAGGACTGTCAATGTATGTTTAACAATGTGAACTAATGATTGTCGTGTGCAGGATGCCCGTGCAAAGAAAGCAGCAAGAGCTAAGCGGTTTGGAATAAGTAAAGATACTGATGAGGCTGAGAATCCAGAAAATCCTTTTATAAACGTTGATATCCAGTCAATCAGGTATATTGCTCAAGAGATACTTTTCTAGGGTATGGCATCCGTATTTTTTACATTAAACGTCTTTTCAGGAGGCTCTAATTGTCAGGCGATGTTTACGTATCTCATCTTGACAGTTTCCATTTCTTGATGTGAGGTTTAAGGTAGTATTCTCACCAGTTTCTGGTGGAAACGACCTTCCATAGATAGTAAATGCCTATGTGTTGGGTGTTAGTTTTCTGAATTGTACGTAAAACGTAACTGTACCAATTTTTGGAATCCTATTCTAGTGTATTTGTTCCTACATTCGTGGAACCTTTGCTAGTTATTGATAGTGCAATTGTTGATGAGAAATGAACATTTCCTTTGCACCCTAACAATATGTCTTAAACTTTGTACTACATAATATTGAGTGCACCTGAAGAATTCAGTACCTTGATCACAAGAATTAGGGTACTATGGAGGAGGCTATCTGAGGTCATTGATCAGTGGGAAATGTGACCATAGAAGGTAGTCCAAGATTTTGGGAAGATAAGAGGAGCCTTTGTCTCTGTGGAGGTTGCATTGCATAGTAAGCGTTTGCCATCTAACACTGCACCACACACTGAATTTAATTGTGACAACGAAAATTCTGTTAAACTATTAAAAGACATTAAACTGTTAACAATTTATTTTTGTTTATCGGAAATTTCACAGGAGTGTAAAAGGTTTTTTTCCTCTTTCGAAGTGTTCGTGAATTACGATCAGGTCTGCTACATGATTCCATGGTTATTGAGCTAGGTGGATTGGTTACATGGATGTGATGAACGAATTCAAATTTGTTTGATGAGCTACGTGTGAAGTGTTCCTTCAACCTAGTCCTGAAAAGCCTAATATTTGTTACCATGATTTGATACCGTTTTTATTCCTTTATAGGTGGCCGCCAACACCAGATTTGTCAGCTGGTAAGTGTGTTTATGAATGAAAGTAAGGTATGATCCTTTTTGATATAGAAAAGTATGGTGGGTAAGACTGTTTGCGTTAAAGGACAAGACATATCAGGATTGAAGCTGAGAAGGTGGTGACAGAGCCCTCGGTCATCGGTGATCGCTTCTCGGTCATCGGTGATCGCTTCTCGGTCATTTGGCTAGGATCATGTGTTGTATCTATTCTCATCGATGACACATTGATGGCAGGTGCTGTCCATGGTCCGTGAGAGGCGGTCCTACTGGGCGGTTGAGCCAGCTTCATGGCTTGCTTCTCTGCCCGGTAGCACAAATTGAGGGGCGTCGCCCTTGGATGCCCCAGCGGCCCTTCACTTATTAGTTAGCCTGTTTGGGCGTTTTTCTGTTTATTTAGGTTAGTTTCAATGTCGGGTCCGCTGCTCATCAGGGGTCTTTGATTGAGAGACTGACAGAGCTCTCCAGTAGTTTTTACTAGGATGATGGTTTGAGATGTTGGCACATGTTAATGAGACAATGAAACATATTGAATGATGCTGAGGCAATAAGCTATTCACGGGGATCATATTGGTATGCGTTATTGCAGGTATGTCAAAGGAGCTAACCTACACCTGTTGTGGCTTTTCCTACTTATAAATGTAGCATGTTTTATCGAAAGCATGATTATGAATAGTCCCAGTTGCAATACTTTTTATGATGCCTCTAGGTACTTTATAATTTTCCTTTCTACTGTTGAAATGTTGCTTGTAACTTTTCACGTGCGCGTTTGATATTTTTAGTGAAAGGATCCTGACGTTATCTAGTTTAGGAGTTCCTTGAAAGTCGTAGATAAGTAAAAGCTTGAATAACTGGATAGCCATGTGAATTCTTGATCAGATTAGGAATCATACAGAAATCCATGAGAAATGTTTCTGCATATAATCGCGTACAACTAACCTATCAATTATATTTCTTTCTGTTCTAGGTCAACCTCGCCCAGAGTCACTGCTTTTATACGGCGTACAAGATATGAGTACGAAGGACATTTTTAGTTATTTCAAACTTTATGGCCCAGATACAGTAGAATGGATCGATGATTTTTCATGTAAGATCAACATATCATTTATCAACATTTGTTTTTAATAGATCTTACTTCGTAGTTATATGACAAGTTAACATTCCTTTTCCTTATGCCTTTGAATAATCGTCCTTGTACTCCACGGTACTTCAAGAAATGAAAGTTTTCAAACTTAAACCGTTTTGTGAGTCTCAGATCTTAATGCATTGAAGCCAGTGTGGCCGAATGATTAGAGAAGTTGTTTCATAATCTATGGGTTATGAAATTTAGAGGTTTGAGTCCCTGTCGTGCTGTAAGCGCGTTATTTAAGATATGGACTCTCTTGTGCTTCACTGTCTTAAAATGTAAAATTGGAACGTGGGTATGGTGGCAAAAGGTACATAAGCACCATGTGTGTTGGCAATGTGCCTGCTCTCCAAAGGAAGCTGATTAAAAAAATTGTAACAGGTTTGAGCTGCGGGGTAATTGTTAGTTGTAAATCATCTTTGAATGTACCTAGCATAGAAAGGGAGCCATATAAGTGCAGTGTATCTTACCTTTTTCTACTTTGTGTGGATTAACCGATAAGGCCAAATGAAAAGCCAAAGATGTTCTTACTTTTCAGTGGGGTTACTTTAGGAGTGCCACTTAAATCACACTGCCAATGATACAGAAGCAATTACGTGAATAAATGCAGCGTACTGAACTTTAGTTGGGACGTGGCTATGATGGCAAAAAAACACGTAAGCCCTGTGTGTCGCTGCTATGTGCCTACATTCCCCAAGGAATGGATAAGAAAAAAAACATTAAGAGGAGGTTTAAGCTGTGGGATAAATGTCAGTTGGAAAGGGCCTGTGAGTATTCCTAGCATAGAAAGAGCACTATATAAATGGATCGTACATAGCTTTACTTGGGACGTGGCTATGGTGGCAAAAATGACGTAAGCGCCGCGTCTTGCTGCAATGTGTCTACACTCCCCAAGGAGTGGATTAGAAAAACATTGTTAACAGCAGACCTAAGCTACGGGGTAAATGTCAGTTGTAAAGCGCCTTTGACTCTGCCCAGCATAGAAGGATACTATATAAAAGCAGTGTATTTACTTGACTTTAATACGACGCCAATTTTAAGACGACCTTATTTTTAGGTCGCAGGGATGGCACTGAGTCCGTGCTCTCCTCCATGTCAATGTATTAGCGATGTCTGTCATCGTTCTCGAAGTCACTTTAATGCTTGTTATGAGTATTGAGGAACAATAACTATAAAGTAAAAGTATTCTGAATATTAATGATGTCAAGGCTTTTGAGTTGTGAATGGAAGATACCCTTAAACATGAGGACCACATGATATTCGAGGGATAGACGTATAGTTCTTGCTATTTCAGTCGTCAGGAAATGCCCCCGATTCTAGTCATTGATTGTATAGTGACAGGAGCTATCCTTCCCCTCTTAAGTTAACTGCTTCTCAAATTATACCTTGTAGCATCCTCAACTTCGTAGAGTTTGCATTCAATGATGCAAAGCAGTGATCACACGAGTATCGCGTCTTATTGGTCCAACTACTTTGTGCGCCAGTTAGCTTGAAATAGCCAAATGTTGTGCGCCTTTTTGCAGCAGTGAAAAGTGTCTTCCAGTTACTGCTTTCATAGCACTTTTGTAATCTTTGTACTTTACAGGTAATGTGGTTTGGGAATTTGCTTCAGCTGCCGCGACGGCACTGAAAGCAATGAGTATGGCTTACGATGAAATTCGAGAGCTTCAGAGCAGAGAGAAGGAGGGTTTTGAAGCAGGTAAGACCTTCACGTCAGTTATAAAACTTGATTACAATATTCCTTCTTATGTGGTACGTTCTCGCACTTGATCTACAGAGAACGCTGAAAGTTAATTTGTCGCACCCCAAGGCTCATACCAATGGTATACATGTGTAACTGAGTTTCCTCTCTTTTGACTAGTAACTTTATCCCGATCAAAAAAAGGAGACAGTGAACAGTGCAACGTGGCAGGTCTTTGAAAGCACTCTTTATAATATCTTCTTTTATAAACGCTGATCAACCTATTGACCATACATCCAATCTTTTTAATAAACTGTCATGCTCAGCAAGGAATGTGCTTATGCATCATATTGGGAAAATAACATTAAACAAGCGGGATAAAATTGACTAACCTTTCGTTATTTTCATTACATCACACTGTGTTCCTCCGCTGAATATACGTTTTGCCCTCCCCTCGCCTGTGGAGAATTACTGCGTTTTGGCGTTGTGTATACATTTTTAGTGCCATTGCTGTAGCTCAAGATAACTTGGCCAGGACTCACGCATTTGGAGCACGATTTAAATTTTGTAGCACGTGTCTTCTGAGCTTTGTCTCCTAACCAAAGAAAGTCTCCCCTGGCCAATTTCAACCCGTCATTTCGTGGACGTCTCTGCGTAAATCCCTTTCTCATCACTGCTCTAATGTTGCCCCTTAATGCCCACTTATTTTAATTTCATTGTAGTAACTATTAAACTCATTTTATTAGGCGACTCGGTTCTTAAGTAACTTAGTTGTAAGACTGTCAAACTGAAGATGACGTAAGGAAAGCTGCTAATGTAACATCGTGTGCTTTACATTTGATTTTTCCAACTTGCAACATATGCCCATTTTGTGCTCGGTGTTGCTTTTACAATTGAGAAATGTTGTTCGACGTGTTGCAAATCAACCTAGGATCTAATGCTACACTTAAAATGGTAGGGCAACTGTTCAGCAAAACAATTGCGGCAATGAAATGATCAAAACACAATGTTGAAAGGTTTTTGGATTTCACCAAGGAGCTAAGGAATTGTTATAGCGTTTTAATATTTATCTTAGTTTTGTACTCAGCATTGCGGAACATGAGTGTCCCTCCAAAATCCTCATTTTGGAACAGTTTTTTATCAGTTACTCATAAGAATGCTATTGTAAAGAGTATTTATAGTTCTGTACAGAAAATATCATGACGTTGCCATGTGGTGTAAAAGACCTTGAAGATGTAACAATTACCTCGGCTTTCAGTGTCATAAGGGTGTAATCTTACAATAAGAGGAGATAATACGAAAAGTCTATTGATACGATCAATCTATTAGATCAGCGAATCAGAAAAATACAGAATGCAATCGTTCAGCGATCTAACCATGCACGTGAAAAACAATAAATTTATCCTTGGTCAAATATCCTCAGTATAAAAAACCTGGTTTAAACTTCAAGATGTATTATAGAGAAACGAAAACAAAAAACAAGAGTGAAGATTCTAGAGTCCTTCATTAGACCTAGATTATTATATGCAGTACAAGTATAAAGTGCGAAACATCACAAATCGGCTGAGAGAGATTTTTATGAGTTCCAGTAGACGGTCATTTAGTGGAGGATTTATATGGAAATATCAATACAATGAGAAGATATTTCACCTATAAATATTCTAGTCAAATCAGACGACAAATCACCGCTATGAAATATCTTAGTTTATTCTAGAAGATTCAACAATTACAGTATATCACTTAGGTAATCTAAAGCAAAACAAAAAGATTTAAAGATGGGTTTTTCAACGCAGCAGGGAAAACATTTCCAGAGATGAGTGACCAATTCTAGAAGATCAATAAAACATGAATAGCATTGATATATTTTATATAAAAAGCAACGCCCAACAAAGAATGCCAGTGTGTAACATATTGAAGGACCTAACGTCTTCTTCGGTAAACTCTTCTCTCTTCTAACGCTTCACTTTCCACCTTGTGTTTACCCGCTATCACTTATTTTCCTCCTTAGGGGTAATTAGTACTTTACTATTGTTTGTTTATATTTGGTAATGTTTTAGTTTTACTTCATTAACTTGTATTTTCACCTTGTAATCCACCTTTGAAAATGATGCAAGGAATCATCGAAAGCTCAAGATCTAATCATTTGTTTGTTGGGATTTTTTTTTCGTGAACATCATGATTCTTTTGCGTGCTCTATGCTGGGTTTTGATATTCAACTTAAGATTACGTTTTCCGCCTGTCTCATCTATCGCTGATATTGAAGGAAATTAAACATTTAAGATGGTATATCCGATAGATCAAGCGTTCCATGTATTCATCACATCATCCCCAGAGTGAAACAAACTTGAAAGTAACTACAATATTTAAAGACCAAGTGGCAGAGGCGTTGCTTCTATGATGCTTGTTTATTTGTTTATTGTTATTTTGTGGTTTGTTTACTTAGGTCACTGGTCCTTAAATAGTGTTGTTACTGTCACGTTTATTACATCCTTAGGATGGTGTGATGAATACATTGGAAGCTTGCTTGACTTGATATATTTGTCTTTTATCTTTAATATCCTTGAATAAGTTACATATGCACATTCTTTGCTGGGGGTTGCTGTTTATAACAAAATTACGATTTGCTTCTAGTAAATCAATTGTAAGCATCTATATTCAAATGAAAGTGGAGGACAATGGAATTTTCAAGGTGGATAAACCACCCCAGAGCGATACATAACTTTCAAGGGTCAACATCATTACGACGATCACGGTGATGATCATGATGATCATATAGATCATTTTGTGATCATGATTATGATCATGATTAGTATGATGACCAGTATGATGATTATTATTATGATGATGGCGATGATGATGGTGGCGATGATGATGATGATGATGAGGAGGAGGAGGAGGAGGAGGAGGAGAATGAGGAGGAGAAGGATGATTACTATGAGGATCAGGATGATGATGATGAGGAGGAGGAGGAGGAGGAGGAGGAGGAGGAGGAGGAGGATGATGTGGATGATGATGATGATGTGGATGATGATGTGGATGATGACGATGATAACGAGGACGAGGATGAGTATGACACAAAGGAATGAAAATACAAAGGAACGACCATCTCTTGACTTTTCTCAATTTTAGAACTATGAGTATACGATGTTTCTACGTCTTTAATTTTTATTTGTAGGCATGCAGTCTTTAGCCGGCCCTACCGAAGAACAAAAACAGTTTTGGAGAATTGCAAAGCCATCTTTACAACAGACGGAATTGTTCCTTCGCCAGTCGATAACAAGTAATGGCATTATGTAACTTTCGTAAAATCGCCGTTTATCTTACATTATAAGCAAAACATACTTAAGCACCGAGAGTGAAGCTTCCTTAAGAAATCACTGACATCAGAAAAAGCATTTTACAATTAATTAAAGTATTTAAAATTATATAATCTGTCGATAGTAAACAAGATTTATTCATTCAAATGTTTAGCGCCATAGGCTATCTAATTGTGATGAAGTTTCATCTGGAACATCTGTGTTGAGGTTGAGTCAAAGAGGAGTCGTCAAACGTGGTACAAGCTTTGCACCGCCTATCTGCTTATCGAACATATGGTCTACTGCTCTTCCAAGGTTTTGGATACATTATGACATAAACAATTTGCAAATACTATATCGAAAAAATATATACATATAGATATAAGTTCTACCTAAAATTTTGCGCGTTATCTGATGCAGTTCAATAGTGTTGTACTTAATACCTATTGTGATCTGTTCACAGTATCCACCCCAGGAGTCCCAAGGACATAGCGTGATTCCTTAGTCAAGTGGCTCTCAAACTTTAAAAGCCACTGCCCTCCCCCTTGGCTCTCGAGACACATCTTCAGTGTCCCTCCTGATATTAAGATAATACTTCAGTAGCTCACAATCAAAATTGAAACATCAAATTAGATATTTACTTGTGATGTGAAGTCTAATGCCTATCACCCCCTTTCCTTGCACTGCCCCCTTGAATTTTTCTAATGCCCCTAGGGGGCGGTACGTTGAGAGCCACTACTTTAATCCATCCCATATATGAGAAACTATTTACTTAAGATCATGTTCCCTCAAAAGTGTCTGTCTTAAAGAATTACTCAAAAGATTAAAATAAAACTTTGTGTACAACGTTGTACCTCACTTCTGTACGTATAGAAACTGCCATTTTCCCGCACATGTACGTCACTATAGCAAGAATACGAGAATATAATAAGAAAAAAAAGCCTCACCAATCCTCCCCTAGACGTTACTGGGTTTGCTACAGACGGTTGAAAAGCATGAGACATTTGTGTCTTTACATCAGTATTGCTTATTAGTAAATTGAGCCAGACTGAGCAAATTTGGTACCACTACTTACAATGTTAGTGAGTAATTTACAATCCGTATTTCTTGTGTAATAGAAATTTTTGTATGGGAGACCAAATTCCATTCTCTAACCATAGGTGACAGGAAGCTGCCTGGAGCTGCACAACGGAGTTACTACTACCTTAAGTATGGAAAAGATGGTAGGTGGATTATCCATACTATGATACATGCCCACGGTACAGAAGAAGTCTGTAAATTTTGAAAGTTTTTGCTTATGAAACGTGAAGTAGAACAGCTAAATGTTATCCATTATCCACTACGGCAAATTTTGTTACGTTTTATTAGGACCATGAAACGGACTTAAGCCTCCAAAAGACACCCAAGTTTCCCTGCGTCTTTATGTTGCAGTTTGATACTCAAGGTTTGTAAATTGCTGTAAGTAATTGATTCGTTTTTGCTTAGCCACACAAGCAAAACCGTACTAGGAAAATTTCACGGTGGCAAGGCTAACTATATAATTCCCCCGTGGCTAGTGCGCCACGGGAAACTCCCCATGTAATGCTCGCAAATTTAAAATACATGAATTCGACACACTGAAGCTCAGTTAAATTCTGTGATTGGGTATGTACATGGATGTGCATATAGCTATAAATGTTACTTGCATAGTTATGTATAAAGGGTATGTCATAAATGGCTGTGTAATGCTGGTGGTCTGAGCTTACATTTCATTGGTACGGTCCCTTTTTATATCGGCCGGGGATTCTGGCTCTAGCGGAAAATCAAAGGTTTTTTATGTCAGATTCATAAGTTAATTTCTATCAGAATTCATAAACACAATTTAATATTGCACAAGGAGAGAGAATGGATCAGAAGGCCACCTCTGCCCTTTCATGTTGCGGCAGTGAGCTTGCAATAAATCCAACACTACGCATTTTTATAACAGTTGTTCTTGCTACTTGAAGATAATGCTGCAGAATTTAAGTAGTTCACTAACTATTAAAGCGTGAAATTTGGCACTTTTGACGTGTGACAATGATAAAAGATTTCCTAGTAGTCTTGTAGGAGGCGAGTTAGCTCAGTCGTCAAGGTAAAGGCTGATGATACGAACCAATACTCTGCCATCAACCTGAAAACTCCCACTGCGAACCCAGCAGGGCAATGTGTACCTGGCACTAACTGGGGAAGGATAATAGGTGGCGAGGACGAGCAGTGGCCACTCTGCCTCACAATGCTCTGGCTCAGGAAATATGATTTTTAAATATATCATTGCCCCTACCCTCTGAATAGAGTACGCGACAACCTTGACCTTTACCTTAGCAGTCTTTTGGTAATAAGTAGGAAGAAGTCATTTTTTAACATAATGTTCTGCCTGATATTTAAGTAAGTTTTGAATAGAACACTAGAGAAATAGAAAAGTATGTCACCACCGGGGATGGAACCCGTGACCCACGCTTTCGCGGCGTGCGCTCTACCAACTGAGGTAGGTGACCTCCGATGTTAACACATTTTTATTTCTCTAGTCGCCACATCAGCTCCCAATCATCCACCGGTGGACATCGACGTCCAGCTCTACGCAATTGGAGCCGACATCAATGTTCTTGGGTAGTGGGGAAACTTGCCCAACAAGATGTTTGCTTAGATGTTTTTCTAGTTTCCCCCGCTCTCACTCGGACAATAATGCGTATATACTAGTTTAGAATAGAAAGAGTACAAACTGGTTAGCTTAGCTTCACAGAAGCACATGCTAAGCACAGCTTGAATCTGAAATCGTTAGTTCCCTAAGCATACTTAGGCCAGATGCCTAATTTTGGTATGCTCACCATAAAACAGAACGTGTGGTTAAGGTCGTTTCATATCTCTTTGCCTAAAAGGAAGACTAAAAGATTATTTCGTGCGGTTTAATTTCACGGTTGCCATGGGGGTTGTTGGGTATTAGGTATTTCTGTCACGTCCGGCCGATGCATTACAAACTTTTAGTTATTGTAACGGCTAATCATCCCATATCCTAAATTTTGTCTAATCCGTTCTATAGATTATATTTTAAAACTTGCATTATCCTATGACTTTGTTTTAACAATATTTTAACAATACTTTGTTTTAACAATGTTAGACAAAGTAATGAAAGACATCTAATCCAGGCGGGCGTGGCTAATAGATTTGGAGAAAATTGCGAACCCAGAAAAGTATTCATTGCCAAGTTATTGGTTGTAGTAACAATACCATCCGCTCTATAATTTGGAAGATTTAGAATTCGGGATCCTCGATAAAGGTGACAACGTCAGAGAAGTTGCTGACACTAGACTAAGTGACATAAAACTGAATCGGGATGGGGTTAGATGTCGTCAGCCAGTAGTGTACTACAATATTGCGCTTGGGCTGATCCGGTCCCCAGTTCAATGAGATGGTGCAACCAGATAGCGAAGGTTATCAGAAGGACCACTGGTGTGATGTAAAGTACAAATATGATTTCTATGTTTTAGTTGTAAGAACTGGTATTCTGGTATTGTGTTTAAGGAAACCTTTAGCAATGTGAAAAAATAATAAATTCCTCAGCAGAAAAGCCCTTCAAACGAGCTTAAATTGGGTATCTTTGTAAAGTCATTTTAAGTAAAATGAATAAATACCCATTTAACAATATTCAGTTCAACAATAGCTTTCGAGAGACATGTGACATGATTATATTTGGCCACATCAAAATTTGACGTTTTGGAGCCTGGTACCGAATCTTAAGAAGCGTCCATACATGGTAAAATCCTATCATGAAGTATGAAATTTTTACTTTGATATCCAAACTAGTGAAAAATGTCCGAAAATGGCTTCAGATAAATTATGGATATAATCTCTGAGTTACTCCCTCGCTTATATGATTGAGTTGATAAATTGAATTTGTAGTTTTTACCATCGTTTCTTTAAATGTGCTTAACTTTTTTATAATATTAGTCTACATGACATTGCGGTTCTAACAGTACCAAACATGCTAACATTAGAGTTTATTCCCAACCCAACCCTACTCTCCCCTGCTAATACCCCTGTTTACGTGTTCGTGCGCCATTTGTTTGCCTAAATCGATAAGGTCAGGCATTGAAAATGTTAATCTGCATGAAATTGCGGTTCTATGTGTACTAAATATGCTAGCATTAGAACTTACCCCTGGTTGAATCCGACATTTGGCGGATTCTTGCTGACTATACCCCCATCTACCTTTTTGTGCGCGATTTTGATTGCCCAAGTCGGATAAGTTTAGGCACTGAGTATGTTTTTCTACATGACATTGCGGTTCTAATGGGACCAAACATACTAACATTAGAACCTATTCCCAGTTCATCCCTAGTTCTCCCCTACTATTACGCACGTGACTACTCTTGGGTGCCTAGTAGAATACGATGCTGGAATTAACGAGGGGGGGGGGCGATTTCCAAAAAACTTAATGAACGGGGTTGTTGAAATAGACGGGGGTGGTAAATGACCAAGAATGTAATAGATGGAAGTCTGGGCAAAATTATTGATATTAATGGACGCTACCAATTAGCTCCTCACTTTTGGTCTTTGTTTGGTGTTATTGCTAACGTCTGTAATGGGCTTCTTCGCACTTCTTCGAGCCTCGTAAAAGACCACCTTCATCTATTTTAATGTCTGATTTTGATAAAGATCTTTTCTACTTGCCCACCAAAGTACCTCCTAAAAAAATGTCATGGGTGGCAGATTACTTAAACATTAATAGGCGGGGGGCTGGAAAAAAAATGTCCTGGGTGGAAAATTTTTGTAACATTAATTAGCTGGGGACGTCTATTAGGCACCCAAGAGTAGATAAGGGTAATCTCACTCCTATATATCTTTGGCATAAAGCCGTACAATCTATTGCTGCCTTCGGGAATCGATTCCTACTAAAGATTGTCCGCATTTTATATTTCTCTAACTACTATTTTGCCATCAATATCCTACAAATGATGACGAGATAAATTGACAAATTTATCAATGTTGATACAGTGTTAAAATGTGATTGCAACCAATGTGAACCACCTTGCAGATAATGCAGTTCTGCCACCCTCTGAAATCGGTCTGACATAATGGAAGAAGTTAGGAAAAGGACTTCCTAATGCTTTTGCTTTAATAAGGATATTCTTATAATTTCATGTTATATATTGTATTTAAGACAGAATTTAATAACCCAGGAAAAAGATGAATTGCTGCCTCATAGAGGAAACCGATGGTTGATTGGAACCCATTTGATATCCTCTATGGCCACGTCTTGCAAAAGGTCTCGCTGCCTTCCGTACAGAGAGGAACTCCGTTTTTGAATATCGACTGTTTAACAACAAGTTGGGGGGCTGCAGCTCTCCCTTTTACCACTCTTGTTTAGTTTACGCGGGCGTATGATACAATGCGTAATATTGGAAGTGTAAATAGCGATAGCATGTTATGTAAGGAAATGTAACCTCGATTCTTTATTGGAGGGGACAGTAAAAGAAACAACCACATTCAAATCAACCTATCTTTACAAACCCAAAAATCTTAAGAAAATCAACCCAACGTATTGCCATCTGGAAAGTAAAGAAACTTCTGCAAAGAGGGAAACTTGAAAATGTGATACATGAAATGGATAGGCTAAAGCTTAACCTATTAGATCTGTGACGAAATAAGGTGGACAGATACAGGGGAATTTGTTTTGCACAAGAAATCAGTAATTTACCGTCGCGGCGTTACCTTGTTCCTCGACAATCAACTCCCCAAATCCATCCTGGCAACTTGTCCTAAATCTGACAGAACACTCCAAGTCAAACTCAAAGCTAGCCCATTCTACATTATCGTTATTAGCAAAAATGGAAAACCGTTCGTTCTTTTAAGCTTGGCGAGGAAAACCAAAGAGGAAAGCGCTCATCGACTGGTGGGAAGAAAAGAGAATGACAATTATGAATACCTGATTCGACGTCAATCTTCGTAGACGGTATACCTAGAATAGATTACTTAATGATCAACGAACGTTTTAGATCTTTTAAGTCTAAAGTACGTACATATCCTGGTGCCGCATACAGTGATCATAACTCTGTGATTACTAGGATAAATAAGTCTCAAAACCTTATTCAAAACCAAAAAAACGTCGAGGTTCTCGACTTCTCTGCTGTAATAACCAAGAAACCCGTACAAAGTTCCATTGAGGTGCTTTCCAAAATATCAAAGCTAATGAATAGATGTCGGCATCAAAATGCATTAAGTCTTTTAATCGAAATATTCATGAAGAAACTGACGATGTAGCCAAAAGATGGGTGGAGAACATTTGTACTCTGTTGCACGACGACCGTAACGAAACCGAAATTATGCAACTAACTCGTCTCCCGGGTCCACCAATCCTGAAAGATGAAGTTCGATGGGCGATTTAACATTCAAAGGCGGGTAAGGCGTCCGGCCCTGACAAAATCGCTACTAAAATGTTATTTGCTTTTGAAGACCAAGGGATCGATCCACTTCACTCATTTATGTACAAAGTTAACGAAACTGGAAACATTCCTGACGATTTGCTTAAATCTGTTTTTATCGTATTCCCGTAAGTCCCCAATACAATCGACTGTGAAAAACCACCGAATAATCAATCTCATGTCTCACACCCTGAAAATTCTTCTAAAGATCATTCTTGAACGTGCTTAAAACAAGATCATACCGAAGATACCAGAAAACCAATACAGATTTATGAGAGATAGGAGCTCGAGGAATGCAATCTTCATCATCAGAATGATCAGCGAAAGATGCATTCAACATCTACAAGACGTCTACATGGCGTTCATAGATTACTCAAAAGCGTTCGATAAAGTTCAACACCAACACCTCTTCAAGATGCCCAATGACAGCGTCACCGACTAAAAAGCTTTCTGGTTAATTCATAATCTATATAACCAACAAACAGTAGGCGTCAAATTACGTAACGGCATAACAGATTACACGAAGATAATGCGTGGCGTAAAACAAGGATGCATCATGAGCCCGGATCTCTTCAACATCTGTAGAATGTATCTTGCGCTATTTGGAAGGCACTCTTTGGTATCTAATAAATGGGGGCATTGGAAGCAATATCAAATATTAATAAACGGAGGGGGCGTTGGGATAAACGGGGGGCTGAATCAAGTTTTTGGAAATAATTTCTGAGAGATTTAAAATAGAACCGAAGACATAACAGCATAATGCACCTCAGAAATCTAAGTCGCATAAAAATCATCGTCAAATGTATCCGTAAAAATGGTTTTTTTTACATCAACGAAGCTGATTTGCCAAAATTAATAAGCAGGAGGTTTTCATAAGCTCCGCGGAGTTGGAAAATTTTAACAAATGATAAACGTCTCCCCACTCTCTCTCGCTTATTAGAGACCGGAGAGTATTGACGAAGTGGTGTTAATAAAGGGAAAATGTTTCAATAATGTCCGATTTGGGGATGACTTCATACCCTTGGCAACCACTGAACATGATCTACAAAGACTTGTCGACCTTGTCTGTGAATTATAAATAAAACAAAACCAGATGCTTGACTGCATCAAAACGTACTCCAGCGCCTCCCCGTAACATAAATTGTAGTGACGGCAAAATCGAGAAAGTCAACGAGTTGGTCTACCTCGGAAACCGAATTACGTTAGATGATCATTGCGGGAAGGAAATTAAACGCCGTGTCACCATCTAAAAACCAACTTCATCAAAATGAGTAATGTTTCTAAAGATCGTACTGTAGACATTCTATGAACCTTGAAGTTCATCTACTAAAAGGCTACACTTGGTCTCCTGGAAGACGGCGAAACACAGAATGATGCATTCCGCTGGACATATACTTTGTACTAAAGCGGCGGCTGGATCTACAAACTGATTATAAAGGGCCGATGGGAAACTTGACAGGGTCCAATTTCATTCCTCAAGAAGGTGGATTCAAACAGGTGGACTCAGACAGGTGAATTGAATGGATTTAGCTCTGCTATGCTCTCTAACATTGTAGCCCCTCTTTAAAGTGTAATTGTCGTTAATGGACATATTGAAGCCAAACAAGGAGCCCGATTAGCTTCTCTTTAATAAGAATTGCAAAACCCAATATTATGGAGGACCCTTGGTAAGGAGGCCCTACTCGGATGATCCCCACTTGAATCCACCACTGTAATAAAGGTACGTAAAAATGTACAGTAAACAAAGATTATGTAAATCAACTACGACTGTGGCAATAGACAAAGGATGATCCAGTCCATGAAAAGATAAACAACATGCAGCAGAGGCTTTGAAAGAAAGCAAGAAAGCAAGAAAGCACGTGCCCTGGCTTTGACGAGGTCCTTTAAGTACGCCGTACATAGGCAACCTGAGGCAACCAAGGGCATTTAAAATGGCCTGTGCATTTTGACAAATTTCGATACTGCCCGCGGAAAATTCCGAGACGCAGTTTTTAACTACTATTCCCATAAATTGTTTGGGCATTGTTATGAGTCGTTTTGTTCAGGAGTGACTTTTGCTCCCTCTGTCTGTGCATGTTGCAAAGCTCTGATTGGCTACTTTCCTGACAGAGAGACGTTGTCGTAGGAAGAATGGCTGAATCTCCTGTCCTCATGGTTGTCCTAGCCAGTGACTTATTATTTACGAATAGTCCTTCAAAATAAGGCTGTAACTCTAGCCCCTTTGTGCGCATGACTGAAAGTGGTGGCCAAAAATAATTTCTATCGTTTTTTCTGATGGATATGAATTGATTTCAGAAATAGCACTTGAAATTTGGATGAAAATTATTTTAAAGCACTTTTTGAACCTGTCCACATATATGGACACAGCTCATTTCTCAAGGAAAGCGTTCTAATTTTTATACAACTTAAAGAAACAGCCAGCCCTCAGTAACAGCATTTGATCTTTAACTTTTTATCCCCTGTCATTTTGAATACATTAACGCACCCTGGAATGTAATCATATTGGGTGTGGGGGCGTCACACAATGATCATCAATTCCAAAATTCCTCACAACATTGTAAATGGTTGTAAGGTCGCCCGGACCTGTTCAATGAGATGCAGTTTTATACAACCTTCTTAATAAATACAGACATCATAAATACCAAATATTCAGTGACAGTAAGTAAGTAACAAGAAAATTGTCAATTATGGAGCTCTTGGAAACACTTTTTCGCGGTGGTGAGTTAAAGATAGACATTGCATTTGGTACATAGTACTAGGACTTGCCAATGCAGTCTGCATACGGACAATGTTGTGCATTTGTTGTCTTGAACTTCAGGCCAATGTTGAAATCCATCGTTTCAATAGCTGGTAGTCGTCAATGGCTGCCTTTTTTCTGATTGGGCACGACGGTGTAGTTCAACATACTTGAAAATGAAGGGTGGCCTGGTGCTCTGTTGGGAACCATCTCTCGTTTTATAAATGATTCCACGATTTCTTAGCGGAAGGCAAGCATATCCTTGATGTATTTTGCGGGCCTACCGAGAAACTGTAATGATAAAGTATTATGAAATAGTTATATGATACTAGTCGTACGATGATCACTTGATTATACTTGATTAAGCAATTTAGCTTATTACACAATGTCACATGTAAAAGGGTTGTTCTTGTAAAGTAGGGTTATTTTCGAATAGATCATGTTGATCAGCACAGGTCATCATCTTATAATTTAAGTATCTTCTCGTTTGCTACACTCGCGCTGCAAAAGAAGCATTACATAGTACCAGAAGTTGTACTTCCCTTCAGTTATCGTAACTGTAAGGCTTAAGATGGATTTTATTAAGACCACCAGCTGAATTGGATATTGAGAATTGGAATTTAGCCTAAGTATGGAGGGATGGGAAAGAATCGTGGCAAGTGTATGCCCTTACATCTGGAGTTGCAGAGAAGGCTATGCCAATACAAGTTGCTACTCTCCTTCTTGTTGTTGGCCAGGAGGCTCGGAAAGTATTTTCTACCCTAGGAGTTCTAGCGTCAAATCGTACAGTCGACGTTGTTTTAGCTGCCTTCGATCGGCACGGCAATTCTGAACGGAACATTACCTACGAACGCTATTTCTTTCGCAGCACCAAGCAAGACGGTCGCTCTTTCGATATCTTCCTGCCGGATATTAAACGAAAGTCTGAAAGCTACGAGTTCGGATCGCTAATAAATTCCCTTGTACGGAGCGTCTTGGGATTACACAATACTCAACTTCGACAATGTGTTCTTCGAGAACTGGATCTCAGCGTGGATTGTGCAACAACAATTTGCCGATTAGCAGAACAATCAGGACAGTAAGCTAAGTCGTCGACATCTGCCAATCAGTGCCTAGCCTTCGTGCATACTATCTCAGCTGAAGTGCATCCACTTCAGCTAGGAAAGTCTGCACGCAGGCTAATCAGTGCCCTGATATTGCAATAGTACGATCTGGTGTTTCTTACACGAAGAAACCAAGAGTCAAGAAATCACAACAGTTCATGTTCAAAGTGTGGCAGGAGCCGCGAACCTCGAAAATGTCCAGCATATGGAACGATATACCATACGTGCAAACAAAGAAACCATTTCGTATAATTTTGCTAGCAAAAGATGCCAGGAGCAAACTCTCTTCCAGGCGTTGATACGGACGAAAATTTGCACCGTTTAGAGGACCTGCCAGCAGAGGACCATATTGCAATCGACCATCTCCACCACAAACGAAAGAGAAATGCCTTGGACATTCAATGGAGCATTCAAGGACTGCCAGTCTTGATGAAAGTGGACACTGGTGCCGAATGCAATATTCTCCCAGAGGAAGTATTTTTTCGAATTTAAAGGGCTCATAATTTAGTTTTCGAGGCGTCTAATGTTCGATTAACGAATTATGGAGGCAACGTGCTTTGTTCTTGCGGTTCCTGTAAACTGAACGTCGAGCTAAATGGTAAGTGTTTCTCTAGTATTTTTTACCTAGTTCCCAGTAATGTTGGCCTCTTGTTAGGCTTAGGCTTAGGTTTAGGCTAGGACTATTGACAGTGTTGAACGTAGTGCTGTGTATACTGATATCAATGCGTTGCACAGTCATCACAGTAGTAACAGTACTATTCTTAATAAGTATTCAGAAGTATTGACAGGTCTTGGTTGTGAAGAAGGTGAGTATGACATTCAACTGAAAGCAGACCGTACTCCCACGATCCAACCTAACAGGCGAGTGACATTGAGCCTTACGCCACGTCTAAAATCTACTTTGGACTCGTTAGTAGATCGTGAGGTACTATCTAAGGTCGAGGAGCCTACAGATTGGGTAACCAATGTGATTATTGTGGAGAAGAAGGACAAATCATTACGTTTATGTCTAGATCCACGGAATGTGAATGCAGCTATCAAGAGGGTGTCATATCATCGACCCTCACAATAAAAGGTCTCCAGTGTTCTGAATGGCTGCAAAGTATTTACTGTCGTAGATATGTCTGATTGCTATTGGCATCAAAAGCTTAGTTGTCAGTTATCGTTCTTGTGTACTTTTAACGCCCAGTATGGGCATTATCGCTTCAAAAGAATGCCATTTGATCTTTTTTGTGCCACTGATGTGTCGTAGCGTATGGTAGACAAGTATTTTGGTGACATCCCTTGTGCCTTGCCTATACATGATGACATTATTAATACAGGCAGGACAAACGCAGAACATGACCAAGTTTTAAGAACTGTATTGGAATGGGCAGGTTAGTCCAATATCAAGTTTAATAGAATTAAAATCCAGTGCAGAGTAAAGGAAGCAAAATATATTTGTAAAGTTGTCCGTAAATTATAATAGTTTTAAATCTGATCCAGGTAAAAATTGAGGCAATTTTTCATATGCCATAACCTAGTGGCAGGAAGAGTCTTCAACGCTTCCTTGGCCTAATTAATTTCCTAGGTAAGTGTATACCTAATGTATCATCCATTACTGCACCTCTGCGTGCATTATTGAAACAAGAGAATGTTTGGTCTTGGCATCATGAACACGATGGAGCTATTAACCAGTTGGAAGCTCTTTTGACAACACAGCCTGTGTTGAAACTTTTTTATCTGGCTGCAGAATCAACCCCTGTTGCTGATAATATGCCATTTCATCTGCACACTATTTGCACCTATGCACAGAGCTGTGGATTCACCGTAGAAACAATTAGTCCCAGGTACAATCAATCTAATGATTTAGCAGAGCCAGCGGTTAAAATAGTGAAATTGATTCTTAAGAAAGGTACCAACCTCTATGAAGGCTTAATGGAGAATGGCAACACACAAGTAAGTGACTTTCTCTACTCTCCTAATGATATGCTTATAAATGGAAAGGTAAAGACAATGCTGCCAGTACACCCAGACCAGTTGAAGCCACAAATTCCAAGGAATGTCAAAGTTTTAGGGAAAAGTGTACTATGACAGGCAAAGTAAACCACCTGTTTCCTTGAAGGAAGGTGATGTCGTAAGATTGAGGAAGCCAGGTTTAAAGGCTACACACCAGTACAGGCAAGTAAAAGACTTTGAACTCTAAATTCCTACGAAGTTGTTGATAATCAAGGTAGGCATTACGGGAGAAATCGGCGCCACCTTAAAAGGTCAAAGGATCAACTTAAGGAATCAGGTAATTTCTTTATGGATGATGATTTGCCATTGAGTGGTGGAGAATGGGAGTATGTGACTGAAGAAAATAAGCCGCATTCTAGTAATCTTGGGATTTGACGCTTCCAACAACAACATAGAGTGCCTAGTTGGCACAGAGACTATATCATGACATAATTTTGTTAATTCTATATTTTTCAGTAGTTATATCACTGTATTAAATATATGAATGTTTACATTTATACATGTTTAGTAGTATCAAGTTAAGAAGGGGGATGTAATGATAAAGTATTATGAAATAGTTGTATAGTACTAGTTGTACGATGATCACTTGGTTGTACTTGATTAAGCAATAGCTTGTTACACACTGTCAAATGTAAGAGTTGATGCTGTAAGATAGGGTTATTCGGAAAAGATTCCTGTTACTACAAAATTTGTAGATTATATTTGATAACGGCATCATTAGTGAAATACCAAATGGCAATTTCACTGCTCGCGGCGTCGATATTCCACAATGAAATTTCCCTCTGCTTTACGGCAAACTTCACAGTGCTCATCCCAACATATGTGGAAACAACGTGGACATTGTTGTCATGCCATTTTGTAATGAATCTTGAGTCATTACACAGGAATCCATTGAGCCATGTTCTTCTTTTTCCATTTCTTTGTTGGTTTTGACATTGGTCCCTGCCAGTCAGTTTGACTTCAGAACATCAAGGCCGAACTTGCATTTCTCTTTGAGTTTTAACAAGAGATTCATGGATAAAAAGAAACAGAACGCATGCAAATATTTGCTGAACAGATTTTATATGCGTAGGAACGATCTTAAGTGGAGAGACAGAAGCATCTATAACATAAGACGAAGAAAGTAGATGCTGTTGAATACAAATATAAATAGCATAGTTTTGACAGTGATGCTAGAAAGAATGATAAGCAAAGATTAAACACACTGTGAGTGAAAGGTGAATAGTGGTAGGACAAATTAGAATATGGATGGTTTCTGATTACGATTGAGTAAAACTTTGGAGACCGTTGTTGCTTACCGCTTGTTTTACACTGGCTAATTGGTGTGCTCATCATGATCCCTAATTTCACGACCAACAGTTTGCTCCCCCTTTTGTCCCACCTATCTTCCAGTAAAACACAAAAACATCAAAATCTCAAGAGTGTTTAACAGGGAATAAAGCTTAGAATTATAAAATTGTTTACACGGGATAGTTTATCTCATGCAAACAAGTTCCTGATTCTTTGGATTGATCCAGAAGAAAGGCAACCTCAGACAAGAGTATGTAAATCTATCATCTCCACATAGATCTCGTTGAATGTAGGTAAAAATCCCTAAAGAAAAAATCCCTACGGAAAAAATGCCTAAGGAAAAAATCCCTAATGGAAAAAATCTACCTAGGAAAATATCCCGAAAGAAAAATCCCCTAATGGAAGAGATCCCGCTTGGAAAAATTCCCTAAAGAAAAATTTCCTCTTGTAAAAAGTCCCTAAGGATAATATCCCTAAAGAAAAAGCCCCTACAGTAAAAATTGTACTGGTTGCTAGGTACTAATCCACGTAGGTAAGAATCCACCTAACAAAAGGGAGTCTCTGCTTTTTAATTGTTGCCATAATATTTGAATTACTTTTTTGCAAAAAAGCTTCAGTGATCATGCTGCTCTGCTTCAAAATTTATTTTATTAGTTCACAATAGAGTCTGACTGTCGTAAGTTTGGCCCACATTTTTCCAATGGCCGACCTATAGAAAAATTAAACAATATTTTTGTCATCACTTGGCCAGATACTCTTGTTGTTATATGTGTATCTAGTATTCAGAAGCAATCTGATCTCACTTGTGACGCAAATCTATTTGAAGTTCTACATGCTTGCCAGTTGGTTTGCTAATAACTAACCATAACCAATCGCCATGAACAATTTTATCATTAGCTTAATTTAAGTTTCATCAAAATTTGAAAAAATGGTTGGGAAGGACCACTTTGCTTATTAACTTTATTTAAAGTATATAATTATAATACTGATAATGACAATAAAGTACCCGAATTGAAATAGCAATGCCGTAGCCAAACTATCTCTGTAGGGTATGCTTATTACCTATGAGCATATTTTAGGGCATGCTTCATAAATTTAAGTTGTACGGGTCAGCCTGTTAACCACTTAACGTAATTTTTCTGTAGCCCCTTCTGGAAAATTAGGGAACCCTTTAAAAAAGCGGGGCAGGGGTGGCAAAGCGAAAAATTGGGGGGGCTCGTCCCATATTTTAGCCACTACATATTGAAAAATGTGCATCATTTAAACAAAAATTACAACATTTTCAAAATATTTGGGGGGTGAAGCCCCTATCCCCCTGCTTTGCTGCCACTGCGAGGTGATCCCGAGAAGCTCTATACCCTCCTCAGTTTTCATTAAAATCATTCTCGGAAATTTAATTCTAGGTGTTATTGCTTTTCGCTTTAATCGATCAAAAATGGACTTCAAATTTGTACATTTCTATGTCTAAAACTACGATTTCTCGACCTAAATGAACATTTACTACCTAAAGAGCAATAAAACCGCATACTGAGTAATAAGAAAAGCATTCAAGACTTAACGTAATGAATGATCAATGCAGAAGAGGGTATAAAATAGACTGTTTTATGAGCTTGGCCGTTGTCTCAAGACAATGAAAAGTAGTTCAGCAAGGATATGTCCAGAAAAGGTATGTCAGAAATTCAGCTTTCGCGGCCTTTTGCACCATTTAACCGAAAATTCCAATTCAATTTCAAAACTCTAGGACAGGCGACCATGAACTAGGGAATGCTATTTTACTTTGAAGTCTACTTCTAGAGGATGCTAAGCATACGAAGCATCGCCTAGTACCGATAGGGAGAAGCAAGGTAAAGCAGTTCCGGTTGCACGTTAACTACTTATCTGTAAAACAATAATTATTACATTATTTACGACAAGAATATGAAGTGAGTTTTCAACTTCTGTAACAGATCCTTTTAGCATAAAGTTTTCAGATTTCCTCTGCATGTTCTTCCTTCTACCGCTTATTTCATTTATAACTTGACACGTAAGTGTATATTGTTTTGATCTTCTGACAAAGTTTGATCAAGGTGTCTTATTTTGGATACAGTGTTTGTCTTCAATGTCATACACTTGGGAAACAAGCGATCCTTACACGAGGGCTTTTACTGTCGTGAGAGAGTTATTGTGCATTACCTGTGATTCATTCCTATATAGTTATTTTGTGTTTTTTCTTTTTGTATGTATTAGCTGCATGTCAAATCGTAGCTAAGAGACGCACTGCCATTGGTACATTAACCATCTCTCACAAGTGAAGACAGAAAAAGTTACATAGCTCATTTGGTTTTCATTAAAATGTTCAATTATGAGGAAGGTGATATTTTCTCCATCCTGATAACAGGTCACATTAGGTAGGGAAAAAGAGTATCCTAACTTGACTGCTCAGTTGAATTTATGTCCTTGTTCGCTGAACTGGTTATTAGTGCCCATGTTTATTAACCTTCGTCTAAATCTGCCTTCCTACCTTCTGACATGATAGACAAGCTTTGTCCTCCGGTGTTTCATATCATTCTCCCTGATAAGCAGTGGATAAGCTTCGTCCTCCGATAATCCCTATCCAATGCTGCTCATTGGAATATGGCAACAATCGTTGTTGGACCTCTACTGACACGCTGTAAAACAGTGCCGACACTAAACTACGTACCATATTCTAGTTACGCTGCGTAAGTCTAAACACCAACGACCCTTCCAGCCAGTGGTACTGTACTTAACCCTAGCTACTTCAACTCTGCCTATATACCACTAGTCAACATACAAAACATTACCTACACTATTATAGGTACCCTATCCTTTCTTCCTACTCTATTTATTCTAATGTAACTACCCTAAATTGTCTACTAAAATTAGTCTACCTACATAAAACTAGTTTTCAATAGAACAACAGAGAAATAGAAAATATGTCATCACCCTGGATCGAACCCACGCTTTCACGGCGTTCGCAATCTCAATCTCTGAATCAAAGACCCCTGATGAGCAGTGGGCCCGAAATTGAAACTACCCTAAATAAACAGCAAGTCCACCAAACAGGCTAACTAATAAATAAAGGGCAGCTGGGGTGTCCGAGGGCGACGCCCCTCAATTTGTTTTACCGGGCAGAGAGGCAAGCCATGAGGCAGGCTCAACTGCCCAGTAGGACTGCCTACCGGCGTTCGCTCTACCAACTGAGCCAATTGACCTCCAATCTTAACATACTCTATTTCTCTAGTCGCAACGTTAGCTCCCAATTATCCACCGGCGGAAGTCGTCATCAAGCTTAACGAAGTTAGAAACCAGCCTCTCTGCGCCATGTCACTTGTCCAAGGCTGGACTACCCTCCAAACCGTCTATCTATCCAAAGTCCATCGAAGTTAAAAAACATCAAACTTGGCGGTGGTGCGATATTTCCATTTCTCTAGTGTTCCGTTCAAATCTAACATTTGAAATCTTCTCTTCTTAATGATATATCAAACATAAAAATAACTACACTATCCTACTCTAATCTAAGTACCTCTACCTGGCCTACCTACACTACTCTAACTATCCCTACCCTAAATATCGTACTCTAATTTAACTACCTTTGCCCTAAAGATCCTACTGGAAACTACCTACCTCTACCGTGCCTCCCTACATAAATATACCTGCACTGCTCTGACCACTCCTACCCTAACTGCCCTACTGTAATCTATTTACCCCTGCCCTAAGTATTCTACTCTAACTTGCCTGCCTACACTTCTATAACTACCCCTACCCTAAGTATCCTACACTACTCTAACTGCCCTGCTTGAATTTAACCACCTCTACCGTGCCTGCCTACTATAACTACCCGTACCCTAACTATCGTACACTACTCCAACTAACCCTACCCTAACTATCAGACTCTAATCTGCCTACTCTACCTCTACCTTGCGTAACTACATAAAGCTAAGCTATCCTAGCCAGTAACTAGCCCAGTCTAGTCCATCCTACGCATTTTATATACATCTAGCTTTCCATCTATACCGATTACTCTCGGCTATAGTTTCTTTTCATAGCAAGTTTTCAAACCAAGTATGACGCATTCTAATTATTTTGCAACTACAAGATGCACATCCTATAAGTGTAATCACAACAAGTACCAATGTCATGCTTTGTCAAATTTATTCATTGATGTTACTAGCTAATTTCACTTCTCGTAGTACACTAACGGGTGTTGAATCATCTCCAAAGCTACTTTTTGTGTATTTTATTCAATACGATAGCTGTGGTCAGCAAGAAATGGTAAATCATTATTTGATGCAACCCTTAACATTAATGTTTCTGTGAAGCTGTTGTGAAATAGGCATGGAAAGCGCAATTTTGTAGATACATTTTAGCAAATCAAACATTGTTTTAAAGTCACTGTAGCGGCAATACACAAACGAAACTGACACTGGTTGGTAGACAATTCAAATTGAGGAAATACGAAAAGTATAGTGCAAGATAACTCGATGGAGATACCAGCTCTAAGAAAACGTAGAAAAGATGCAAATTAAAAGAAAGTATATGAAAACGCCTAACCTATTCGCATAAAGTTATTAACTTGTAAAGGCGCAAGATACTTGTATCCTTAACACACCACGTCTCCCACCTTGGGAGAAACAAACTTAATGTATTAAAAACTGATTTACAAGACACTTCCAAAAGAGAAGTGAAACCAAAAAGGCGTCCTACTAGCAACAATGAATATCTTACGATAGCCTTGTCTTCTTGAAGGAAGGACATTTTTACATCAAGGAAATCTAGTCTGCATGTATATCTAGGAAGAACTTTATGACCTGCAAATAACGTGATATATGACGAGAACAAAACAATTTATTACAACATCATTAAAAGTCCTGTATCCATCGACTGAGCACTGCTAGGGACGTCACCGTTCTTCTCTTTTTTTCATTCAAGAATAAGATAACTATTGTGACAAATCTATCAAAGCCAACTTCATCGAAGTCATTGTCATAAGAAGTCAATATGTAGTTCAAATCGTATCCTTCACATCTATCAAATTTAAGAACGACAAGGGTTCAAATAATTCGAGTCCAAGTAGGTAAAATAGCAATCACAGTTATCCACGTCCCTCGTTTTATCTGTAATGAGATCCGCTGTTCTGCTGGTAATCGTCTATTTCTTGATCTTTAACCATTCCTCTCCCTTGATTTCTGTCAATTTCAAAGAAGAAATAGCATCCATGATTACATCCAAGTAGTGAACAGCTAGTGCAATTCGAATAACCAGGATTTCTGTTATTTAAATTTGTTGATTTCCTCAAAGACCAAACTTCTTTCAAAAGAACTTCTTGACTCAATTTGTTCGAGTAGAAAACCAAAACGTTGCTGTTAATTCCAAGGCTGAAATATATTTGCTGTATAAAATTTTGCTCATAAGAATCAATCTGCAAACTCCAAGTTGACCGGTGCTTGCCGTTGCCAATATTACACTGAGCAGGTATAAATTGAACGCGGGTTTGCTTGTCTGATATCCAATCAGATTCAAATCATTCCCGCCTCGTGTCTAGGCTCTTGAACTGAAGTTTGAAGACTAGACACAAGGCGGGAATAGATGGACGGTGATTGGATAATTTTTCAAGAGATTGTTTTTCCCCATGTCATTCTCAAATTTTCATTTGCCATGGATGGCAGCATGACATATTACTTGTGGTACTACGAGGACAAAAAGGGAAATGATTGCCAAATATTTACGTATTTCATCAAGATTGTTTGACTAATACTGTATTTGGAGATGAGTAAACCCTAAATTACTGCAAATGTGTAACATTATTGAGCAATGAGGATCACTGCCAAGAATTCACACTTGTACAGCCGGCACATTTGTAGCAGCATACGTTTCTTAATGCCTTTTTGAAATTGGGCATATCATCTCAGTTTTCTGAAGTAGAGATTGTAACTTTCTGTCCTCATGGAGAAAGAAAGGATCTTTTAAGAAAACGGATCATACTGCATCGCCGACGACTTGGAGGAGTCTAGCCGCTTCGCTCGACGTGCTTCGTCCTGGTCTTTGCCTTTGCTTGAAATTCTCTGTTCTACGGTTTGGACTCGGTACGAATACGGTTAGAATTGTCGAAGAAGTGATCTTCTCACAATTAGTTTCGTTAGACTTTCTCTTCATGACTCTTCAGGGAGTCATTTTACTGTTCGCATTTTTGTCGGCAATTATTCACCTGTAAAAGGATTAAATGTTTCTTTGTTGCCTTCTTACGTGTAAGGACGACGCTCTATACAGGAATGTACAATCCTTAAGCACGTCAGACGCAGAATTCGTCTCACGTAGATAGGCATTCTTTTCATTTGTACGTGGAAATTATGCGCTTTCCTTTTGGACGTGTGTTGTAAATCAACTATCAATACATTTTGTATATTTCTCGCAGGCTGGGAGTTCTGCTGTGTTGAAAGAGCAGATATCTTGCGCCTTCGAAACATTAGAAACGCTTGGAGACTAGATATGGCGTTTATCTCTTATTGCTTTATACTAGGCCTTCGATATTTTGATTACAGTTAATTTTATTATCTTCTCAATTTATTAATCTCGTATGCTTTATGACAATTTACATCTAAGAAGGGCCAGTGTTGTGAAAATACAAAAAAACTATCTCTTTATTTGTCACTGTTTGCACAATACTCTTATGATGATGGATGTGGATGATCCTTAAAATTATGTTAAAGCATTGAAAATTACGATTGATTAAGATCCGCCTCTGGAAAAATCATTAAAATTGCGTAATGCTAATTGTTGAAACTTCAGATTTAGCTGCTCGTATGACGCTTCAAGCCTCTTGAGTCACGACACTGGTGCTTGTGGGAGATTTACAAGCAATGTTGCTTGAGAGCGCCGATGCAAAACAGGCAAAGAGAGAGGCAGCAACGTACTTTAGGTTTAATAGTGGAAAACGTTAAGGGTTGGACAGATAACATCAAGGTACAACGGCAGCATTAGGTAAGGCACTAAAACACTTATGCTAATTAGGGGTGCGAGTAGTAGAGTGCTGAAGAAGGTATAATAAAATAGCTTGGCCGTTGTCTCAAGACAATAAAAAGTAGTTCAGCTTTCACGGCTTTTTGCATCATTTAACCAAAAACTCCAATTCAATTTCAAAACTCTAGGACAGACGGCCATGAACTAGGAGATGCTATTTTACCTTGAAGTCTACTTCGAACCACCCCCCTGGATACGGTACCGTGAAATAGGTCTGTAACTGTAGTTGAAATAATTTATTTTTGCATTGCCCAGGATCGCCAAATCTTAGCTTTTGAAATTTTACTGCCAAATACTGCCCCTCCTTCTTGGGATTGAGTTTGGTAACTAAATTTCAAACTTGAAATCCAAGTAAACTTGAAATGTTTTGGTCAATATGAATGTACTACTTGCTTACATATGTTACATATATAACAACCGCGACTATTAAAAGCATACTTTGAATGCGAACAGAAATGCTTATCAGGGTGTCAAACTGAGAGATTGCGGACAGAAATGAAACAGCAAGTAAACCTGCAATGTATACCTAATTGCATGGATTCTTGGGTTGATGTTCTTGCGTTAGCGTCTTTGGTTTGCGAATAACAAGAGCAAGAACTTTCTTAAAATGCAAGGTGATCCATATTATAGATAATATCCAAGTTCCTGTTGCGGAGTATTGATGATTTGTAAGGGTTCTTGTTTATTTGTTGAAGCCTACGTTAAACAGGGCATTTCAGTGGTAGGATTGCTAACAACATGGAACTTTCTGGTGCACCCACGTATTCATAGAGGGATACGAAGACCGAACGAAGTGGCAACAGTGACACTGCTGATATATCATACAAGATAGTGCTTTTCGTACTGTGTCAAATGGTTATCAGCCAATCTCATAGCAATGCCATCGAAAGTGCATGACCCATCTTAATTACCATACCCGCCTGAGTGAAGTACGTCTTACCCTATTGGAAAGTAACCTCCCTTAGGACAGGCTTCACTACTTATCAAGGACAGAGCCCATCCCAGAGAAGCATATCACGCTAGAGATCTTGTCAGTTATTCTTAACTTAGCGCCCTTAAAAACAGTCATTATTTCGCACCAACCAGCATAACATGTAGTATGTGTACAAACGAAGGCATCTCGTGCCTTAAAGAGATTTTCATGTTTGGGGGGATTTTTACCTGGCCATGAAATAAGTGAATTTATCCTCAGAGATCTAACTTGTTACTTGCGTCTTTTCTAATCCTTACTTACCATTTTCTACTACGTCTTTATTAAATGAACAGTTTGATGAATAATGGTTACCTCATAGAACCATTAACCGCGCAAGGGCCAAGGGAGTCAAAGAAAATTGAAAAACAGAGCACCACACAATCAGAAAAGGACCAGTGTCTGTCCTGACCAATAACTTTTTTCATGTTTTTATGAGAATGAGGGCATTATTGAAGTCGACTTGGATATGGAACCTATTACACAACTAACTGGTATGCATTCTGCTATCTTAAATTGTGCCTTAGACGTTTTCAGTAGATCTTAATTTGATTATGCGTGGCAATATCGAGATAGACAATTAACAACATATTTGTTTCCAAATGGGTTGGTAATTCAATCCTACGGGCATATTAGTATTTTACATGAGTATTAACGATTTTGGTGAAACCAGGCTAAAGGACGTTCGTTCATATCAATCTGCATTTAGAGAACATGGTTGTCTTTGTCATTTGGATATTAGTAAGATTGCAACCCGACGTAATATGAAAAGGCAGGGTAAATATATGATGGAAACCTCAAACAAATTTACCATTTTGACAGAACAGCCCTTATATTAAATAGATTCTATGCTAATGCTCTCAAAGGTAAATAAATGGTGAATGAGAAACATCCAAAATGTATCGGCCAAAATAGCAGAGAAGTTACAGGACACACCTCAAATGAGAAAGAAACTGTTGATTACTGTTGATAATCTAAAATGACTCAGGGAAGACAAAAGCTGCAAACTGATCTAGTAAAATAAAGAGTTGTACTCCATAAAATGACCGAAACCTTAGAACAAAGCGAAAGAAGACTAGATGAATAGAAACTTGCAAGAAAGAAGAATGACTAATTAAACAACATGTGTATAACGATGCCTTTAGGAGTGGAATAAATAACACATTATTAAAGCCAAGGATAGAAACAAGAATGATGTAATTAAAGGATAGGTAGAACATCTCGGTAGTTTGTTTGAAGAGATAGAAAAGCCAGAATCGCCGGCATAAATACCAAAGGAATGTAAAGAAAGACTAACTATTGAATAGTAACGTGTGAAAAAGAAGTGACTGAAAGAAAGGAAGTAAAAAGAGGTGATGGGTATAACAGCAGATTTAATTAGTCATAAGAGTGCTTAAAAGGAATAAATGCTGTCAGTCCCACTTATGATAAACAAGAAAAGGGATCTTATGGGAAGACATTGTTAGATCTGTATTTATCAAACTGCACAAAGTATTGCAAGTTGTTGAGTGTAAAGATCAGAAAATGATAAGTTCTGTTGAAAAGAGCACTAGAGAAATAGAAAATGTGTCACCCCGGGGATGATAAGTCTAATGACCTATGCGATGAAAGTAGAAAATGAAGAAATATTTGGCAACGAAAGAGCAAAAATAACATTGGAATCAAAGAAACAAGAAAAGTCATATCTGCTTCCAAAACCATCTATAACAGAGAGTATATGACACGAAGAGATATATGCCCGTGGTTTTTATTATAAAGATAAGTGCCCAGCATAAGGCGCGTAGGTGAAACATAATGACAAAACGTAATCTGATGAGCTTTCGGTTACTAGGGTTGTATATCGTAACAGTATTGATATGCCTTTTGTAAGAGAGTGTCATACTGTGTATTGGTGTTATGGTAAAATAAATTTGAGTTTAAAAAATTGTTATTATTATTTTTATTATTATTATTATTGTTGTTGTTATTTATACTCGAAAATAAAGTGGACCTTAACTATCTATAACTTTGATTCCACTTGGCTAAAATCAAAATGTGACAACCTTGAAAATGATTGCATCTGGAAATGGATCCATTTTCCACCTTCCTCTACTGTAATACACTTGCAACTTTCAAACAAACGGCTAGAATTTCGTTTTGCTCCTATCTCCGATCTAGCAACGTATTGTCAGTCTTCCGCGCGAATAATCTTGAGAAATTCTAACGACCAAAATTCAAGAGCGATCTTTCAAGCCAACTCAAACTCCAATATAACAACAAATTTCAACATCCTTACTCAATAAATACAAACAGACGATGGACGAAATACCTCGAAGACATGCTGTGATTCCTTACGCTAAAACAAAGAAGAAGCCATATGGACACAATTTAATCAGTTAAACAAACAAAACATCCAAAATCCTTCAAAATCCATTTAATCTTGGCAACATTTGACCAATACACTTCCTGTCAACATCTTCACCTTTGTTCGAAGAGCACTGATCCTTGCCCTTCCGCCAAACATCAACCTCGCTACCTGGAAATGTATTTCTACAATACTTTGTGGCCTTTGAAAAATTAAAAACCAATTGCACATCCTCTTAAATTGCCAAACTGCAGCACTGCAAAACCGCTATCTCTGGAGACACGACAGTGTATTTAATACAATTGCATCCTATCTGTTAACTAAAGTATCTACTAATCTTTCCATTTTGCCGATATTCCTGGATATAAGGACACCTGCGGTTTGTTCAAGACGCTACGACCGGATATAGCCGTAACTTCCGTTGAAGAAAACTCGCTCACAGTGATTGAACTCACAGTTTGTTTTGAGAAAAACTTGATCAAATCAAAAGAGTACAAAAAAAGCAAGTACAAGGATCTTCAAAATGACCTTATTGATCCAACTTTAGATCTTGATTTAATAACTCTCGAAATTTCAACTTTTGGGTTTTTATACCAAGGATTCTTTCGATTTTATTAAATTTTTTAAGATTTTGAACGTTGATGCAAATAGGCTTATGTTAAAGTGTTCTGAAGTACATATCTTACTATATCTTTAACAGGCGCAACAAAGACTGGACTTCCCCAGAACTATTACTTTTCTTGTAATTAACTTTCTCTCTCTTTTCTTTTTTTTTGGTTTTGTTGTTGCTATTGTATTCGTAAAAATACTAATTAAACACTCCTGTACATCAATCCTGCTGACCTATGTACCATGCCAGGTGAAAACAGCAGGAAATGCTATTGTATCATGAAAATCGGCAATAAAGGCATTGAGTTTCAAAAAAAAAAAAATTATTATGACAAAGCGTAAAAGTACAGGAATCTTCAAGATGACCTTGTGGGCCGAAATCAAAAGCTCAAACTGTCAACGCAAGAGATTTCAACGCTCGGGTTTTATTCCAATAATGCTTCCAAATTTGAAAAACTGCTAGAAAAATATGGTCGCTATAGTAAGAGGGTCATGGATAAACTTGCAGAAGTAGCATTGCGCTCTTCTTTTTACCTTTTTTCTCGAAGAAACAAACATTGGACAAGCCCAGAAAATCTAAATTATCATTAAATTAGGACATTATCTTTATTTATCTTTTTTTAACTTGTATTGACTTTGCGTCTTTGGTTATCGCCACCATCGATCTTGTTGGTATTGTTATTATTGTTATTATCGTTGTTATTGTTATTATAAACCACTATAAATCTCACTGTCCCCATTATGCCGGATGAAAACTGTGAGAATTTCATATCTTGTTATTACTGCAACTGTAAATTTACAGAAAGAATAAATGGCAATGAAGTTTTTAAAAAATCATTATTTTCATTGCCATTATCTAACTTAGCGTTTTTACAAGGTAGAAATATAAGGAGGAGTTAAATTTTGTTACATTATTTTCCTCCTTCTCTTATACACATTTTAATCTTCTAAGCTGTAAACTCTCTATGTTTCCATCGTGACGGTGAAATCAATAATAGTTTAAGTATTATGAAGCCTATTTGTTGTAGATTGACAGAATGAGAGGATAGCTGTAAACTTGTATAATTAGCAATCAGGTGGTCTCTACATTCCTGAATGCTTGTAAAACCACAACCGAGAAGCTATTGCTTTGATACCTCACGTTTTGGAATACACTGTTACCATTTTCAAAAGAACTAGAAAGTTATTACAAGTGTTTCTTTTTATCAACATGGTGAAAGAAGTATAATCTATAACTTAATATTACTTTTCCTACAAAGTAAGCGAATTTTACTTTATATTTTTATAAGAACTGCAAATCGTTATAGAGTTTTACCTTTTGGATTTAGTTTCACCGCTCTCTACTTTTAATTTTTTTTATCTTATTAACTTTCCAGCTCTTGTTCCTCTATAAGTTATACTTAAAATACTATACACGATACTTAAGTTGACTTAAGGTTGTTATGAATTTGAATTAGGTTGTTTGTACTGTCGCCAAGTTATTTAAAACTGTCCATAATGTAATTACGAAAAATTTCGTTTTTCCAATGTTGTATTTTTGTTGTATAAAACAATTGTTAGCTATGTGCGAACTACGCAATTTTCAACAACATTGACAAAAGTATCATCATATTAACATTTCAAATTCTCTCCTCTCGATGATACTCTCTAATTGATGAATGGCCGGAGGATAGTTCTTCCTTGGTCAAGTCACATGGTGCAGAGAGGCTGATCTCCAACTGCGTTGAGATGGATGTCGATTCCACCGGTGGGTGATTGGGAGCTAATGTGGCAACTAGAGAAATAAAAGTATGTTAACATCATAGGTCACCTAGCTCAGTTGGTAGAGCGCACAGCGCTAAAGCGTGGGTCACGGGTTCGATCCCCGGTGGTGACATACTTTTCTCTAGTGTTCTATTCAAAACATTGACAAGTTTGATTTTTTTGTTTCCTTATAATCAGGCTGGTTTATCTTTAGGATTTTTCAATATTGCTTTAGTTTTCCATTGATCTAACAATCTTTATTATCGATAATCATCATCATCATTGTCATACGTATTATCATGATAGTATCAGCAAGAGCGACCAAATCTGATCCTCCCCAGAGCTGTTACTATCTATGTAACTAATTATTTGTAGTGTCGTTATCGTTATTGTTGTTTTCTCAGCTTTTTCTAGATATTTGTTACTTTGTTGTTGTTTTTTCTTTGCTCTCTATTAGTTTTTTCAGGTTTAATCATTTTATTTACCAAACCATACTTTATTATGTGCAATGGCAGATCGAAAGTAGCAAGAATGTGTCTGTAATGTATGTATACTTACCGAAACATAAGGTTTAAAAACTATTATAATTAATATTGTTATCATTATTGTTAATTTGGTAAATAAACACTTATTTTGGATTAGTTTTTTTGCTGTATATTTCTTCTTTTGTTGTTCTTCTTTTAATTATCATTGATATTTGTCATTATAACATAACAATTAACTTTAAAAAAGGTTGGATGCAGCCAATTATACTTGTAATACTTGTGTATTACCACAAGCATAAATACCAATTCAGGTTTAAACGAGATCATCGTTATAAAAATTCCGAATATTTGCTTGAAAAACTGAAAGATTCTAACACTCCCTCTTAATAATGTTAATGCAATCTATATATATATATAAAGTTTTAACTAATTAAATAAATCTTAACATAATGAAAATGGCAAATCTATTTTGATTAAAAAAAGTTTAGTTTTTCCAATATTGAGATGATAATTTCAATGTACATATCCAAAGAACTAAAGGGGTGAAATTTTAAAAGTTACATTTCAAGTGTAATACCCGAAAGCTTATTGTTTGCTGTATCGTTATGTGACCACAGCGCACACTACACTTTTTGTTTATTGCCCACCAGCATTTTATACATTTATTTTAACAGAAAATAGTTTTTATATTATTAATGGCTTTACCGCTTATATTGTAAGCGACACTGGAGTCACCGTGACCATAAATGGAAAAATAATATGATCTGTTCCTCTAAACGGTCCTCTTGAGATATATATATGTATGTATGTATATGTATGGGTCTGTGTGTGTATGTGTTAAAGTATGAATCAACTTTACAGCTTCACGATTGATGGATTAAAATTAGAACATTTATAAATTCCACAGTCAGGCCAAAATAGTCATTTGTAAAGAAATTTGTATATGCAACGTTAGATAATTCCAAAACAAACTTCTTCACAAAGCTTGCTTGTTTAGTGTTGACTAGAATCACCAATTTTGAGTATCTATTGTTAGCTTTATACAAGAGAAGGAGTTCAATAACAGAGTCGAGCAATTTGGTTTCTGGAAGCAAAACTAGACAATGTTTATTGAGTACACACAAAGAGAAGGCTATAATAAGGAGGTGACCAAACGTCATAGAAACATTCCTTTGATAAGAAGAGTGGCAGCTGACATGCCACATCTGACGATCTTGAATTCTGAATCCAAAAGGGAACATTTCTTAACAATTTTGTTGATCAATAGGTACAAAAATTCCTTAACATTAAGGATGTCAACTGCAGAGTAAAGGTGAGACACGAAGTGGGTTTTTGGTTTCTGCAACTTCAACGTACACCAGGTAACAATCTAGTCCTTATTTACTACTACTTAGAGTATTTCTCTTTTACAATTTTAGTTTCGTTTCAGTTAAGCTTAATTTAAACTGTGTTGGTAATTTTCTCGGTACTCTCTGTATTTTCGTACTGTTCATGAAACTTTGTTGTCCACTTATCAAGGCGGGCACTACGAGAAATCCTCTCTCATGCTATGTGAGGTTAAATGCCTCATGCGTACAATATTACTTGGTCGGGCGTGCTAATATTTTTTCTCACGAAAATTAGTCGATGCTTAGAAAATACAAAAACGTCATCTTCCAGCAACTGGGTACTTTTTAAATTCAAAGTCTCACAATGTAAACCAAAATCATTAGGATCCAATACAGTCCCAGTAACAGAAGAGGCTTTTTTCTGAAAGGAATAGAAATAGAAACGGCGTTTCCCAGTGCCCTCTATTAAAATTTGGTACTCAATATCATTATCTGTTCCCTAATTCATGACTTAACATTGTAAGCTTTGCAAACATAGCAACTGCATGGGATTGGGATGAGATATATCTGTTGTCAAAGACACTTCAATAACCTTAGTAATAATACCCGACGAATAGAAGAATTTTAACTACGCCCATGTCAATGCAACTAAATATTTGTAGTTAAATTCCTGCATGATATCGGTATTAGTTTCTTGTAAAGTGAAAGTGGGCTTTTCTAAATATACCGGATGAAAAAACATAAAACAGCGTAGAATTTCATAAAGTCATAAAACGTAAATCACTATTTGTGCCCCTAGGTTATGAGTGTAGCCAAATTTTACGTTTGTTGAAGCTTTCAGAGCGTTGGTAGGTATTTTACTGACTTTTTGATTAAGTACGTTATCATTCTTACCTGCCACAGCTGGATATCATTTAAACATTTAGTACTATGTAAGGACAGATCATACTTATGTTTATGAGATGAAAGTCTGGTTTGTGGAATCCGTACAATAAGGTTGATTTTGACAATTATTAAAGAGTGCTAGCTTCTGTTTTGTTGACTAGTGACACTAGTTCTGATCTAGTCATAAGCTTTGCGATCAATCAAAGTTATAAGTTAGGAAATCATTTGCCATTACCTTGTACTCTTGGAAAATATTTTTTATTCTCCTAAATAATTTTATTCTAAATGTCAACAAGGCTTAGTTCAATTTCATCGTATGTACACATTTTCCATCGTAGTCTCTGCATCGCCCTTGATTCAGCTCTGGGATAGAATGAAGTAGCAAGGAAACCTTCTCGTTTAACGTAATTGTCAAGCATTCCCTATTTGTCTAGCCTACAGCATGGATTTTTTTACATTCATGACTTATCCATATTTGTAAGGAAATGAACTATTTGTTTTGCCTTTGGTAAAACACAGAAGCTTTGTAATAACTTAAATGCGTTTATCGTAAACCTAGATCAAAAACTCTTTCACCTTGGGGTCTCTTATCAAAGTCTGAGAAACAGATAACGAAAGCTTTTGTCATTGTATTCCATTTCCGAGGAACGAAAAAGGTAGAGGACGAAACTCACGTCAAACTGTCGTCTTCAATACAAATCACTTTCAGACGCGCTCCGCTATTTGGTACGTTCAGTTCGTCTAGTACTCTTGATGTCAGATTTAGCCGTTGTAGTGCAAGTTCCTTTTCAGAACTTTCTTATATTGCTGATCCAGTCTTTCCCTGGCGACTTTCGGACTGTTAAAAGGTGTTAAGAGATAGCAAACAGACTTGCAAAATTTTATCACCAATAATGAACGTTAAAATCGTTTGTTCGGATCAGTGGATAATATTTTCTTTAGCTGTAAAAATTTTGCTCTTTTCGTTATCTTTGTTTGACTATAAACTCTGTAGTAGGAGGTATCTTAAATCTTGACTTATCATAAGGAAGCGGCAGAATTCATTGAAATTTGCCATTAAAAATTTATGGACTTTGTCAGGTCCAACAGACATGTGCAACACATGGCTTAAGGAACGCTTCCACCGATTCTCTGATTAACGAGCTGGCTTAATTTTCTTTGGTGGTCCTTAAGACCTTTTCACAACAAGTAGAACCTAGTGAGACGTCACCCAATGCGAGTGCCCGATGCTCTCACTAGGCTCTCAATTCCACTAAGTTACTCATCATAAGATAACTGAAATTAATTATAAGGCTCTAATTAACAAACATAAAGACAGGCCAAACGAATCTAATGAGCACTTTTTTCGTTTGACTTGAAAGCCACATCACAAAGCTGGAGATCATTTGCGAGATGTGGTTACAGGTAAAATGAATTTCATTGGCTTTAATCATGTTTTATGATTTAGTGACATGCGAGAAGTTTACTAGATGGACGTTCAAGGCCCTATTTTCTTAACTTTATGAAAACCCTTAATTATTCATATACGACTGAAGTTCATTGAAAGTATGTATTCCTTATCGATGGGAGGTCGCGGTCTTGAGAGTTAAAGTTGAAAGAAACACTTTCCTTTACACCAAAGATAAAACTGGATGCTTTTTGAGGCAACACACTCTGCGATACGAATTAGCCGATTCTTATTGAATAGTCTATGAAGAAATCTAAACGGACCTTTCTAAAAGAAATTAACGGATACAAATATTACTGAAAATAAGACGTAAGGCTTTTGACGATCGTAAATTTCCTTATTATCGTGGACAGCTTGCAGTTGTCCTCAGTGCAATTGCACAGTGACAACTATATTTTCAAAAACACAGAAATATGGAGTGCGTAATCGTAATCTAGATTAATTGTGTTTTTTTTCACTCTATTACAGGATCATCCATAAAGTCTGATTGAGAGTATTTTGGGCAAGATTTGGATTCATGGATTACAAAATTTGGACTCTCTTCATTTCAAAACACCAAACCTAGAGTTCATCACGATAAAATTGAGGAAATAAGATATTCTAATAGTCTTATGGTGACATCTTGGAAACCAGGGTTGTCTCTCTGTACAAGAGCATTTTCATCACTCAGGACGTGCCAGTCGCAGAGCAAGATTCAGAAGGATTGGAAGTAAAGTACGTGTTCAGAAAAACACGGGCTTACATTTCCTCTCCAGCTCACAATCAAGGACAAACGGAGAGAATGACTCGTCAATAAGCAGTTACAAATGTAAGTTTGTCATTTTAATTTCAAATAATTTCTGTACAGTTTAGATCACCCGTTTTAATCGCTCAGGTGATACAATAGTCTTGTCGACAGAAACATTTCCGTTGGGTAATGTTGAAAATCTAGTATAAATTTAGCAGGTTCCTTTAAACTATTATGTTTTACATTGTAAATCTTCTATTCCTGATTGATTTTGTGAAACTTTGTTCGAGTAGAGATTTATGTTGAAGGTCAATATTTGCTCTGTAGGTGATTTGACATCAAACATTAGAAATAGCAAAACATCAATATATTTCCTCAAATGTTTTGCAAAAAGATAGAGAAAGTTTTATCTTTTCATCGTTGATTTAGATAGATTTTCATGTGTTGGGTTGCAGGATTGTAAACTTTATCGTTCTTTCCATGTTTGGTTAACTTTTAATAATAAATTGCAGCAAATTTGTGTTGTTATCTTTTATCGGAACAAGGCACAAGCCTGTTAACAATATAACTATAATCAAGTTTTATTAGGCTTTGAATATAAGATAACCAAAATTATAGAAAGATATGAAAGCCCTAGTTTTTGTAACATATCAAAGACAAACAGAATTCCACCGCTACAGTCAGTTTTATCATACGAGTAAACACCCAGTCCAGTAGAAAGGTGTGCCATGTTTGATATAGCTGCTAGGACTATTATTTCCTGTCTATGATTGGTCTTTCCATCAAAATTTGATTCGACAGTTATGAAGGACTTATAAAGAAAAATTCATCTAATTCTGGACTTGATTTGATTTTTTTTCAAGACGTCAACGGGGAGCAAATTCAAGAACGTCAATAAGGATTTGACTTATTACACAGCATTTAACATGTGGTATACAGCTACTGTATTCGAAAATTTCAGAAATGGAGTTAGTTCAGTTTATAATGTCATGCTTGGCAATCAAAGCGATTCGAGTGATGACGAGGAAGATACCATTTTCGCGAAAGGAAAGTATGAAAAGGGTGATGATTACGACGAGGAAGATCGTACTTCCAATCTCCAAACTTTTTGGAACATCTTCAACGCAAACCAAGGTGTTGTTATTTTAACAATGCCTTTCGTTGTATTATGTGGAGGATACCTTAGTTTAGTAGCGACGGCAGTTGTGGCAATGGTGTCCAATTACACCAGTAAAAAACTAATCCGTTGTTTGTACGAAACCGATCCAGAAACCGGCATTCATCGCCGAGTGAGGGATAGTTACGAGGAAATTGGCGAGGCTTTTGCCGAAGACTTTGGGAAATGGATGGTGTATGTGGCGATGATTGTTGAACAACTTTCATACTGTACATTATTGCTGATCTTATGTGGGTCCATTTTGCATAGCAGTTTTCCAGAGTTACCGTTTAACAATGTACATTGGTCAATGCTTGCATTTATTCTGGTCATTCCAAATTCGTTTATGGTGAATCTTGGTCAAGTTGCCTGGGTTAGTTTGATCACGGTCATTGTAGGACCAATTGTATACGTCATCGTGGCCATTTACAGTTTTTATCATGCAAGCAGATGGACCATCCACGAAGCACCCCCTTTCGATGTTGGGAAGTTTTTCGTCGCAATGGGGATTGTTGTGGTCAGCTATTCCTCGCAACCTTACATGCCTGCTATTGAGGGAAGCATGAGGAGTCGTAAGAGGTATAACATTGTTATGAACGTGACTTATTTTGCTATCACCTTCGTCAAGATTGTGTTTGGTCTTATCGGATATTTTACTTTCAAGGGAGAAACGAAGCAAGTGATCACTAATAATCTCCCTCATGGATCTTTCCGTACATCAATCAATGTACTAGTTTTAGTTTTAGCCCTTGCCTCATTTACCTTCCCAGCTTACACAGTTTTTGTCATTTTGGACAAAATCCATGTGAAAAACCCCAAGCAATGGATTAGCGAAAAGCTAAGAGGGTTGAGTGGTAACGACAGTGATGAAGAGATCTTGGAAGACGAAAAGGCACAACTCATTCACGATGATTCGGAATGCGGCCTCGACGAGGAACCGAAGCCATCCCGAATCAAGAGAGCGGCCGTTCGTCTCTTGCTCATCAGCGTAGCATTAACGGTGGCAGTACTAGTTCCCCACTTTGGATTATACATGGCCCTGGTTGGCAGTTTTACTGGAATGTGCCTATCTTTTATATTTCCTTGTTTGTTTCATATGAAGCTACGGCATGACGAGATGCAGAAATATGAACTTTTCTTAGACACAGCTATCATTGCTCTCGGTAGTGTGTCGGCGGGAATCGGGATGTATTATTCAACGCGTGCTCTTGTCGATGCCTATTCCGATGTACATTAATCAGATAACAACTTGTTTTATGAATCACTAATTCATGTCACCGGTGTAAATATATGGTAAAGGAAACATTTTCTGCACACTTAACAATCTGATTTTGCTCGCAATGACGTTTTGCTAAGTTGTATTCAGGTGGAAAATACGATAAAATAAATGTCACTTGAAAGAATCGTTTGAAACGATTATAGACTGACGATGTGTAGGAGATGATGAAAAATGTATAACTTAACTTGCTAATTGACCTTAAGTGATGATATTAGCAATCCACAGACTTAGGAGGGAATTGTGTGGGTAAATACAAATAATTAGCTTCCCTAAATTTTATCCCTAAGTTAAATAATAATCAGGGGTTATATGAATGTGACTCTGACAATGTTTAGACTGTTCTTCCTCTATAAGTTCCTATGATATATACAATTGATGTGTTGAGTACTAAACAGGAAATATCTGAATTAGTTAGTGATATTTACTGTAATAAAGTATTTACTAGACATTTGATTTTGTCCTATATATCTTGTATAAATTGCTAATATTACTTGATGTACGTCTGTTTCAGTAATGTGCTTTCGCTCAAAATTGAGTTTAAAGCCTTCTTAATTTGATATCGTCTTTTCATCTTGTGGTCTTATGGTTAGAGAAATCCCAGGATGTGAAAGTCAATCAGAAGGAAGGATGGTGATGAAGTTATTTTTGGTTTTCTGTAAATTGCGTACAATGAACTTCAAAAAGAATATACTTCAATTCCTTCTTCTGCTCGTATGATGTTAATCAGCAGAGAAGATGGTGAATTACGCAGCTGTTGCATTGAATCGATCTACTAGCGAGAATAGTCGAAGGTGATTAACACGCTTGTAGATAACAATTGAATCAAATGACTTTACAAAACTGACCATTGAACCATTCTATTTCATTCTGAAGTGTAGTTTCAAAGAAAATCTGTTTTCGTTTTGACATCATTAGCACCGTAAGAAAAAGTTTCGTTAACATCATGATTACCTGGTCTATCTAAAACATGCCAGACCACTTGCTTCCTGCTAGAATACAGTAATAATACCAATGCTAGAATGAGATTCGATTTTTTTTAGCTATTATACTTGACAATTTCGCGTTCCCTCAGGAATGATAAAAAAACCCACGACAACTACTATGCTAAATTTAATATAAAAGCGAAGCCGAATATCATGCTTGACACTGGAATCATATTGCAGTTTGTGCTATATTTGAATTTTAATTATCAAATTTAAATCATACTGTTAAGAATAGTTTTGGGCTTTTATACCTTCATGTATGGTATGGTGTTTAAAAGGAGATTTGGCTTAATGGAGAATTTTCTAACATTAGAAGCAGTCTTGAGCCTCTGTTACTTCTTAGTTTGTAAAGGGGATCAGAATTTCGTATTACAAAGAAATGATACCCCAAATGAGAGCTTGCAATACCAATAATATTATACCAATAGGCTCTTTGGCCCTATTCAGATGATAAAATGTTGAACTGAAATCATTACTTGATCTTTTGAAGGATTATTCACAATTATGTGCTCCATTCTTGTGTCATTCTAACAGGCTTACTTCATACCGGACACAATCAAT
>JAAAKM020000498.1:11939056-11949576 GCA_010016025.2 Alatinidae sp. Z8VKAUB7J3
AAGAGAAAACGACTGAAGAAACAAGGCCTTCCAACTGAAAAATGAGGGCATAGTTTGATGACAGAGCAAACAACTGAAGAAACAAGGCCTTCCAACTTATAAATGAGGGGATATTTTGATGAGAGAGAAAACGACAGAAGAAACAAGGCCTTCCAACTGAAAAATGAGGGGATATTTTGATGCAAGAGAAAACGACTGAAGAAACAAGGCCTGTCACTTTTGACTGTTTCTTTGATTAACAATATCTCCTTTTGCTTGTTTTTTTTTCCTAAATACTTTTTAAAAGTTGAAGAAAAAAAGGGGGCAACACGTTCCTTCTATAGCCTTTACGCTGTGTTTTTGCCTTAAATAACTTATAATTTATTGGCTTATCATCAGACATTTTAGCCCATGGACTTAAATGAGGGCGCGTGTGGTACATACATCTGAACGAGTGTTTGTGAACTGACAAGTAATTAAATACCGGTGTGTTGACACGGACAAGGTTTGAGTTAGAACTTATGTGTTTAATTCCTGGAGTTAAAGTGTTTTGTCCACACAGTCTAAGCGTTTGACTACGCTATGGTGTTTCATGTGTCCAGTCTTCATGATATTTTTAGGCGCCATCATTTTATGTGGCCTTACATAAAGAACAAATAGACGAACAGCCTCTCCGGGCCCTATTTACCAAGAAACGTGAAGCACAGTGCCCTGATTAAGTAGGCTCTGACGTTATACAAACAAATCCTTTAAGAACGACCCAACAAATATGCACCTGTATGGGAAAATTCCTGCTTCTGTACTGCCGGACAACAGACACATGCTTCCTTAGCTTAACGAATACTTCTACTTCTACGAATACACTCCAGGAACGTTCTCTCGTCAATGATATTAATAAATAATCTGTAATTTGAAGATCACGGAGCCTTTGAGTCAGGCCAAAACCCGCGATATTGTCTTAGTTATTGAGTGCAGACCCGTAGCCGGGGTTTGATATTATGAGGGGCTATTGTGAATTATGAGGAGGCTGGCATTGCACCTGCAAAAAAGCGTATGGTTGACAGGAGTATTTTGAGTAGCCGATGGTAAATTTAGGAGAGCTTAGCCCCCTCTCTGGGGCTACGAGAGTGCCTGCAGTGAGTGCAATTGTTGAAATGAAGCATAAATATCATTCAATGAAACTCTCATTTTGATGGCTGCTGCACATAGTAGAACATACATCACTTTAAAAAAACACAGAAATAGAGAATATTCAACCACCGTGGATAAAACCCGTGACTTACTCTATTGCGACGTGTGTATTCCCAACCAAACTTGGTGACCTCAGATTTAAGCATACTCTGTTCCTCTAGCTCCCAATCATCCAACGGCGGATATCGACATCCCAGAGGTTACATATTTTCTATTTCTCTAAAATTATCTCTTTTCGAGGATGCTTTAGAATATTTATGTGCGAGTGAAAGTGAAAGTTAACGGTAGAGAGAGTGATAATAGTACTGGTGCTGCTTCTTAGGTAAACCTCACTGTTACTACTGCCAATACTACTAAGTACCACCACAAATATTCTATCACTACTACTACTACTACTACTACTACTACTACTACTACTTACACTCTTTCATTGCTACTTAATGCTATTGCTACTTCTACCATTACTTTTACTACTACTACTACTCCAACTACTCCAACTACTCCAACTACTATTACTACTTCTACTACCACTGATTCTAATACTTTTACTTTTACTTCTACTACTACTACTACTACTACTACTACTACTACTACTTCAACTGCTATTACTACTACTACTACTACTTCAACTACTATTACTACTGCTTTAACTACTACTACTAATACCATTACTACTACTACTATTACAACTATTACTACCACTTGTATTGCTGCTACTGCTACTACTTCTACTACTACTTCAACTACCACTTCAACTACTATTGCTACTACTACTACTACTACTACTACTACTACCTACAACAACTACTACTACTACTACTACTACTACTACTTTACTACTACTACAACTACTACTTCTATTGCTACTACTCCCACCATTGTCTGTACTACTCGCAATCTTGTTCCTGCTTTAAACACCACTACATTATTTTTTCAGCGACGACAGCCTCAACTACCCACACATTCCTTCACACAACTGTAATCGTAATTCTTGTTAAAACCAGAGTATAAAGTTAAGGAAAACCGTTTTATTTGTAGTCAAAATGCATTGTACGCAGGAAAAACGTCCTATGTAAAAGTAATTTCTAATATTTACAAACTTCCACACTTCTATATTGAGGCAACGTGCAAGTTACTTCCTTCTGATCGATTGAAACTCAGCTCCGTGTAGAGGAGAAAGTTTTCAAAAGATCTTGCATTACACGTTATTATCGAAGCAGTGTTTTGTGCTAGTTCACATTACTTTAATGAAGAAAGTTCAATCTTCTTATTGAAAGATGCTCACTGGTCAATAATTCTAAAATCATATCTAGCTGTAAGCCTGGTTAATACTGTAACGCAAATTTAGACGGGTTTTCGTCCTGTCCCTCCAGAATTCTTCTATCTCCAATTACATCCTCGCTCGATTTCAATAGCTAAATTAATAGATCTCAGTTCCTAGAATTGGACTGATAAATATTCTGTTGTGCTGAAGATCTTGTAATTGTGTGAAATCACAAAGCAAGCTATACGTTTGATAAGAAATCTTAACTAATGACTCTGTGAGTAATGAGGAAGAATAAATTCAGACTCGGGACATGAAATCCATACACAATGAGTCTGGTATTGTCATAGGTTTAGTTTTATGAACCAGGGACAGATGGTCAGATGAAATGAGATGAAAGCGACCAAGTCAGGGGATAGCCATAGCAGCTCAAAACAATGTTTATATCATCAGAAATCAAGTTAATTTCTGGCTATTTCAATCTCTTGACAAGCGAGTGAGCTCGCGAAATGACCGTACGCAGTTAAAGGTCCAGTACGAGATCTTGACGATCATGTGTTTGATATTGTGGTGCGCTAACAGCTCGATTCTATTTCATATAAAATTACTCAGTGCAGGACCATTAACAAAGCTCGCAAAAGGAAGGAATGTGCTCGAAAGGTTAAAACATTACAGCAAAACATCTGATGGGTTAAGGGATATGAGCGATGGATGTCTGCTACAGCACGCAATCCGAAGTACGGAACAGTCTTCGTTGAACGCATTGTTAGTTATCTTATCGCCGCTTTTGGTTCCTATTAGCTTCACAACACAGCAAATTTTTGCACTGAGAGTTTGCGAACAAATACTTGATCTAACGAAAGTAATAGAGTTTATATCGAACTTCTTAAGGCCAGAGCCAACTTTCGATGCTATGCTGATCTGGAGGAATTACCGCTATTTAGAAGACGAAAGACTTTCTCTGGTGATTTCAAAACTAAATGAGCGTATCTCAAGACTTGAAATATTTCTGGACGTTATTTCGAACTGCAAGGTAGCTGCATTTCTTAACCCGGATATAGAGGACAGAAATGCCGTTCTTGATGGAATTAAAGCTACCGCTATAACTGTTACTGAAACTGCCACCGAAAGTACTGCCACGTTAGGCATCGAAACTGCTGCACAGGTGTTGGGCCAGGCAAGTATTGGAGTTGGCATTACGGTCTTAATTGACCTGGCTCTAACGTCGAGATCCCTTTACATGGCCAAGAAGCAAAAGGACGATGGAATCATATCAGACAAGGAGTTTTCAACCAAAGTTAAGAAAAAGGTTTGTGAGTCAGGTTTACAATTTGTAGGAGGAACTACAGGATCAATCGTTGGTCAGATATTGATACCTATTCCAGTATTGGGAGCTTTTGTAGGGGGTCTCTGCGGTAGCTTGATCGGCACCGGGATTGGTAAAGGTATAAACTACGGAATATTTGACAAAATGGAGAAAGAAGCTGAGATTTTTTCAAAAACGGGCCCATCTGTTTTAGTTGGCTCACAGTTAGCTGTGCTGGAGGATGTAGTTAGCAAAAAGAGAAGAAAAAACTTGACAACTTTAACAAGATATAATGAGGAAACTGAAGGTTTTGAAGACGTTAATCTCCAACAGGCGTTTAGTTTCCTTGATCGAATCGTAAAGTCCTACGACGTTAGCTCTAAAAGAAGTCCGAAACAGACGGGCTCATCTTCGTTTTTTCCTTTCAGCAAATCGTCCTCAGACCGTTCTAAAAAGCGAGAGCTAGATGAAGCAAGTTTCGAAAGCAGTGTTTCTGAAGAAACCAAGGAGGATATAAGCGGACAGAAACAATCTCCAGGCTATTCTTTCTTCTCGTTCAGCCGGTTAGGAGATAAAACAAAAGCTAAAGAACCCAACGAGGAAGATTGTGAGCAGATTGTTGTGCCAGACGATATTGCGAAAGAGACCACAACAGCTAGCAGTACCGGCTCTTCGTTTTTTTCCTTTACTTTGTTGGGTGCAAAGCAAAGAAAAAAAGACGATCAAAAAGTAAAAGATGTTGGTACGTTAGAGGAAACTTCGTTAAATGATTTCGTGGATCAAACGCCTACAGATCCGTCTCCGTTAGATGTTATCGACATTGAAAATTCTCCTGATGATTTTGTTCTAGCCCGATCATCAAGCGAGATGCCAGACGCGGAAGTTTTTGCTTCGCCGCCGCCACTGTCTCCATCGATGTCTCAAACTGATAAGGAAGAGTTCCAAGGAAGGAAAAGAGCAGAGACGATGTCTCATATGGCATCATTAAAATCTCTGCTAACCTTCGATTTTTCGAGTAAAGATATTCAGAAAAGTTCCACCACAAACACTGAAATTAAAGCCGATAAAAAACCAGAAGAACCAAAGAAAAGACAACTGAAAAAGAGATTTACTCTGAGTGGGATTAGCCAACTTACTCCAACTAAAGACATCGATTCTCCAAAGTCCCCCACTTTGTTGGAGAGTCAAGGTGACACAGATGCTGATATTGGAAGACAATCGCTTAAGAGTCCAACTAGACAACGGAGTTTTACTTTATCAAGGAGTCCAACAAGGGTGAAGTCACCAGCAAAAGAATTAAGCACAAGCCCCGTTCCAACAGAGGCATATGCAAAAGCAACTGACGAGCATGTTTCGCGGATTTTGAAGACTTTACACAGAACAGCTTCCGTGTGTAAGCAGGAAACTGTAGAAAAGCCTCCAACTCTTGAAGATAGTAACATCATTCCGGAAAACCAAAATGTTGAAACCGAGAAACAAGTTGATGCGGAAGTAACTCTAAGGGAAGGCGAGCCATCAGATAAGGAGAAAAAGAGCTTCAGGTCGAGCTTGTTCTTTGAAGATTCGTTTGGATACCTTTTTGGAAGGAAGGATAGCAAGAGAAGAAAAGATGCTCCATCACCTGGAGGAAGCAAGCAGGAGGAAGTAACTGATACACTAAATGCAACTACTGTACAAACTAAGAATGAAGTATGCACCGAGCCAATGCCAGGTAAAGATGTTACAAGGACAGATCAGAATGAAGAACCGGAGCAGAAAAGTGAAAATCAGTCAAAGTTCGATTATTTGTTTAAAAGGCGCTCCTTTAGACAACGTAGTTCAGAGCAATCCATAGAGAGCGATGATCATCCGAGAGGCAATGGATTAAAATCACCTACAGAACGGTCTACCCCAACAGAAATAAATTTGGGCAATGAAGCCAAGCCAACTAGTACAGTGACATCACCAAAGACCTTACCTACTCAAGACTCAGCTGTAGAGTCATCTGAAGCTGGGAAGGGGAAGGGAGATGAATCGATCAAAACATCTATTAGCGAGGGTTTAGAAAAGTTTTTCGGTTTTAGAGGAAGGGGAAGAAGCAAAACAGAGAGTAGCATCGAATTAAAAGGTGTATCAGAGACCAATGAGAAAATAAGACAGGGAAGCCCTAAAATTAATTTAAGCAGATCACTTTCAGAGAAAAAAGGGCTCGGTGAGAAGGAAGCAGAGCTTCAAAGAAGCAGAAGTGAAAGGGGTTATCTGCAGAGAGACAAAAGAAAACTAGTACGAGCTTCTGCTGATGCTTCACAGGACAAAAGTTCTACACCTCGTAGAACTGACCAGGGTTCTTTGGAATGTGATCGTGCTGTTGACATGTTTGATGAGGAAGACGAAGAGCTGTTGCAAGAGATGGAAGAAGTATACAATGCGAAAACAGAACTTGCACAGTCATCGAAGCACTTCATTAGCGTACATAGGGACAAAGTATTGTCAGCCCCCGAGCCGTGTACTGAGAGAGAGTGTCAGAACAAGGCGAGCACTTCTCTTTCGTTTGATAGTGATAGTTTGGCTCAGAGACCAAAATTGAATAAAGTGGGTAATGTTTACATGGGATCAATCTCAGGAAGTACTTCGGTTAGTGCCTCTACACAGTCACAGGAATGGCAGCACAAGCGATCGCAACATCTTAAACGACAGCAGCCATTCATGGACGTTGTTTTGTCACATTCAGCATCATCTCCCTGCATATCCAGGCAAGGGAGTGACGATGAGGACGATAACGAATCTTCCCTCCCTTTTATGGATATTGCTCCTGGAAAATCTTTCTCTAGTTATAAAAAGTCCTCTGATGATCTTGACAAAAGACCAAGAAGCCAGTATTTTGTGAACGAATACGTACCTTTTAGCCCAGAATCTCGTAGTCAGAGTGCTTTTGGCACTAACGAGGAGCAATTATCGAAAATGTATGGCCATGCAGATGAATCAACTGCTGCCGAAAACCAAAGGCTCGGTTCAACAAGTTCAGCTGAAGGAGAAACTAGTCAAGCCGAGTCTAGTGACCTGAAAGATCGATTGCTGTCCTGGGTGTTTACCAAGGAAACAAAGCCAAAGGAGGAGAAGGACAAAAACCAAGAAGAACCAACTCCTAAGACATTCAGACGAAGTCAAACTATGAAATCGAGACCTCAAAGGCAAGTTCAGAATGAAAACGAGACACAGCGAAAGAGAAATAGCAGTTTTAGTTTGTTTGACTTTTCTAGATTCGGGAGCGAGGAGAAATTATCAGAGGCAAAGGTTTGCGCTAGTCCCACGATTAAGCGCCAGACCCCTAGTCCGAGAAGTCCTCTTGCTAAGTCACCGGCAGAATTTATTGAGGATTACCCCGTTAAGGAACCAGAAGAGAAGCAGAAAGAAGACAACAGTGGTGCATCGAAAAAAGCGTCAGAATTTCCAACACTTGTCAAAGCTTTAACTATTTTCAAGCTGCCAGCGCGTAGTAGCGATGGAAATGAGTCATCAAAACCGCCAAACGCCCCTTCAAAGGCTGCCGAAACTGAAGGGAAAGTAGAAGAAACTACAGAGAAGGGCAGTAACTCTACGGAGAAAAAATCGGAACAAGTCAAGAGCAAGCTGAGAGAAAAGCAAAGATTTATTGACAAAATTGGGCTCTTTAAAATTACAAAAAGGGAAAGAAGCTTCGAAGAAGCATCTGGGTAGGAAATGATGGTGAAGAAAATAAAATTTTTACGAAAAGCGATGGATAGAACCCCCTTTCAACTGTGCAAGGCACGCAACTTCAATGGTAAGTTGATTATTAAATTTTGTTAGTTTAGTATCATAAATTACTTGAAAATGTTCTTAGCATCAATTCCTTCTGTTGATATATATTTATTTTGCTTGTTAAATAAATCATAAGGAAGTTGTCACCATTCCGGCATTCTATGTAATTTCCATGTTTGTATTTGGTCCGTTTTACGTCATCTTGTGACTGACATCAGATCCATGTATTTCAACCAATAAGAGTTGTTGTTGTACCGGCATACAAGTCAAGTCTATGTCGTTATTTTGACGTAAGTGCTCAGGATGTTGGGTTTGCATCAATACGACGTCATTCCGATATACAAAATACAACGACCCATTAGCTTTCATATTCAAGGATCCAACGACGTCGATTCAAAGTAAGAGATGACGTCGTTTCGATTTTCGAAATTGGATTTATATCAATACGACGTCATTTTGACATACAAAATACGACAACGCATGAGTTTTCCTATGCAGAAGCAAGCGACGTCGATTCAGAGTAAGAGATGACGTCGTATCGACGCGGATGTGACGTCGAAATGCCGTCTTAGTAAGAAATAGGTGGTAAGACCAATAGAGAATAGGTAGGCTATAATACTGAGGTAAAATCAGTTGCAATCGATCAATGCTTAATTGCCTAAAAGTTATTTCAGTCTCAAAGAAAACCTATCCGTTTCATGTGATAGAGAGTTGAATATGTGATGAAGACAAAACTCAAGTCTACAATAGCAAAGTATCAATTTCATACTTGTTGCCTATACTTAATACTTAATTTAAAACGCTGCTGAAAGGTAAAACGACTCCTGCCCTCCAGGGTAGTGTTTACCCCAATATTTACCCTCGATTTTTCTACCTCTTTATTCCTTTTTTTAGCGGCCCTGTTGTATCCCTGTTAACCTGATAGTCAGGCTAAAATACATTTCCTTAACTTCTCAAAATATTCTCCTTTCTAGCTTTCTACCTTTCTACGTATACTATCGCTACTCATACTGTTACTTCTCCTACTATTGCTACTCATATTATTACTTCTCCTACTATTGCTACTCATACTGTTACTTCTCCTACTATTGCTACTCATACTGTTACTTCTCATACTATTGCTACTCATACCATTTCAGCGAATTCCACTGATCCTAATTATACTACGTCTATTGCTAGTACTCCTACTATCCTATTGCTTCTTATACTATTACTACTCATATTATTACTACTCGTACTATTACTACTCAAACTACTATTACTATTCATACGATCACTTTTCATACCACTAATCCTTATTCTCCTACTCTTTGCAATACTACTACTCATACTATTACTACTCTTATCATTACTTCTTTTACTACTACTACTACTACTACTACTACTACTACTACTACTACTATTACTACTCTTATCATTACTTCTTTTACTACTACTACTACTACTACTACTACTTCTACTACCACTACTACTACTACTACTACTACTACTACTACTACTACTACTACTACTACTACTGCTAGCACTAATACCACCATTACTCCTTATTTTTCTCGTTCTCCTCCTGGTCATCAAGATAACTATGACAATTGTCTTGATTCCTGTTAAATATGAGCTAAGGTTTGAATAAAACATTTTTTCCTTCACTTGGGTCTCAACAAGGTAAACATCTTTCGAACCCCTTCCTTAGATTACCCTAAAATTACTCATTGTTATTATTTTATTACGTCATTCTTTGTTATGCTCTTTGTACTCCTACACTCAGTGTTAATCAATAATAAAAATAATGAAATTTATAATATTGGAATTATAATTAGAATGATAATCATAATCCTCGATTGCTGTAAATAATGAATGCGAAGCGTGAATCGAATTTAATGTTAGTACTACCGTTTGTAAACATTTGTAGTCAATTTCTTTGAACTATATATGCGTTGATATATAGTTGATATATATATATATGTGTTGCGACGTTTTCCTAGCTTTTATATATAAAGTATAATAATTTAAGTCAGTAAAATTAACAGATAGGTAGAAGGTATGAAAAATTATTTGACAAGAATGTGTTTGACCATTTTCTTTCTGCCATAGTGTTGAAGTGTTTGAATTGGTTTTTTTAGCGAAGTTTTTATGAGTGAATGTTGTTGTAAGGTGAGATTGTACATGTGAAACTGTAGGTAGGCACTATCCACAGCAAGTTGTCTGGTACCGTACTTTTTAACCATCTTTGCGTCATAGGGCGGTATTGAGTGACAAACATTCCTACAGTCCCTGCTCTTAAGATGCCCAGAGTCGTATCAGCGAGTAGACTTTTTCAAGCCATAATCAGAGAAATTAATCAACCGTCTTTTACTACGTGCCCTGTACCAGGTTGAAAAGGAAATGAGGCCACTTACATTTAAAAAGTTTTGAAAATCTGTCTGATAACGTTTCAAGTATGAGTCGAGACAAACTACACATTTTGCAGTTACTCCATAGGTGCACTTTGTTAAATATAGTTGTGTACGTAGTACTGTAGAGCCTTTGTGTACTGTGTTGCCCTGGTGTATCCATGATGCACCCCTTGGACTCCACTTGCAGCCCATCTGGAAAGGAATGGTTTTGTAGTAACAAGAAAAAGGTGAAAAGTATACCTTTGAACACGTACTGAGGTGTAACATCAACGGATTATAAAAGTATCATAAAGAATTTGCTGTGACCAGTGTTTGGTGAAAAGCTTTATAACCCTGACGTTACTACTAAAGGTAGCTCTCTAATCATCAGCGCCTTACATATAGAAACCGGATAAGTCGGCCCACACTGCACATTTATTGCTTATAAACAATCGGGCTTATAGACAACAGATATCCGGTCGTAACTCCAACACTCACCATTTCCCTATCTCGGATATAGATAATCAGTTTCGTTAAATTGTTACTGCCTCTATAACCAACCTTGTTTACCTTAAATGCTCGATTTAGCTTATTTAATGAATCAATCGAGAGTGATGCTAAATTAAAAGGGGCACTTATTAAAAAAACT
>JAAAKM020000498.1:11954253-12019885 GCA_010016025.2 Alatinidae sp. Z8VKAUB7J3
TAACATAAATCTACTTCCTCCAAGGAACTACTTTGGTCTCCTCGGCAATTAATACTGTTTTATGGTATCTTCCCTTAGCGGTAGCTTCTTCGCAACTAAGTATTCCTCATAACAGACCTATACCATATCTATACCCCATTTTTATGTAACTCTGAGTTTTTCAGTGGTAGTTAAATTCCCTCGGAGGCGATTTCTAAAAGAATTCGTAACAGAGCATGAAGCAATCCCTGCACTTCTATTTTAAAACACGAAAATAAGGCAAGTCTGTGTAGTATTGAGATTAAAACAGCCTGTGGTAAAAAGCCTTAATTTGAGGCTATGATTTATTCGTCGTAAGAGAATTTCTTCTGTGAAAAATTCTGTCCAAGCTCAGCTGCTTAGTTACCATGACAACATCTTAGCCACTGGCGCTTTTCGATCTCGTACTGCTAGGGAGATCAACACATTTTTTTGCACGAGAAACTGAACATTTATCACGATGTTGTGCTCGAGTCAATGACCGAGACAGACCTCCAGAAAACTCAAAACCTATTAAAAAATTTATGACACAACAACACGGATGAATTTGAGCTCTCATTCCAAAGTTATGAAAATGACTTGAGCGTATTGATATATCCAACATGAAGTCCACTCAAGTAAAGGAACTCTAACGGGGGAAGCAAACGTATATGGTATAGTGTTCGTGATAGTAGCGGCAAAACGTGATAAATTAGGATGAAATTGCCTAAAATTTTACCTAACGCGATACGGTTGGGTTATTATTTTGATGTAGTCACAATTTTGTTTCCTCGATAAAACGTATTTGTGACGTCATCACTTGTGTTCTGCAAGCAATCTCTGACAAAAACGGCAATCGCAGACTTAAACGCGTATTGCAATCTTTCAATTTGCCCTTCGCTGCACCAAGGTATGGAATTAACAAATTGGACGCGATATTTTGTGTACAGACACTTGCTGGTTGGGTAATCATTTTGATGTAGTCGCACTTACGCTTTCTTGCTTTTTTATGCTCTGCAAGCAATCACTTGGACAAAAGCGGCATCCCAATACTTAAAATGCGTATTGCAATATTTCACTTTAAACTTCGTCACCCCAATATCTTTAACGCATGCCCCCTCCCAAGACAAATAGAGTAAATAGATCGTTTGACACCCTTGATACTGATAAGTTAGCGGCATACGACTGCTCTCGAGTGCCAAATAATCGTACCCACCTCCCAACGTATTAATTTTTTGAAATCTATAACGTAAATGATGTCTGAAAACACTTGAATAACTTCTCATGCAACATTTGACCCTGAAACAGTTGCTAATTAGTCAAATAGTACGAACATTGTGTCACATTCACAGCAAAATATGCATATCGACACGAAACACCCCTTTCCACACAATGACCAAAGGCACCTTCGTTGAATGTAAAAAGAAATTTAAACCAAGCTTACTTGCTCCCCCCCCCCACACACACACACACACACCATCCGTCTTACCTTCACCCGTCGCTGTATACATACATTGACGTTCTCTAAACTGGTTACATTACGTCATTATAATTTCTGCTTTTTCAATGATAAGGCAGTCTTACATCATACGCTAATTTGCCGCTATAAACCTGCGTAGAATTTCCCTATTCATTTTACTAAATACGTCAAACACTACAGATAGTTCATAAAGTTTACCAATAAAACAGCAAATCAGTTGAAAATATCACTTACGCCTTTGATATATTTTGGAACCCCAGCACCCCTTGTCTCAATTCCCACTTGATATCTCAAATACCTCCAAAAACAAGATAATTGAGGGTCCAACATTAAATTGCTGTGATTTAGGCTGGACTGAGATATTTGATTCCGCCTCTAAATAGAATTACAGCCATATGACAACGTAGCAATAATATTGTGCCAGTATCCTAATAGTTTTAAAAGAATGTGAAATAGACAGAAATGTAGATTAAAGGAAATTTACAGTAGTACTGATTTTTGCTTTTGTGAGGGGTGGCTTGCGGCAGGGGCCCGCAGCACTGGAATTAATTGACTACACTTCGTTTACTACACTCAGCGTCGGGAGCACGAATTTATTTCACCAAACATCGAAGCAACGTATCTTATCATAATCAGCATATTCAACTAACTGTAACTTGGCAAGACACGATTATATATACCAGGTCACAATAAATACAATGTTGGATTAAGATAGGATAGCTATGTGCAAGTAAAGGCCAAGTTGTAAATAATATGTCAAGAGGGGTCACAATATCGCCAGCAAACAAGTTACTTGCACTCGTAGGGAATTTACTACAATGGAAACGAATCTGCTCTGTACACAAACAAGTTAACAGATGTAGAATGATGCCTGAAATCGATATGCATAACAATCTTGACTATAATATCAAAACGGCAGTATGACGTGAGTAGGATACAGATACAATACACGAAATTACTGAGTAAGCTAAAGCTAGGTCAAGCGGGGTAACATGAGAGTAACGTGGGGTCATACCATGTGTAAAGTGACCGGGTCACACTTTTATATGACGCTGTCAATTTCTATTCCGGTATTTTGTGATGAGTCAGTGTTGGAGCTCGGGTGTACCCAATGTATTTTGGTGGAAGGATTTATCTTAGAACAGATCGGTGCTTGAATTAACATCGGTAAAATTCCTACTGTACTTGACGGTAATTTTTCAATTGCTACAACGCCTTGATAAGGAAAAAGTTAAATAACTGGTAATAGTAGTACAAAAAATATTATTAAATGGTAAATTTTTTTCAGGTTTTATCGCTAAAAATGTTCTGTTAATACAGCAGTTGATACAGTTTAAATTAGCTGCCGTCACATACAGGTTTTCCACAAGGCTGCACTGGTACTATTCCATTGTAAATTATTTGTTTCTTCTAACCGCTTTTTTCATTTCTTAACTCACTATGGAAATTTGAGAAAGTTACATTAAAAAGCCGAAAATGTTGTAATGACGATTACTACAGTACAGTAACAGTGACTTGCTCCTGTATATGTTGTCAAAAGCAACGTGTTGAGCCTGCAGCCACCAGACTGTCAAGAGTTTTATCTGTCCATACTTTTTGAAAACTTATATCCCTTTTAATGTGATTTGCACAGGTGAAGTTTGCAGCAGAATTTGTTGAATGTTGAAGTCTCTCTGCACTTTCACTAGCTTAACTGCTATTGTATCTAGATTTCTGTATGGCTGCTTGTCCTGTAGGGTACTAAGGACTACGAATGAAAACCATCTTGTTACTACATGATAAATCTTTATTTACTTATTCAAACACAAAGTTTCGGTACTCCCTGTTGCCATTGTCAAGTAAGGTAACACAGCTCCCTTTAGAGGTGAAAGTGCAAAGAGACTTAAATTTCAACGAATTCTGCTGCGACAATGATATGCGTCCAAAATACACAAAACATTACAGCTCAAGTTGTTGCTTACAATGGCTGCATCCAAGGCATGAGTAGCTGCCAACGACTTCTTTCTGCTCATTTCTCAGTTTCAGATTTTAGATATTGCTTGTGCACATTTTCGTTCGTGTTCAGGAAGAGTCTCAGTGTTTCTCCTTTCACGAACGAGTGTTGACAGATCTGACATTAATTCTTCTCCGGAACTTACAAAGAGGGTTGCGTCAGCATATTGAAGGTTAGATACTCGTTGTCTTCCAATCCTTAAAATAGACCAGCCTGACAGAAATGAAATTTTCGTTGCCGACTTGTTTTTGAAAGCCAATGAAATGGCTACGTTTGTATGCAACTGATGGCAAGTTCCTTCACTTCAGGACCTGCGGAAATTGGCCTAAATTGGTAAAACTATAATATCGAGGGGGGGAGGAGGTCTACTTCAGATTTAGCTGCCTTCTCTTGAACGAATAGGTTCTGTCATATCCGCTGTACCATTTCTTTCTTTGCCCAAAGGCATGGTTTTCTTCTAGCCTGCACCCTCTTCAAACTTACAACACGTAGTTTTTAGAACTTATGTTGTTCAAACGCATTATATTAAAATATGAAATCTGTTCCCAACAGTTTGACAATGCGTCAAAAGGTAACATCTATTTCAGACCCAACGAAATGTGATTTTAAGTAGGGGCTAATATCCAAGGATATATAAACTAGGGTCTTTGGCCAAATAACGGCAAAATGTTTTAAACAAAATTGTTCTCATTTGACGTAACGTTTAAAGCAACAAAGCTAATGGCATTATTAAAAAATATAAAGAACTTAATTACACAATACATCATAAGATACAATTCAATACCTGCTGCACATTGTCAAATGCACATTGAAAAAAAACCTTCATATTTTTTCAAAAAAGATATGAATTTCGCAATGACTGCAAAACATATAGACAACAGTAAAACTGCGTTTTCTTATGACTATCATCTTTTCAGTTTTGGAGAGCTCTTTTGCTCTTCTTGGGCAAAATTAGCTTTAACTCTTAGCAAAACACGAAGCTTTAAATAATACTGAAAACAGTCTCGCCTTTTTTAATCTCCCATATCCTTTTATATTTGTCCCTACTAAACCATATTACTCTTTGAAATTATTTGCTTTTTTAAGTTATCAATTTCTAATAAATTAAGGAAACTGTCTAGTATCAACGCCTTCTAAAGCAATAGAAACCATCTCAATATGAGCCGTTATAACTGGTGCTTTGAAGGTGATTTTTTCCTACAACTAAACTAAAGACTGATAAAGAGTAATAATGATGCAAAATGTTACTCCAAACATGAGTTCGAAACGTTGAATGTTACAATTATTTTTTCCAAAGTATAGAAAAATGTAATATATTTTGAATAAAGGAAATCAAAAGCATTTCCAAATCATTTTAAGTCTGCTGTAAATATGAAACAATAATTTTCCTAGCTTTGGCGCTGATAGTCACACAGTCCAGATTAGCTGAACAAAATAAACATTTTGCGAAATTTGCATAGGAAGTGCCACTGGAGGACTTGGAGCTGTAGCTCTTCCGTATTTTTGCAAATTAATGTATTCCCTGGAGAAAGAACATAGAAACACTGAAACAAGAAAGAAAAGAAGAATAAAGAATGTAGTCCTTTGTCAAATCATAGTGCCACGAACACCTTTACAAATCATAGAAACTACAAAACCGTAACAACGAGAAAGGTTTGCTAAAGAGTATTTGAAACGAGAATTTGCTTGTATTCTCTGTGCTTTATTGCGTTTATCTTTCTTTCATGGAACCAAATGTGGTTTTTAATGATAGGTTTCTCTGTGGTTAAGTTATCGCAGGTGCTATGTTTATTGAATTTAGAAGGAAAAACTAGAAAGACAAATTTTATACAACTAACTAACAACATATTATCTCAAATGCGTGAGCATACATTATGAAATCTAGTACGCGTGCGAAGAGTAACTGTAAATAATTTACGTGAAAAGCATGAATTGATTAGGCCTACGTGTGGAAACGTCTATACGGGCAATGGTAAAGGGCCTTCCAGTTGTAGAAAAGCTTCAAACTAAAAATTCTGCTATTTTTGAGGCCTTCTTCTATGCTTCAGACAATTTTACTATACAAATTTAAGTTATGTCCGAGGCGTCAATTAGAAGAATTCATGATTGCCGTGATGCATTTACTGACTTGCTGCCTTACTGCTCTGCAACTTGGTTTCCCGCCAAATCCATTGAACTGAAAGTGCTGTTGTTGTTGTTGTATCCCATAACCCAATTGGGACGTTTCCCGCCAAAACTCTCATTGAGCTCTTCTTGAACGATCTCGCTAAAGGAATCTTTTGTACGAGTGCAGGACACTTAGCGTAGAGAAAGCTTGCGAGAGACAAGATAAAGGTAAGAACACACAGTAGGTGCATCAGCTGGTATGTGAAATGCCCCCTGCTTATCAGGGGGAGGGGGCTGGTATGAAACATCGGTATGTAAAATGCCAATGTTATCGTCAATATAAAACTGAATTAGATGATTTGGGTTTAGCAAACCCATGTTTACCCCTGCTGCACTGCAGTTGTTCAGAATGTGAGTTAAAGAGCATGTTCTTTGCTAGGCTCATCCGCAGGTCACAATTTGATATTACTGAATGATAACAAAGATGGAAAATTTGATTTTGAGAAATTGAATCCCGGCTTTCTTCATTGTTATTTCGATATGCTGCTAATTCAGAGGGAGAGAAAAGAATTCTATGAAGATTGGTCTTGGAATGGCATTTGTTGTTATTAGTCTTTGATCGAGAGACTGAATTGCCATCAGTTTTTATTTTTTCTCCTTTCTACTACGTGGCGTACAGGAGATAGCTGGTATGGCAAATTAACATGATATTTACCCAAATATATATATGCCTTAACTTTTTTGGGAGCAAAGATATAGGAGAAAAACATGACAAGGTTGAATTGAAAATTTCTCACCTTAATTATTTGACTTGACAAAAAGTGGTTTTAGTTCTATTGGACTTGTCACAATTGTCTGTATCTATCTGCATTAAACAAATTATAGGATTTGATGTTGAATTTGCATTACAACTTAGACATACAAGTTTGCACTCTGTCACTGTATTACAGAAGTGTGTGTCACTTTCTAAAACACATTCAAGGTTAGACTGCTTGCATACCAAAGTAATATTGTTGTGTATAAGCCTGATGTAGATTAATTGAATACAGTACTTAGCATATAAACGTTTTAAAGGTTAAAGTTAGTGAAAAAGGCAAGGTAAGAGTTTATAGGTAATTTTTCATTAATAAGGACTTTCTTTGAATACAGGTATCTTTACCTATTTGTAAAAACACAAGATGCACTTTCATTTTGAGGGCAGAGAACAGTTAGGTGCATGAGAAGAGAGCCAGTTGTTATGTATGTCATAATGTTCACCCCACATTGGATAAACAAGTTTGTTGTGATTCAGTGTTGCCAGAGCTGAAATGGATTTTATCACCCATGCAGCTACACAAATGTAAACATAATTAAGCATTCTGTAAATTCTTTATCATGCATATAAACCATGATTTACTATTCAAGAGATCGGACAAATTTCCGTTACTGTAAGTCCTTGCTCATCTGCAGAATGTTTACCATTGCAGTCTTCAGAGTATACAACACTAATGGCATCTCATTAGGACACATGTTTATATATATAAGTTAGCAGTTAACTTCTTTTGCAGGTATTTGAGAGAAAGCTTTAAAGATGCCGACTGATTATGAAAAAGAAAAGGGTAACTACTATATCGTTTTTTGTAACATGAATTGATCTCTTATAAAACTATATTGATTATAATTTGACAAGTTTGTAAGTTTTATTAGTTATCTTTAGATCTTTAGAGACTACTATTTATGAGAGGGTTGGCAATGGTAGGGAGGAAAATTTCAACAGCTGTGTCATTCAATGGCTTTTTATATGACGATTTTGATGACGACGAAGAGAGCGACGAGACCGACAACGCCGAGGATACGCGCTCTCCCAATCGCCGAGTTCTTGACCGCGTTCTGACCGCAGTCGAAGGCGTCAGGGACGAAGACGGCCGCGAGCTGGACGCTCACGAGCAGATTGAACGAGTCAAAAAGAACCCCATCACGGCGTCCGCCGCCGTCCAGCGGTTTTTCAAAGTAATGAACGGCGGCAAAGCCAAGGCGAAGCGAAAAAACTCAAGAAGGTCGCGGTAACGCTCGCACGCCGTGACCGAGGAGCGCCCAGCGAGAAAGAACACTTAGAGGAGCTTCGTCAGCTCGGTTGCCCCAAGAAAGAGCTGAAGCGAATTCGCAAGGAGCTGCGTGAGGCCAGTGAAGCCAATGACGACGACATTCTGTGGATTCTCGCCGACAACTGGGACACGGTCCGCGTGTTCCGGTTGTGTCATTGGGACATAGATATCGGCATGTCAGGCCCCGTCTACAAAGGCATTTTTCAGTCCGAAGTCCTGTCCGTGTGTCAGGGCATCCACGTTGAATCCAACGAGGAACTGATGGCCGGCGTCCAGTACATGGCTAGCAAGGCCGCACCGATTATCAACAAGAACCTGAAACGTAAATGACCAACGAAATCGGCATTCGAATTACTGGTGACGGCAGCGAATTGTCTGCCGTGCTCACCAATTCGGGTGGCGAGGTCGTTAAGTTCTCCAGTCAGGTTGCTGATGCGTCCAACAAGGCTGACCGCTCGTTCCGAAAGACCAGCGAGGGTGCCAAAAAGCAAAACAGCGAAATTCGGGCTTTGCGCCGTCAGATCGTTAGCCTGGTGTCCGCCTATGTGTCGCTTCGAGGCGCCCAGGCGCTTGGTGGTTTGGCCGATGAATACAAGTCCATCAACGCACAAATCGGGCTCGTCACCAACGGCATGGCGGCACAGGCGGCGGCGCAGAGTGAAGTGTTTCGGACAGCTCAGGATACTCGGGGCGCCCTCGGCGCGACCGCTAACCTGTACGCCCGCTTGCGGCGCTCGCTGGGCGATGTTTCTGATGCGCATGAGATTGCGATTGCAACTGGTCGCGCGATCAATCAGTCGTTCCTGGTGACGGCCGCCACGTCGCAAGAAGCCGCCGCTGCAACCATCCAGTTATCCCAGGGTTTGGCATCCGGCGTATTGCGAGGCCAAGAATTCAACTCGGTGATGGAGCAAGCACCCGGCTTGGCGTTGGCCATTGCTCAATCACTGGGGGTCACCATCGGTGAGCTTCGGGCAATGGCTGAAGAGGGCGAGCTGACCACCAAGAAAGTGCTGCGAGGGATTTTGCTCCAGAGCGTGGCCTTTCAGCGCCAGGCCGATGAAATACCGACAACCATTTCTCAAGCGCTTCAACAGGCCCGAAACGCCTGGTTGCTGTACGTCGGTCAAGTCGATGAGGCCCGCGGCGTCTCTGGCGACATCGTTGCCATCATCGCGGCACTGTCGCGGAACTTGCCACAGCTGGTTAGCGCTGTTGTTCGCCTGGGTGTCGTCACTGCGTCGTGGTTCATCTTGTTCCAGGCTGGCCCGCGCGTCATCAAGTTCTACCAAGAAATCGTGGCCGAGATCGTCAAAGCACGGAAACAAACCGCGTTGCTGCGCGGTGCCACGGCTGCGCTGTTCACGTTCATTGCTGGCTTCCAATTGGGCGCTCTGATCCGCGAGCAGTTCGTTGAGGTGCGCATCGCATCAATCACGTTTATCGCCAATCTCATGGCCGGATGGGAGCGAGTGAAATCGGCAACAGCAGTAGCCGTCGCGTTCCTCAAATCGACCATTTTCGAGTTCCTGAACGTGGTGCGCTTTGAGTGGGCCAAGACGCTGGATCGCCTGGCTGCTGGGTTAGACAGGATTGGATTGGATGAGCAGTCTGCGGGCTTGCGAGGGATGGCCACGGAGCTGCGCAAGGCCGCGGCTGAGACTGAGAGTTTTGAAGACGCCAAAAAACGGCTGGCCAAAGCCCTGGCGACGGAGTTAGCAGCGATCAATGCGTCGGAGAATGCCCTGATCGCTCACGAGCTGAAAACCGAAGAAGCGGCCAAAGCCACATCGGGTGCCGCCGAGAGTACCGAGGACCTGGAAAAGCGGATCGCGAAGCTTCTTGCATCGCTCGACAAGCTACCTGGCTCGACCTCGGCCGCCACGGCCGCTGCGAAGGAGTTGGCCAAGGCTCAAGACCTCATCGCCCAATCACGATCGGCGGCCCTCGCTGTACTCGATCCCGAGGTGGACACAATCGAGGCGTACGCCGCTCAGATCCGTGAATTGCTGGCGTTGATTGGCCAGGAGGGCGTGAGCCGCAAACAGGTCGAGCAGACGATCCAGCTGCTGATTCGCGCCCGCGATCGCGAACTGGATGCGCTTCGCGATCAGACGCTGACGTTCCGCGACCTGGTCGATGGCCTCCAGGAAGAAATTGACCTGTTGGGGCTGTCCAATCAGGAGCGAGAAATTGAGGTGGCCCTGCGGCAATTAGTCGCGCAGGCACAGCAACAAGGCCTGGTGCTCAGCGAAGCCGAAATCCAACAGCTGCGCGAGCAGCTGGAGCTGCTGCAACAGATCCGCGGCCAGCGCGAAAGCCTGAGCCAGCTGCGATCTGGCAACACCTTCGACAACGTCCTTCAGCGCTCCTTTGAAGCGCTATTCAAAGATGGTGCCGATGCCTTCCTGGATGTCCTTCGCCGGGATCTGAAAGAGGTGTTTTCAGATCCGGAACTGACGGCACAATTCGTCAACGGCGCAGCACAGTTGGCGGCGTTCGCTGTCGAGCAATTCCGGCAAAACCCCGATGCGCCGCTGCGCGGATTGAACAACACGTTGGCGGCCGCCAACATCCCCATCGTCAGCGAAATCGCTCAGGCTGTGAGCGCCATCGACAGTATTTTCGGTGGCCGCCTTTTGGGCACCAACTTCGCGACCGATTCAACGGGGCTCAGCCTCGCCTTTGGTGCTGGTGGTTTCGGCGGCTCGACCTTCGAGAACCAGTCACGCCAACGCAGCTTTTTCCGGGGCACGGCGCGGCGCACCATCACCTCCAATCTCGACGCGCAAACCCAATCTCAACTGGACGACTTCTTTGCATCTGTTGGTCAAGCAATGGGCGATGCCGCTCGGCGCCTGGCGGTCAGCGTCCCGGCCTTGATCGCAGGGAACTTTGAGCAGGAGTTTGACGCGGACGGCAACTTGGTGCGCTCGACCAGCAATGTGCTGGGTCGGGTCTACGAGGAGAGCCTGGAAGAGTTCCAGCAGCGTCTCCTGGCTGAAAATATCCTTGCAGTGATCAGCAACAGCGTCGGCGACATTGAGGTGACTCGTCAGCGTAGTGCGGGCTTTGACTTCGAGGATCTGTTTGGCGGCGCGATTCGCGATATCACCGTTGAGGTGACGGAGCTGGTCAACGAGGCCCAGTTCATCGCGGAGCGTTGGCGTGACAGCTCCCAAGCGTTGCTGGAAGGCGCCCAGTTCTTGTTGGTAGCCCAGGACGCCATACAACGTGGCCAGGCGCTGCTCAACGATTCGCTGCTGGAAACCACCAATTTCGTAGAAGCGCAAAGCCGTGCTGGCGAGACGCTGACTGAGACCTTTGTCCGTCTGGTGTCAGCCACTGAAAGCCTCACCAACGCGCTGGGTCTACTGGGCATCGGGCTCGACCTAAACCGCGAAGAGCTGATCATCTTTGCCGCCGACATCGCAGATGCCGCTGGCGGCATCGATCGCGCCACACAACTCTGGAACCGGTTCTTCTCGACGTTCTTCTCACAGGAAGAGCTGCTGCAGTCGCGCCTGGCCGTCGCCGAAACCAACCTGGCGTCTCAGTTCGCCGACATTGGGCTCGACCCCAGCAGTGTGAGTGCCGCGCAGTTCCGCGACTTATTTGAATCGCAGCTACCTACGCTCTCGGCCGCGGCCGTCGTCGAATGGCTTGAGGCGGCAGAAGCGCTTGGCATCGTGATCGATCTGGAAGATCAACTGAACACGTTGCGTAACGATGTGGCCGCCCAAGAACTGCAACGCCAGGAAGAGCTTCGCGGCTTGCTCCAGGGCCTCCAGGACGGCGTCAATGATCTGACCTTCTCTGAGTATCAGATTGCCCTTCGCGATCTGCGCCGTGAGTTCGATGCCGCTCGTCAGGCCGCGATCGAACTGGGCGCATCCCACGCGGAGCTGGCCCGCATCGACCAATTGCTGGCGATACGCGAAGCACGCCTTCGCGCCGAGCGCTTGGCTCAGGCGCAGGACCTGGTTGCACAACTGTTCGGTACGCCACTGGAGCAAATCGAGGCACAGATCGCAGAGATCCAATCTCGCACCGTGAGCCCACAATTGGCGGGCATCGATCAGGTCGCCAATGCGAACCGCCAGCGTTATCAGGCAGAGCTGCGAGCCATCGAACGAATCCGGGACACAGCCCGTGATCTTCTGTTTGATGTGTCGGTCTCGTCACTGACACCTGGCCAACGGTTCACCGCGCTGCAAGCGGAGTTTCAGTCAACGCTGGCCGCGGCACGTGGCGGCGATCTCGACGCCCGTGAGGCCTTGCCCGATATCGCACGCCAGTTTGCCGAGGCCACCCGTGGGCGATTCTTCTCATCCGCCCAGGGCGACAACATCATTGAGTCGATTCGGCAGGCATTGCTGGGCTTTGAGGACCCGGTGGCGCCGACCGAAAACCCAGTGGTCGCCGCAATCAACCAAGGCAACGCGGAACTGCGACAGCTGATTGCCGACCGCGATGCGCTGATTCAGCAGCAGCAGGACGCTCAGCGCCAGGCGATCGCCCGCGAGTTGGTGGTGGCGCTTAACGATCTGGCTGAAGCAGAAGGCCGCTCAACGCTGACCATCGCCGAACGACTCGGTGCGGACGTGCGTCAGCTAACGATCGATCTGGGTGCCGATCTCAACGACCTGACCGCCGCAACCGCCTTGCAGCTGGCCGGTATTGCCAGCTCACTGGGTGTTGACCTTGACGAGTTGGCTGAAGCCATCGGGTTGCAAATCGGTAGCCTGCAAAGCTCTGAGAGTCTGCTCAACGACGCATTGGAACTGGCGATCGATGCCTTGCCTGAGGCGTTTAGAGAGGAGCTAGAACCGCTCCTGCGCGCTCTGGAAGACGCCACCACCGATGCCGACGCGACCGAAGCCCTCGCGGCATTAGAGGCCGCGACATTGCGCCTCCCGGTGGAAAGTGCCAACGCGCTGGCGCCGTTCCTGTCGGGTGTCGAAACCACTGACCCGAACAGCCAGCAGCTGACCGAATTGCAGGCCATTGGCATCAACGGCACCGATCAGTTGGTTGCTTTGGAGTCGATCGACAGCGGCGTCTTCAACGTCAACCAAAACCTACGCGATGTCGCTGCGGCGGTTGGCCGGGTTGAGTCAGCCATTAGACGCGACAACGATCTCAAGCCCGCGGTGGATCTCAATTGAGCCGGATCGTCATCCAACTTGAAACCGTAACCGCCGCGGGCGAGGTGGTGCTCACCAACGTCAGCGATAACGGCTTTGTGACGCCCAACGGCACGATGGTCCTTGGCCTTGTGCGAGGCGAAGTGAGCTATTCGGTTGAGGCTCGTTTTTACGCGTGGGAGCGCGGACAAAATTCCGGGTCGGTAACCGCTATCAATCTGATCAACCGCGGACGGCTGGATTTCCTCCTTAGTCACGATGTTCGCAACCAGCCGATCAGAATCTACGAGCTGGCAGATGGGGAGAACCCAACCCCCAGCAACCAGATCGGCATCAGCCTCATCGATCGAATCGACGCGACCGAAGGCGAGCTGGTGGTCCACGGGTACCCGTTCATTCGGCAAATCGATCGGCCGCTGGAGCGCGAGACGTTCGATGCAACCCTTGAGTTTGGACGGTTGGATGGCCTCTATAAGCCGATTGTCGCCGGCTATTGCGAGAACGTCGCGCCGATTGTGATTGAGCTGGCTAACGCTGCCGACAACATCGTCTACCAGTACACCGCGCTGTTGGGCGACGTGGACGTTGAACTCATCAACGTCAAAGACGGTGGCGCTTTGCTGGACCCGGGCGCAACGCCAACACCCGACTACATCGCAGCCGAGGCGACGGGCACGATGGAGATCACCAGTCCTCCAGTTGGCAAACTCACTTGCACCGTTGCTGGTGGCAAGAACACGCCCAACGAGGGCGCTGCGACGATCGGCGAGCACGAAGGCCGGGATGCCCTAGAAGCAATTGGCGCGTTCGCTAACTGGTCCGGTGGATCACCAGAGGGTTGGACCGTTGTGGTCGGTACCAGTGGCACCGCAACGGAAGTGGCTGGCGGTATCAACCTCACCGGCAACGAAAACACGATCACCACGCTGACGGCGTCAAATGCAGCGACGCTGGGCGAGCGCTTCGCAGTGAGCTACAGCGCTGTTCTGAACAGCGGTGTGGGCGTTTTGATCACCGCATCTGTCGGTAGCCAGGAGATCGAAGGTGCGATCGGGACCTTTGACGAAGTGGATAGCAAACACCTGGTGATTCGGGTGGAAATCAATCCACCCGACGCACCGGGTTCTTGGGATATCACGCTCAACCTGGTCGCTTTGCGGCAGGCCTGGGATGCCAACCTTGGTCAAAAATTCAACTTCTTCGCGCATGTCATTGGGCGCCAGATCGGGCCGTTGACCGTGGACGCAGTTCTGCTGCCGGCAGACGACGTGCACTACAACCTGTTTCTGGATGAGACCGAGAACATTACGGCCCTGTCCTTGTTGGAACAGGCCGTTGAAGGTCCTGGATGGCTGTACTACGCGCAGGGCGATGGAGATTTGGCGGTCGCTCGCTTGCAGCCCGCATCGAACACGCCAGACCTGGTGTTGGATGCCCGGCATCTATCCACTTCCGATATCTCGCGCCGCCTTGATCGCGCGCCAAGACTCAACGCTCGTCTTGGGGTGAACCGCAATTTCTCACCGCATGACAAGGGCACTATCGCCGGCATCGTCGATGATCAGGACGGCGAAAAGTTGGCTAAGCCATACCTCGAAATCATCGAGCTTGACGACACAGAAATCCTTGACCAGGCCTATCGCGTCGCAGTTGATCGGGAGCCGCGGGACTCGATCATGCGGCTCGACACGGCGCTGGTCACACGCCACCGAAGCATCATGGGTCTGTATGGCCAGCTGCGGTATTTCTGGGATGTGCCCGACGTTGCAGGGGTTGACCCAGAGTCTGTCGATATCGGCGGGACGGTTCGATTGGAGGCGAATGGTCTGGAGCTGTCTCACGGTACCGATCTGCTTTTGGTCGGCAAAACTCGGCGCCTGTTCGCCAAGACGATGGACCTAATCCTGTGGGGCACAGCGGGCCGGTACCGCATCGATGCGACCGCTTTTGGCCTCACTGATGTGGTGGCTCTTACGTCGTTTTCCGCGACCGACAGCAACAAGGTGACGGTTTGCTGCGCGATCTACTCGGTCGATTTCAGTGGGTCGCTTCAGGAGGCCATACGCTTTACGAGTGATCGCTTTTTGCTCCGCGCGCAGGCCAATGGTTCGCTGCGAATCTATGGTGAAAACGCCGCTGGTACGACGATCATGGATCTTTCCACAGCCGATGGCGTGCTCATTGATCGGCGTTACAACTGGATAGAGTTCGCGGTCGATCTGTCGGAATCAAGCGACGAGGCTCAGCTGTACGTGAATGGACGCCGCACTAAGCTGACGGTCGCCACCTACACCGATGATTCGATCGAATTCTCAACGACCGAATTGGCACTTGGAAATGGCGGTGCGCCGCGTAATCGCCCGCTCGATGGAAACCTCACGCACGTCGGCATACTGGTAGGCACAAAGGTCGATCTGGACGATCGCCTGGCGCGTTTGCGCCTGTTCGACATCTACGGTCGGCCGCTCGATCCCGGCAGTGATGGCACCAATCTTTTTGGCCAGCCGGCGACGTTTCTATTCCCGAACGGCCGCGGGCCGAACCTTGGCACCGCGGGCGGTTCGGTCAGTGAATCCCTACCGCTGACCGCAACCGAAAGTCCCACGGACGACAGCGATCTGGAGGATTTCATTCGGTACCACGAGCCGGCGCGGGAATTCGACAACGGCACCGCCGGCACCGCTGGCTACTACCGAAGCACGGTGGTTGGTGTCGATTCGGACAAGGTCAGCATTTGTTGCGCGTTTAGCTTCTCAGAGCTTGCCGTTGGCAACCGTTGGTTCTTTGACATGGGGAGCCGCGGCGCTCAGTTGGCGATCGTTGATAGCGACCAGGTCGCCGTGATCGTTGAAAACAGCAGCGCTGCCATCATCGGCCGCATTGACTCTACATCACTCGCGACCGACGCCTACCACGTGATACTGGCTGCCATAGATGTAGGCACGGGCGAGTACCACTACTACGTCAACGATGAGCCAAGCGGAACCGAACACACGGCCGTCGCGACGGGCGAGACGATTCACTTTTCTGCCGGCGAACAGACCATCGGGATGTTTGGTTTCGAAACACCAGGCCCCAATGGATTCGTGGGCGCTGTGCAACATCTTGGCGTGGCCACAGGTGTGTTCCTGGACTTCAGCCAATGGGCGGTGCGACGGCGGTTCTTCGATCGCTACCACCGACCTGTATTTGGCGGGGTAGATGGTTCGCGAGCGTTCGGCGTACAGCCCCAGATCTGGTGTCCTGGCGGCGATGGCACACGCAATGCCGGCACCTATGGCGCGATGTCTTTAGTCACCGTAGGCGCTGGCACCGTGCCGCTGGCTGACACCTACGCAACCGACAGGCAAGCGGCATGAGCGCACTGATCTCCTGGCGAAACCTAGTGGACGAAGCGGATTCGGTAACGATGCCGGAAGGGTCTCAATCCGGCTTTGGCCCTGCGCAACTACAGTTGCAGCAATTGGCCGAGGTAGCTCGCACCGTGGACGACAACGCAGCTCGGACGTTTCGGGCGGAGTGGGCCACATTAGGGGCACAGAATATTGGCCTAATCGCCCTGTTGGGGCACAACGTCAGTGCAGCTGCGACCGTCGCTGTAGACCTATTTCCGACAGCCGGTGGCGGCGCCACTTCAGTGTCAACGACTGCCTTCCACGAATCGACGCAACTGCCGTCAACGATGCCGCGAAATTTCTATTGGGTGGTCAGTCCAGCGATCAGCGCCGAGGCCGTCGAGGTCACCATCACCGACACGACCAATCCGGACGGGTTCATCCAGGCCGGGCGCCTTTGGGCTGGGCCTGCGTTGTCGTTCTCAATGGGGTTTGGAAAGAGCCACGGCGGCGACTTTGAAGACGACGGTCAATCCCCTGAATCTCGCGGCGGCCAGGCGTACGGCGATGACGGCGACGATGAGGTCGGTGTGCGCCGTTCTCTCAAGGTGCAAGTGAACCACGTCCCCAATGATCTGGTGTTCGGTTCGGCCGCCGATGACCTATGTCTTTTTCGCGCCTGGATGGAGTCTGGCCGACGCCGACATTTGATCGCTTTGCCCCGCACTGACCTGACGCAAAACATGCACCGCCAGGCTGTGTACGGGACGTTTCGCGGAAGGCCTCAGTGGGACCGTCGCCCTGGGGATTTCTACAAGATTGGTTTTGAAGTGAAAGAGCAACGCTAGGAGGTACCGCTCACGTGAGCAAGCAACAGAAAGTGATCGGCTACAACAAAGCCGAATTGACCGCGATGCTGAAGGCTGGAAAGGACTGCATCGACGGAAATATGGCTCAACTGAATCAGCGTCTGGAGCTGCCTCAGTTCAAGAAAAAAGTTGAGTCTTACAAGGTCAAAATCGCGCAGCTGAAAAAGCTGACGAAGCTGGCCGGCCAACTGGAGGCAATTGCTAATGGCTAGTCGCATTTCAAACCTCGGTGCACGGGCCATGCTGGACGCGCAGGCGGCTCTTTTGGACGGCGGCGCTGCTGCTGGCTACGTGCGTATTTTCACTGGCGCAGCACCAGCAGAAACCACGGACGCTGACAGCGGAACACAGCTCGGCGAAATGCCGCTCAGTGACCCCGCATTTCCGGCCGCTGTAGACAACGCGGACGGTCGCGCCCGCGCTACCGCAAACGCCATTACAAGTGACGCCTCAGCCGACGCCAGCGGTGTCGCCGGGCATTGGCGTGCGTACGACAGCAATGGCGTGGTCATCGACCAAGGGGATTGTGGCCTGGCGTCCAGCGGAGCCAGCATGGAACTGTCCGACCTGAATATCGTTGCAGGCGGTCAGATCGATGTCACGTCTTGGAACAAATTCATGCCGCAGGTCGGCACCTAATCCCAAGTCGGCGGGTCATGCCGCGACCCGCCGAAGCAGATGCCTCGACCAGCTGATGACAGGGCCCAAGCGGACGCACTATGGGCGATCCTCACGCTATGGCCTGAAGTAACCATCCGCCCTGTGGCGCGGGGCATGATGGTGGTGACGTGTCCGCGATTCAACAAGGGCCGGAGCCAGACCCGGCCAAGTCGCAGGAACGCGTATTGGCACGCGGGCCATCTGCGTGCTCTCAAAGCATCCCTACATTGGCGCCGAACCCGTGCGCACTTTGTCATTGTTGGCATCCCCCGCCAGGGATCAAGCCGGCCGAACCTGACACCCGAACAGGAAGCGGATTTGGACCCTTGGCTGGACCAGGACAACGGCGGCCGCCCGAGGATTACCCGTGGCTAGCGCTGATTTCACCGGCGTAAATGGCACTGGCCTAAATACCTACGATGTCAACATCGTCGGTATCAATGGCCTGGGCAATAACAACTGGGAGATAGAGAACAACCGGGCGCGCGAGGGCGCCAGCTTTATTCCCAACTTTGATGACCCGAGCGGCGCCGTTTACTCGGGAAGCAACTCAGACGTTTCCGAGGTTTTCTTTGTAACCCTCGATCTGACGGGCGGGGCCTACGCTTCGCCAGCTGTTCGTTGCGGCACGGCCGCTGGCGAAACGGGTTACTACTTCGTATTCGATATGAATGCGGGGAACGTCGATGGCGCAACGCTCTATCGTGACGGGGCGTTTGTTAGTTTTCAGAGCTTCACCGCTGTAGCCGGAACGAACATCACGGTTCGGGTAGAAGCCAATACCAATGGCGCTCAGGTGGACATCACGCTGTCCTTCAATGGTGGCGCCAGCGTTGGCACCTGGTCTGACACGAGCGGCAGCCGTATCACGGTTCCGCGAACCGGTTCTGGATGGATTGCCTACAACGCAGGCTCCAATCAAGTCCAGATCGACAACTACACCGATGGTGCCGATGCAACGCATGAGCAAGAGGGCTATCGATGGCGGAACGACGATGGCAATGAGGCCGCGGCGACCTGGGCCGAAAACCAGGACACTCCGCACACCGTAGACAAACAAACGTCCCGACGGCTACGGGTGCTGACCAACACAACTGGTGACCCAGCGGCCGCGCAGGTGACCCTCCAATATCGCAGGGTCGGTGACCCAGATAGCGAGTGGAGAGACGTGTAGGTGGCCGTCCCAGTCGTTCAGAGCTTTACCAGTGGGAACCTGGACAACCAGGCCAGCGGCACTACCGCATACCCAGCGAGCATTGCTGCCGGCGATCTGCTGCTATTTGTCTACGATTCGGACGGCACCAGTGGCCTGGACACCATTGCTGGTTTTTCGATTCCAACGGGTGGCGGCCCGATCGTTGGCAACGGCTCCCACCGCGGGGGCGTTCAGTTCAAAGTTGCCGATGGCAGTGAGAGTGGCACCAACTACTCGGTAACGCGCACCGGCAACGAGCGTGTCGCGTACGCCATGATTCGCATCACCGGCGTGGATCAAACGACGCCGTTTGACGTAAATGTCCTATCGAATGTGGGCGGTTCCAACGTCTCCGTGGCCTGCAATGCCATCACGCCGGTAACCGACGAGGCGTTGATTATTCACGTGCTTGCCTTGGAGTCAGGCAACGCTGGAAACCCTGTCGTTCCGACCTGGTCCGGTGGGTTCACAGAGATCTACGACAACCAAAATGGTCCTCCTGGCAGCGGCAACGGGTCGGGTTCTTGCGCGGCAGCATGGTTGGCCGGATCAGGCACCGGCTCACAAGGCGGTGCAACGCATACAGTCACCGGTGGCAACACAAACTGGATTGGGTTCACCATTGCGCTACGCCCCGCGGCTTCCGAGGGCATTACGGCGGTAACGCCAGCGGAGTTTGATTTCGACAACAACAACGTCGATGTCGAGGGCGCGAACTTTGGGGCGAGCGGGGCCACGGTTTACTTGTCCGATGCCACAACCTTGGCCGGCAGCCTCAATGAAGTGGACATCACGAGCGCCGTTGTCACGCAAACGGACATTCTGATTGAGCTGGATTTTACCCAGTTGTCCCAGGCCGAGGTCGATAGCCTTCACACACTCGGGCCTGGCAGCGATCGCTACGTGATTGTGTTTACCGGCGCCAGCGACGAATACAGTTTCCAGGTCACGTTGCACCGGCCGAAAGCTATCGGTCTGGTGGCGTCGGCAAACATCGCTGCCAGCGGCGAGAACACGACGGTTCAGTTGGCCGCACCCAGCGGAAAGAGCACCGCGGACTTTGGCGGTGGCCGTATCCAGGATGACGAAAACCCCGGCGACGCAGTCGATATCGGCGATGACCAATATCGTGAGGACGAATTTGCGCTGGAGGCCTTAGCTGGGTCGGTCGCAAATGACACCTACGAGTTTCGTGTGCTCATCGATGGCGAGGTGCCGGTCACGATCACTGTGACGCCTCAGCTGACGGTCGCCGCGGGTGGCGCGGTCATCATTCAATCTGCGGGCGGGCTGTCCCAGTCCATTGCCGCAACGGTGGCTGTTCCTGTCTACGCAGCGACGCTGACGCAAGACATGGCGGGCATTGAACAGCTGATCGCTGCGATCGCGACGCCTCCGACGTTTGATGGCTCGCTAGACCAGGACCGTGGCGGGATCGAACAGGCGCTCGCGGCCACCGTGAACGTCCCTGTTTATGGGGCGAGTGTTGACCAAGAGATGGGTCAGGCTGATCAGGCTATTTCGGCAACGACGGCGCCGCCTGTCTTCGCGTCTGATGTAGCGCAGGAATTGGGGCCACTAGAATCGAGTTTCAGCGGAGCGGTTTCTGTGCCGGTGTTTTCTGCTGGCGTGGCCCAAGAGCTGGGTGCGCACGAGAGCCTGATCGTTGCTGTAGTGGCGGTGCCGACGTTCTCTGGCGCCTTATCCAGCGAAGCCGGCTCTATGGCCCAGCTTGTGGCCGCCACAACCACGGCCCCAGGCGAAATCGCGAACATTGAGCAAGAGCTGGGCGCCAGCGAGCAGCTGGTCGCTGCGACGGTGGCCGTTCCTGTGTTTGGGTCGAGCCTATCGTTCGAGCTGGGGGCTATTCAGAACCTCGTGGTAGCCAGCCACACAGCGCCTGGCGAATCGGCACAGGTCACCCAGGAAATGGGCCAGCTTGTGGCGGAGCTGAGTGCAGCTGTCGCCGTGCCAGTCTACTCAGGGGCCGTCTCAATCAGCATGGGTGGGCTGGAGCAGTTGATCGCGTCAACGATTGTGGTGCCTGGCTTTGCGGGTAACGTGGCACAAGAACTGGGGCCACAACAGCAGCTCCTCGTTGCCGCGAGTGCCGTGCCAGTCTACTCAGGGTCAATGGAAATGACGCTGGGTGGCATTCAGAGCCTGCTGGCCGCCACAGTATTTTCTCCGGGCCTGTCGGGACAGATCAGCCAGGAAATGGGCTCACACGAGCAGTTAGTTGCCGCGCTGTCTTCGATACCGCAATACGCGGGTGCAATCGAGCAGTCCGTCGCTGGTGTTGAGCAGGCAATCGTTGCGGCCGCAAATCGCCCGCTGTTCCAGGCGACGGCGAACACAGAGCTTGGAGCGCACCAGCAGATCATCGTTGCAACGCCATCCATTCCAATCTACTCGGCCGCGGCGATGCAACAGTTTGGTGTCCTCGAGGAGATTCTGGCTGGTTTGTCCTCGCCACCGGTGTTTTCGGCAGCAGCCAGCTATCAGCTTGGGCCAATGCAGCAGCTACTCCAGGAGATTTTGTATTTCCCTGAGCTGGTGATCGGATATTCGCCAATCTATCCGTCGATCGTTGGATTTAGCCCGATTCTTGTCACTCTACAAGGCGAGGCGATTGTCTGGCCGACCATTCAACTGGAGCCTGAGCAATGAGCAGACGTGTTGAGCCTGAGATTTCCCTCGACGACGTTGGGACAGAGATCTTCTTGATTACCGATGTTGACATGAGTTCAGCCGGTTCGTTGAGTATCCAATACGAAAAGCCGCTCGGATCGACTGGCACGTTTTCTGGCGCATCAGCCGATCAACGAGCCGACGAGCAAGGAAATCTTCGATACGGTGTTTTGTACGTCACTCAGCTGAACGATATCGACGAAGCCGGCGAATGGAAGCTTTGGGCAGCGGCGACAAATCTCGGCGTTTGGTCAGGTCGAAGTCCGAAACCATTTGTGCTTCGAGTAGCGATCTGAGCTGTTTTGCGGCGCGAAAATGTGTTTCGCAGGGCGAAAATGCGAAATCAGCGCAATTATCGCGTTTCAAAGCACGCAATTATCTCGACGCGCGACAACTTTCAAGGGCTGCTCCAGTGGTTCGAACCGCTGGGTGTGAAAGTCGTGTGGCTGACCGGTCGCACCCGCGGCCGCGAGCGCGACGCCTCGCTGGCCGCGATTGCTGGCGACGCCGATCTTATCGTGGGCACACACGCCCGAATAGGTTCCAGAATATTAATAAAATCATACCAGCACAGTAGTTCCATTTAAGTTGACCTTACCTACTTCAAAATACAGCAGATTTTATATTTCTTCAGAGCACGTTCATCTATAGAACTCAAGTGTGAATATGTTCAGTAAGTATACTAATAACCCAGACTGACCTGAAAGCAGGACCGTCGACAGCTTCTTAGTTGGCGAGGAGGGAGGGCTCGGCATCATGTCCTCTCAGTGAGAAAAAAAATCTTTGATAATATTTTTGTGCAATATTGCCTGAGCAAAACTGTAAATGTAGCAAATCATTAGCTAACGTTGTTAGAATCAACTTGTGTTAACGTTCTTACATTGATAAGCACGCCTAAACTGTACAAAATGTTACTCCTCGTTATCAATTCAGCATACAGGAGCCAGCCGGGAGCTAAATAAATGGACAGGCGGAACAATTTACGCCTACCTACGATTACCATGACCCTTCAAGTTATCTTGCCAGCATTTCAAATATCTGTAGTCTTTTCTTGAATAGATAAATGTCAGCCCATCCCACCCCTCCCTGCCGTCCCAACCTAAGAATAGCCCCTTTAAAATTTCTAAACTTGACTATGAGCCCGGCATGCAGGCAATGGTGTTCAAAAATTAGGAAATCAGTATGTAGATTAGAAAACACTTAGGTTTCTAGTTTGAACTGATTAGTCTATTTTAAACATATTGACTAAGATTTCACTTGACGCTTTTGTAGACTCAAAGTCTATTTAAACATGCAATATAAAGTACAAGAATTCCGTTGCATAAGCATAAAAATATGAACCTGGGCTCTAGAGAGAGAGAGAGAGCAGGGAGTAGCCGTTCTTCAAATATATCTTTTATCAGATAGCTACGCTTATTTTGACAACGCTTATCGCAATACATCGTGTTATTTCCCGCTTCTATTGATCTGTGCTCGTTGGGAACTGCTGAAAAACATCCTTTTTTGTTCCAACCTGGTTTAGCAAGTATTGGTTAAGCCGATATAAAGCCTATCGGAGGTTTTATGCAACTTACAGGTTATGACATGAATTCACTTTTTGAACTGACGTGTGATGATTACACATAAAATTAAGAGTATGATCTTAGGATGTTAACATCTGGGTGAAATAACTAACCGTAGGTGTAATCGTCTGAACACTATTCCTCGTCCCGTTATGAGCCGCAAAATCTTCTTCTTAAGGTTGGACTTTAACTTAGAGTGTTCTTCAGCTAATCTGCTATAGGGCTTGATGCTACTTTTATTCCTCTTTCATTGAAAGGTTGGTATACCGGAGCCTTCAAAACATCGAGTTATTTCCACACATACATACAAACTTTCAAAGTGATACTTTTTGTACCAGGGCAGCGCCAGCTACATCAGATAGCTAAGGTCATGTTAACCAAGGGGAACAAAATTATCCAATACCTCAAAGAGCAGAAACTTACCACTTTATTTAGCCTCGCGAGATACGATTCTTGATGTACTCTGATTAGCCTCCTCTTCCCTGGAGTTAAAAAAATTGAAAGAATTTTTATTATTTAATGAGTGCCTTTTACGAAAAGAAGAATGTTAGAAATTTCAAAGACAGTAGGTAAAGTAAAATTCTCTTAAACTTGAACTACCTGATGTATTTTTAAAAGCAAAATTGCCTCACTTCGTTAATGTTTCAAAGTCATAACCAAAAGATCAAGAATTCAAATATAAGTGGGGTCTTTGAATCATGACCAGTCAATGTATTCTGGTTGGGGTTCCCCCATTGACTCTACTTGAGATGGATAGATATAACCCTATTCCAAACTTAAGAACCATTTATACTAAGGCACGCTATTCCAGTTCTCCTTCGCAACTATTCGTAACTCATAATACGGTTAATACAACATTTGCTTTTAAATGCCTTGGTTTACTTCATTTTAAGCTAAATGTACACAAAGGTTTCTCGTCAACACGATTTTCTTAACAAAAGTTTATGAAACTTTGTCTTTAAATTCAGCAAGATTCTTTAACTTGACAACTAATTAATTTACTTGTTTGAAATAGAAAGAAGAGAATTATAGTGTTAACTTTAATGATGCTTGATTGTATATTAACATGTTCAATTGTATTGGCAATTAGAACCTTAAATATGTTATTTAAAGTTGTGTTTTTACTTCTTGTTTGAGCACATTACCGTTTCTCAAATATATATTTAGAACTAATATGAAGAGGAAAGTTATTATCCTCAAATAGCTATTTGAGGATAAGTTAGATAAAGAAAAATCATCAAACTTTATGTTGTAAAACTTCTAAGGACGAGAAATAGCAGACGACGTTTTTGTCCTGTCAGGACCCCCTCTCACGGAGACAAATTAGACTAAAAAATCTAAAGTTTAACTGAGTCAAAGCGACGAGCCTTTTAAGAGGTTATTTCTTTTACATATTTTATACACTTAACATTTTTGTAGGGTTTAATTCACATTCATTGCTTACAAACTGCGCACAAAGCAACCATGTGAACCTTAATTGCAACCGTAATGAAGTAACTGTACATCTTATACGTACAATATCCTTCAATGATGCCAGAATACGAAAAACAGAGAGTTTAAAATGTAGCATATCTTTCCTTGACACTTCTGTTTCACTACGTATGCAAGAGCACGTGCTAAACACGTGCTAAGATTAGACGACAAGAAAAAAAACATTGGGATACCTTGCGTCTACGAGAAGCGTCTACACTCGCAGATCAAATTAGGCCAAGAAACAATACCAGAGTGGCTCGCTTTGTTGTATTATTCATTCGCGAAGGCGAAACACCTATATGCTTTCCCTAATGGCTTTTCTAATTCATGTTGTCATTACATACTTACTTGCCTATGTTTTATATCTGTCGTTACCTTTTCCTTATTGAATGATCTGGTTTGAGGTCTCATTTGAAAAAATCCGCCTAACATGTTATTTTATTGCATAGCCCTGGTCTATACTCTTAGTAAGATATTGCACTATGGATTTTAAAATTCGAATACCATTCAAGTTGATATGTGATTCACAAATTATGTTTTAATCTAAATCAGTAAATGCTGAAATCATTTAATAAAATACAATAAAATTGTTTATATCGGACGAAAAAGCTAGGTACTAGAGGATTCATTGTAACTTACTAGATGAAAATAATATTTAAAATGCAACTGAAGAGTTTCAGATTTTTTTCACTATTTACTCCAACTCATATTGATGAAAGGATTAAACTTTTGGAGGTTCACTGGTAAAATTCAACGCTTCTGAGTTCTTAACAAACTCTTACAATTCCTGTAGAATCACTGCATGATTGCGCCAGCAGCCTTACAACTTTATCCATTGAATATATAACTACATCAACAACAACAACAACAACAACATAAATGACCTAAGGCAATTTCCGGTTAAAACAAGATCATATCTATAAAGACAGAAGCTATTTGAACTTGCAATGTCTTATAATTACATAAAGTATTTAAGACGTCAAGCTTATATCCCACATTACTGTAGTCACTTAGCAATGCAAGGAAATGAGGTCTTTTGTTTAATCGTAAAGTGGTTGTTTCAAACATTTGGTGTATTATAAAATAGAACAGATGAAATGTAAGGTAGTAACGTTTGCACTCAATTAAGCCGTGTAGCCAAAATCTTTAATGTAAAAGGTGCATTTGATAATTGACAGGATATACAGTGTCCAGGTCATAGCCTTATTACGCAGTTGACCTAGTTATATGACCTCGAGGCCTTTTCAATCTTGCTGTACTCTTAAGTATATCTTCTTTTAGAAAATACTCCGACAAACGACTCCGATAGACATTTCCAATTGCTGAATAACCTCATATTGTACTTATGCTCCAAAAAGGGACTTTAAATACTCGCTAAAGTAATTTTTCGTATTAATTTTGTAATGAATGCAACAGTTTTATTTACACAAACAAGCAAAATTTTGTCTTCTGAGAATGTGTACATTAAATGAGATATTTCCTTGAACGCAATCAGGAGTTATTTATACTACAATGATGTGAACAATGGTGACCTATGATAGTGACGAAGACGATAATAATGATGATGGTGATGGGTAATAATGATAATTAGCTATTGTAATGATAATAATGATGTCAAGGTCCTGATTAATATCATAATAAGGGCAAAATGTAGTGATTATCGTATTATGACCATGATGCTTTTAGCGGTGGTGAAAGTCATGATTGAGCTCATGATTATGAAAACTAATATAAGTAGTCACAAAAATAACAATGACCTTAATCATAATTATTTCAATGGCTTTGTTTCTTAAAAAAATGGTTATAATTAACGGTTTAATTACAATAATGATAATAGTAATTAAAATGATGATATGATGATGATGGTGATAATGAGAAGGAGGATGAGGATAATAATGATAATAATTATGATGTTGATAATAATGATGATGATGGTAATATCAATGTTGATAATGATGGTAATGATGATTTTGCTTCTGATACTAATTACAAAAACTAAATCAAAGCTAAGCTATACGATGATGAAAAGAAATTTTGTTTTCGTTATTATGATAATATTGGCAAAGCTTATAATGATGATGTCAGCAATGGTTCCAATAGCAAAGGTAGCAACATTGATGATTATAATTATGATTTTAATGATGTCAATCATAGTGATGTCAATCAATAATAATGATTATGATGACTGTAAGTAATTATATATGACGCTAAACGAAATGAGCATAAATATGATAATCACTATGATTGACATCATCATCATTTGTTGTTATCATCGTTACTATCATTTCATCATTACTGTCATTGGTTCTTTAATCAAGGACTATCATCATTATCATCGTTATTATTATAGCTTATTGTCATTATCATCGTAACTATTATTATCATGATTATTTTAAATCATCATTACCTACATGGTTATAAAAATAAGTATACTTTACTGCACTTCACGGATAATCTAAGTTTCAATCTCATTAAGATACTTTTCTTTAAAGTAAAAAGAACAGTGCATTCACTTCCATTGCAGAATTAATTGGGCAAAATACTCTTACAAACACAATTTTAAGTTGATACAATATCAGTATTTGCTGCTCTTAACAAAAGTCTCACGGAGTTGTTTGTTGGAGTATTTTCTGTAGGTATCTAATTAAAAGCTCAGCCAAAATGATCATGCACTAGATATTAAAACTAGGCCAAACTCCTAATCAGACTATGGTCTGTCTATTGAATCTTACATCGATTATTATAAACTACCCTTGTTTGAACGTTTAGGCTATACTACTTTCCTGAGTTCAAACGATGCTGTCGTACGTTCTATGTTTGTTTTTAACATGCATAATGAATACCTCTGCAACATATATTTCATACCAACACAAAACAAATTCTTGCAAGATACTTTGTAATGTGCCTAATTTGAGGAACCTTAGGTAACCGTTTAAAGATAATGCATTAGTACTGAATGGAGATCAATGGCATACTCAAATATGGACGGCATTTATAGTTTAGGTGCATTCAGAAATTAAAAAGATTCAATGCTACACGAAGTGTAACTGTAAATGCATTATTTCGTTTTTCTAAAGATAAGTTTGGAAAAGTACGTTGGGGGATAATACGACAACTTAAGAAATAGATTGAATATCTGTTTATATAGAATCTGTGACTCACAGCTACGATTTCTAACTCTTAGAAACAAATGACTCAAAGTTAATTTCATTGGAGATAATCGCTCCTTGCTTACGCTTCTTCAATGAGGATGAATTTACAATCTTATAATTTTATAGGATTGTAAATTTATCCTCATTGAAGAAGCATATGTTGTTATTCACACGAAAATACAAATGGTTTGTTGACAATGCCCATAGTATGGAAAGAAGGTGTCCGGATAGCTTTTCTTCGTTTAGGCATATATAAAAGGACACAGAATCTGGAATATTTGCCTTGAAGGGTTTGCTTGTATTCCTTTTTGCTATACAATAGGAGTGCTTGAAATGCAGTATTACTTTAGGCTCGAGATTAATGAAATTAAGCTAATATATTTCTGTTTCTAATAAAATATGGAATATTTTATTCAAGGAATGTGCCTGAAAGCTCAAATATTTTGTCGTGTTTTGGCATACATTCACAAGTTGTCAGACATTTAATTGTGTTGTCGTAATTTGAACAGGTAAGTATAGGATAGATCTATTTTCAAAAGTATAACAAGAAATTAAAATGACTTTTATCGATAACGAAAAAGTAAAAAGGAAAGTTCTTAATGGTTAAGGAAGCAATTTTATACTTGAGAAAGTATTTGCTTTGCACCCTTAGAATAGGATTCTGATGACAATGTCTTTTCATAGTGAGCATGTTGTCATGGACACCAAACCCTGGTCTCTCGATTTCAAAACTGTATTGGGAATACATTTCGAGTAACCACCTTCTATCATGGAGCAATTAAAAATAGCAATATTTTTACCATGTTCTAATTTCTCACATAAAAACAAAAATAATTTGAGGTTCCCACAGAAAATCTATATCACTACTCTGCTCCTCTGGTTGCAAAATGCATAAGTGAGATGAATGGTTTTAGTACAATAGCGTTATTTTAGTCTCATATTAGGTCAAAAACTAATCCAAAACAGTTGAATTGGCAATAAATAAAACGTTTTAACAAGTATCTTTAACCTTCCTATCGCATTCCCTGGTCGTAGTAGAGCAAAGACTACAATATTGTTCACGAAGATAGAAAAATAAGGAACTTGTATTAAGGCTTTTAAAATTGGAGGGGAAATCTGATCGAGGCTCTCAGTTGTACAGAGCATGTCTAAAGTCCAAAATTTTTCGGTGAAAGTGGTAACGTAAACACATACGTTTTTCTAATAATAATACGTAGATATATAATACCATGATTTCCTTTTTCAGCATTTTAATTAAAGATTCTTTGCAAAACTATGAATCAAAAACAACCTGATTCAAGTAGCAATTATGCAGCAGCTCCACTTTGAGGTCTTCACTTTTAGTGCAAAATAATTTTTCAATTACAATTTTGTCATATCTTTTATTTAGATCAAACTTTTTTTGGCTTTCTAGAATTCATATTTACCTTAATTTTGGCAAATTCTTTAGCATTTTGATATCCGGATATAAACAACAGCTTGCCTTACATAAAGCATTTGATGACATTAATAAACTTCCAAATTCACCGAAACTCATTTATAAGAGTAATATATAAATTCAATATCTTCAAAAAAATGTTGGTCAAAATACGGAAGTCTTGGCTAGTGGAATATGAAATGAAATAAGTTCTCAAATGGGATTCTAAATATTTTACAACAAACACTCATTCTTAAATTAACTGTATTTATGAAAAATCTGAATTACTTCTCAATCTTTAATTGCCATCCTTCATTATAAAATTTTTCATGCTAAGTAAAAGTTAAAAAGGCAAGGTAAAAACTGAAAAGGGGACAAAAAAGGCACTGGAATACCGGTTACGGAAAGAACTAATAAATAAGGAATTTACAAATCAGGCATTAGAAAAATAAACAGAAAAAATTAGTCATGGAAAAACTCACACTCTAAAAATGACATTGGAAATTAAAGCAGTTGAAAGGACAGCTTTGGAAAACGAGGCAAGAAAGGGATGCGGACAATAAGAAACCAGAAAGAAAGGGATGGAAAATAAAAGCAATAATAAAAACATATGTAGCCCAACTAGAGCAACCTTAATCAACACGTTGGGTAAAACAACACAACAATAGTATCTAAACTATTTTAAAAGTATCAGCGGTGTAACCAGGTAATCTTTATTGGGTAAGCTAATCATGTATGAGAATTTGTTAGGGCATGCTCCATGCTCTGGCACTCCCTCTAGGAAATCCGAAATGCAGCAAGGGGATGTTTCCAATTTCGTCTATTTTGCAACTCAGAAGCACATATTTCAAGCCCCTTGTGGGAAATTATTAATTAAGATTTTACTGCTTTCAGCAGTGTGATCCACTGCACTGCAAAATTTTCAAGTCAGGAATAGTGTGCAAAATTGATATTTTCGAGAACTATGTGGAACAGGGTGAAGTTCTACAAAACATGTAGAAAGCGCATGTGAGAGATGGGTCCATTACAACTCATCGAGTGTATAGACAGAAAATGAAATGATAGAACACTCCTTTTTACTCCAATATATTAATTAATTAAGAGACAAACTTCATTCAGGATATGCTATCTTACCTCTGAAGCCCTCTCCTGGGGTATGCTTAGCATACCATGCGTACCCCTTGCTACGCCACTGGAAACTATGCTTCATGATTGGTTAAATATCTATTGGAATTTAAAGCCTAAGAGTACCATAAGCAGCACTTATAAAACAACAGTATATTTGACAGTTGCATTTAGACGCGAGTGCAAACCTTGAAAGTCGGTAAAACATTTGTGATCAGCTGTGCACTGATTGGCTAAGATTACCGGGGTCTGCACTTGATTGGTTAAAAGGAACAGTTTTAAAATGGCATCTGTAGTGACGTCGGTCATTCATAGTGATCCGAATATAAGCTAGTTATTAGTAACTAATCATTTTTTATGGCCAGTTATTTTAAGTAGGCTGCATGGAAATGATAACTTGATAACGAAAAGAGCAAAACTAAATGGTGACAACGAGACAAAAATATAAACTTGATCAAACTGCAAAGTATTGATTAAATGCAAATTGGTGACACCGTCCGTAATTACTAAAATATTTCTATAAGAACATTTTTGTGTCATAATTACCAATACTATAAAGGCATTATCCATAAATGTTATATGAGCAGTTATTAATTTAAGTATTATAATCCTTAAATGCATCTTTGGGTGAAAATTTTCAAATTTTTTGTTGCTTTTCTATTGTGTCCCTTATTTTTAGGAACGACTTTCCACTGTTCTGATGATTTCCCCCATCTTGCCAAGTGCCTTTGTGCCAGTGCTATATTTTCCAGTACGTTTTTCTCATTACCTTCTAGTATTCTATTCACTGCGCTTTTGTTTGTATATTAAGATTGTATCACAAATAGTAGTAGTAACTAAGTAGTAACTAACTTACGACGAGAAAAGTTAACACTGTATGGTCAATGCTATTTGCTTAATTCTTACCTTTGCGAAGGTTGTTTTATTATCTCTAGAGATTTACCGTTATTAAAACTAGTAATGCTTTCTATAAAAGCAAGTCGTAAATGACACGGTCAATAGAGTTCACAGATATCATAGGGCACTAGTTCTAGTTTTTAGGTACGTTCACACCCTCAAAAGATAATTTGGTTTAGCTTTAAGACTGCAGACTGCTTTCATTGTACATAGCGCACATCATGTTTACGTTTAAGATGCAACTAAAACAACTTAAAGACACTCAAAGAATTGACGTGTTTCATCTTTACATGTAGTACGTAACACTATCAGTAGACATATGTTGCACTATAAATCCACTTCTTCGTAACATCTCAATTCCTTTTAGGTAGAATTTTATCAACTATTTCCTTGATATGTTTTCGAGCAAAATTTTAACGAGATGATATTTATTGTCACAGAATAATTGTTTTAAATTTCCAGGTAAAATGTCAGTTACTTTATTAGATTTAACGATTTGAGTGTATGGGATCTAACATAAGATGTTGTCGTACTTGATTTACTACTAAAAAAGCTGAACTTAAGGATAAGGTTACTCCTAACAATAAATGATAGATATATATTTTGCTCAATACTCTTCTTAGATAACATGAAATAAAGCATTTCAGTTCCTAGCTGCGGTTTGAATAACCAAATATTATTCTATTTGTGATGTAGATCATGTTTATGGATATACAATTAAATATATGCTTTCTTACTAACAAAAATGTGTTTACGTAAACCTAGACATACAACTGATTTGAAAAGACACTAGAGAAAATACCACATCAAACTAATATTTTGACAAGAAATTTTATTTGCTGAACCCAAACTGCAGAAACTTTCATTTACCTTTTGTTACAAAGAACGACTTTGATCAATCGGCTGATTTAAAGGTGTATTAATAATACAACAAAAAGGCACGCCTCGTAGCACCTCAGGGTAAAATCATTCCCTAACCAACTACTCAAACACTCATAACTTTCTTTTTGATAGCAAACATCCCTAAATACTGTGGACAGTATAAGAACTACACTGCTATATGCAACTTTATTGCAATTTTGCGTAAATTTTTAACAATCAAATTATAGTCAATAGTCACTTCCTACCTTGTCTTTTAACATACTTTACAACAATGTTCCTGTTAATACATATGTGACAATTAAATATGACTTTTCGGTTAGCACCATGTCCCTTTTTACCTCTGTTTTAGAGAACTCAAAAACGAGGACATTAGTCGTGGCATTCAAGGTTGTTTTTTTCTTCTCCCATTCCGTAAGTATTTATTTCCTCTCCCATTTCCGTAAATGTACTGGGTATTTGCGAAACGCCGTAATCAATAAACTGTTGATGTGCCTGTTGAACATAAACTCAAAGACAAGTGGGAAGTTCCAACATGACAACATACGGCAATTTACACATAATTACCCTGAGCTTATCCCAGCTTATATGAGTAAGAACCATTTTCTATTTACATATTGTTTATCTATGATATTGTTTGTCAAAATATTTCCAAATATTCATAAAACTGCCACTGGACAGTAATATTCCTACAACAATTTGGTGTCGCTATTTTGTCTTGTCCGTTTGAGATCCTGAACATCTTTGGCATCTCTTCCTCTGCGCTGAATCATTTAAGTAACAAAAGTCAGATAAAAGGTATGCACATTTCAAAGAGTGCCTCGTACTTTGAAAAAAATGTTGAAATAAATTTTAGTATGTGAGAAGTATGTCCAAATTTTTTGAGATACATCTTGGGCAATGGTGAGATACGCCGTTTCAAACTTTGAATTATGCCTATCAATACTTACTACTTAAATGTAGTTCATAATTTTATACATTGAGAAAAATTGACACTGTTTTCCTAAGGCCTTAGCAAATTTAAACAATCGTTTTTCGCAATTGATATCAGATTTAAACGCCCTAATTTTGTCAATATCACGGAAAGGATTGCTTATCGTGGTGATATGCAGTATCAATACAGAAAATCATCTGTGTCACGATATTGTCACTGTCGTTCAGGAACACGACGAAGTTGGGGAACATAAACAAAGTTGACACAGCGCCTGACGAAGGCTAGCAGTATATAGTTAAAACTTCTCGTTCCTGAATGACAGTGACAATATTGTGAGACAGATTATTATCTATATTGTTTCTTCCATAATTTGTAAACAGTTACATGGGGCGTGGATCACCATTTTTACCTATTTATAATTGGGATTCTACGGAAAATACTATGTTGCATCAACGCTTTAGTATATTATACAAACACACCTGTTGACATTATTCGCGTAGTATTTAAGAATTGTTTCTGTTGGTGTGAAGTATAACGGCGAAACTATTTAAATAGCGCCGAAAGAGAAGCTTAGATTAGTAAACAAATTCAGTGTGTGTTGCTTTCTAGATTATCATCAATCACAATTCTAATTTTAGATGCACTTTAATTCCTTCAAAGTATTCAATGACAATACATTGTATTGCATTACTCTGGAGTGCCCAATAAACGGGGCGGTCTGAATAAACGGGGGGGTCGTCATTACGGTCCTAATAAGAGCGAGGATATAAATTTCAAAAAATTAATAAGCGGGGGAGGGGGGGGTACGATTATTTGGCACTTGAGAGTACTTTCTATGCTTATAACGTACATGTTATATCCCTAGTAAATTTGTTTGTATACAGTGATACTGTCACTATCATTGGAATACGTTTACAAAGAATTTGGTCAAACACGAACATTGTTCATGTAGAAGAACTTAACATTTAAAGTTGGTTCTCGAAAGTACATTCAAAGCTCTTTGGTTCAAAACTGAATATTGATCGCAGAGCCTTATTCGTGGAGGCAGTTTATGAGATACTTAAATTTAAAATGAAGACTTAAGCATGCAAAAATAATCAAAATACCTACCGATCTTTAGATCTTTGATATCTAAAATTTGCCTACGTATTTTGTCAAATACAAATATAGAAAAGGAAATTGAACAAGCTTGAAGCAGAGCAAAAAAAATTTTGTTAAAACAATACTAATGCAGTTAACATCCATTGCCCTGTATTTCAAGTACGCACCCCACGCAAAGCGCCGCTAAACAGAATAACAATAACGTATGAGTCAGAAATATATAAAAGACCGTTTTCTGGATAACGCAATTTGACCAGACGTTTCCTTTCAAATTCTTTCTTTAGCAAAGTAGGATTGGAAGATTAAAAGTCATTAGTTCCTACCCTGCTTCTATGATTAAGGCACGGGACACTCTTGCTCAATAAACAGTGTAATATCATTAGAGATCGCAGCCTCGTTTGTTTGAGAACATTGTGTCGCCTCCTACTCTGCTTGTTAGTGAAGACTACTCAGAGGTAATTACTCACATGGCATTAAAATTCACAGTTAGATACTTTACCTAACAAATCAACTGAGATGGTATTTTAATTGCAATCTACAACTAATCTAATTATATTAATGGTTATAGCCCGCAAAATTGCATGAGTTATTGATATTATAACAAGCTGTAGTAAGCATCTATTTATAAAACTTTCCATACAGTGTAATTCTCCCTTTTCACACCAATGGCTGCGTTCATTATGCCGCGTATAGTAACCGCACCAAAATAGTTGAGCATACATTCGTTTGCTACAGAACTGTCATCGATGTTAAAGAGAAGGTAAACAAACTTAATGTGAGAACACAACAAAGCTATGCATACATATGAATAAATTGGTTTCTGTCTAGTAGGGCATGAAAGAGAGTCTGGACATAAACAGTTACTTGTACGCTTGTGGCAGTCCGCCTTTTCTCCTGGCGAGACTCACGAGCTTGGTGAGCTGAAATTTAACACGGTGGCGTATGCCAAGTAGTGAGAGGTCTCAAAGAGATGTTAGCGTCCTGAAGGCCGCAATGATAGTGGTATGTGGTATAAATGCAAGAATAAAAGTGTGATCTACTCCGGAGCCTCTTAATACCTCAAAATAAAACTTAAAAAGTACTTTGGATATTGTCAAATAACAGAAACGTATATCACAAGTTCAACAGACATATACTAATTTATCAAGGATAGGTCATAGAACAATATTCTGTAGAAATGTGATCTACCTAGACTCGCTGCTACAAGAAGTATTTTAAACAACTGAAACGAATGTTATAAGTAGAAAATATATAAAAAAACAGTTAAGTCAAAATATGATATTTACAACAACTCACAAATCAATTGCTAATAATCAAAAACTAAGACGACGCATGTAATTGAAATATCTTCCTTCATAAACTCCCTTAACATTGTCCTTTGTAATGGAGCGGGGTGCGAGTACCTTTCAAGTTGAAATACACGAAGTAATAATGTAACATGATAACAACATGAATTTATTATTATACCTATTAAGATGCCTTTGACGGCTCTCACGATTCTAACTATGAATATAATGACGATAATGATGCTGACTAATATAATGATTATGATCGTATTAGCCCTATTTCTGCTCTGGCGTTCATCCTTGAGGATTCTGTTTCAGGGGACAATTTGTCGTGTATTGTCACTTTTTAAAGATAGATCACTGGAAGGCTGCACACTGACTTAAAACACTGAAAGGATTAAGGTTACATGGCTTTAAATGCTACAGCTTACTAAATGCGCATTCTGTGTATGAGCCTATTGTGCTTTAATAAACACCTAAATAGCTAGTTGATCTAGTAAAAAGTGCACTAATTTATTTCTAACCATAAAGAATACCCGAACTCTGTCCCAACCCAGAGATGCAAAGATTCGAGAAGTGATTGCGTACTTATCTAGTAGAATAAACCATGGTGCAATTACTTACTCGTTTTAATTAAGAACAGAATGTTTGGGTCCTTATCGAGCAGTAGATTCTGGCGGTTGGTCGACTATCAACCTAGAAGTAATCTAAGGGCAATACAAAATTACATTTGCATATTAATGCTCTTGCTGAACAAATTTCTTATAAATCTGATATGAGACCAATTTAGTTTTATTATAAGTCTATAGAATATCAGCTACTTGCTTGAGTTAACAGATTAATGTACATTATATATGTAAGCACTTTTCTTCTCTCATTTCATATTCTTGCTACATCGACTGCATCTTTAGCAATAGAACTTCTTACTTGTCGTATTGAATACTTACGAAGTAAACAATCAATTTCTACAAGGAGTGTATGCCGTGAGCTCCTTGCAGATAGACATACTCACGTTCTGCTGCATACCTGTTTTAAATTGTGTGATCGACGGAATTATTAATGTTTATATATGGTTTGGGTAGGCAAATAATATATAGTTTGGAACAAAATCACTTTATTTGTGTTGGTATAAAGAAGTAACAAACGGCTTAAACAGCCTTAGAAAAGGAAAAGACATCGATAAACCCAACTTGTCTCCTGCTGCTGTGTCTGATAAAGTATGAAATACGAGCTTAATGTAGAAAGTGATTAACATTAATAACTTTGCCATGAGAGCACAGAGCTGAAAGATACCCATAAAGTAATGAAATCTAACAAGCGGTAAATTTGTCATTAAAGAAGGCATGTGTTCTGGAAAATTAACAAGATTCATCTTAAAAACAATATAACAGTTTACGCCTATTTCCTCTGCGAATCGGTACTTGCAAAAATTTGTTTACAGACGCCATATTACCACAAGGTATTTAGCTGCTTAGCAACAACAGAAAGAGTTCTTACCATTTCAAAAGTATTTGGTTTATCCTGAATGAATGAACATATCACAGAGTTTGTCCCTTTTTATTATCTGTTGAATTCTCCTGTTCTCTTACCCAGATGCCATAATAAAACCTCTGAATTAGACCGAACGTGGAATTCTCAAATTTGTCAAAACATTGCTTATAACTCAAGTTCTCGGCATACTCGAATGTACAATCTGTCGTCGTCTACTCCTAGCACTGCTACCTGCGGAGTTTGATGACCTGACAACGCTTTCCGATAATTGATATTCCTTGTCATGGCTTCTGAACATTGCCAGGAACCTTGTCGCGGTAACCTCATATAACAATTGACAACTTCATTTTCGATTTCAATTATTAATAGCTCTTACTAAGAATCTTTTCTTCGCACAGGGGGCCCCTGTGGTGATAGTTCCAGTTATTCCAAGGGCGTATAGAAGTATTATCACCACAATAGATGTCACGTGATAGCCTCAATGCAAATACTGCTGTATTTTGCAACAGATTGAGCGCACTTTAACACTGGGTTTTCACCCTTGTAAAGAATTGCATCACCTTGAATGCTGAACAGGTTTATTCGTTTGAACAGTCATGACAGATTTTCTGCTGCTAATATTTAATGTATGTTGAATGACACTAGAAAACTTGATAATCTTATTGAATTATAAACCTATTTGTGTCTAACAGATCTTTAAATTGCTTAAACAAACGGAGAAAAATTATTTATCGTCATCAATTAAACTTCTTGTTCCTACTGCTTTTAGCGCTCTCTAGTGTTTATTTTGTGCAAGATAAATTTGAATTCATTTTACCTCAATCATTCCAAGACATTTTTTATATTATGAAAGTAAATTGTAAACAGAAAGGTCGAGTTTCCACGTGATTATTTTACAAGAATTTATACTTCATTAAAATGTACAATACTCTGAATAAGGTAATTAAACCGGAAATGATTTATTCAAATACATTGCATTTCTGAATCATTTAAATACTGATAGAGGTAGGTTACCATTATATTTATTGTCTTTGTGATGTCATAGTTGTATCAACGACTTTGATTTTTCCTTAGTCAGAAAGAAGGGAATACTAAATGCTTTAAACAAAGTATTTTTCGCGTTATTTCCATTAATATAAGGGGAAATAAATAAAAAAATAAGTCTTGCTACGGGCCTACGCCCTTATGTTATGGCGATACATGGGAAAGGCTCCTGTGGTACATGATCGGATATTGCAATTTTAGGGAGTTAAGGAAATGATCAAATACAATTTTCAATTCGGAATTTGTTTAATGACTTAGAAATATTAAAAATAATTTCTTTATGAAATACATTTCAAAATTTTTGTATCTTACCTATCAGATCAGTTTTGTACATGTACAGTAGATAATGGCATCGACATTAAAAGCCTTTCTCTGTTGAAACGATAGCAGCATTCAAGAATAAGTATTTTAAGGTATTATTATGGCTGCATTCTTTTAGTTTCTTATGTTATTCCCTTTTCCAAAAGGTTAGCTGAGCTGAAGGATTACCAACTAAGTTAATGTTACAACTAAGTTAAGGGAAAATTTGACAGAATGTTCCTTCTTAAGAACTTTCATTGGTTCATCACTATTGTACAGCACACATAACGATTACTCACATCACATTAATGTGTTGTAGCACAGTGGTTAAAAACACGGCTCCAGGTTACACCAAAAAAAGTCAGTCAATGCCATTGCAATAGGCAAGACTGGAGCACTGCTATTCTGTAGATTTACGTATGTAATAGCTTTAAGAAACCCATGTTACTAGTTTCATTTCACAACGAAACGGAAAGTCACGTTAGTGACCTAAGTGGGTACGTGTAGTTTCGGGAGCTAACAACCACTATTTGGCAAATTTGGGAACAGAAGTCAGTACGTTAGTAGTGGCAAAGTAAAACAAGGCTGTTTTGAATATCATACTTTTATATGATACCGCAGAACCTAGGATTGAAGTTCTTTTGGACTCTCTTTTTTGAACTTATTAAAGTATATATCAGTTAATGTCTGGTGTTTTTAAATTGCTTTCGTTGAGCCGGACACTGTCCCCCTGGATCTTTGAATGACAAGGAAGGAGTGTGCATTGTATGTGTTGTGTAAGTGTGCCCAAATGAAGAAAGTGGAGAGACTCAATTAGCACGTACGTCGCCCTATAAATAATAATCAAAAGAACTCTTCAATGACAACCAAGGACCATCCTAATTGCAGTGACGCTTGTCTTAAATATATAAGACATTACCGTTTTGGTATGAAAATTCCAAGCTTTAGATCTAAGTATTCTTTATGATACTAGATTAAAACTTCTCATACTCTTAGTCCTTTGGCAATCATAGACCATTAAGGACGCGGGTTTCGTTTAAATCGATCCCCTTTTTGCCTGTTTAAAGTTTTGTTTCTTAGATAGTTGAATATGTACGTAAATCAACTCAACTAATCTGGAAAAATTGCTTCTTGACTACAGAGGGTAGCCTGCTTATTCGTGTGTTTATGTTCTGTAGTAACAAGAATATTTGTAAGTGATGTATTTATTGCCACAGTAGCGGCACACTGTAGCATGACGACACTGTTAGTTCGAACCACATTGTTTGGGGGCAAAGTAATGTTTCCTTCTTGCAAAGAAAGCAAAGAAATCACTGAAGCAAGGAAGAGAAGAGGGGAAGAAAGTCCTTTGTCAAATAATAGTGTCAAAAGGTGCAAAATAGTCTTTATTTATCGATTGAAATATAAGAAAAGGAACCTTTGATTACATTACAGTTTAAATGTTTGATGTAAAACCTAGGCGAACGACTTCTATGTGCAATAGTAGCAGCAAGGCTGTTATCTCAGCGTAGCAAAACTAGTGAAAACCAAAAACTACCAACAGCTTTGCTTGAAATTGTAACAAAAAGTGTGTATTCAGGATTAACAAGATCGTAAAAGGTAGAGAGGGAAAACCCCAATTCTATGCAAGGTGAGCTCATGGTTGTGCAACGTTGGCAGATTTTCGTAGAATCAATAGGTAAGATGTAAGATGTCCATTGGGGGTTACTATGTCATAACAATGCCCCATTCCTAGAAAATGAGTGCATGAGCAAGCTATAAAAATTTATAGGATTTATTGACAAAATTGATGTAATCATAATGAAATATCATTCAAGTAAAATTTTTAATTATTTAATTTAAGTTGTTCGAGAAAATTATAATATGTAATATATTATTCCGTGGAATGGTTGCAAAACTTGTGTTTTGTAACCAATCCGGTAAAACGATCCGGGAAATGGACATATCATCCTGAACGAAGTTTCCAAATGTCCGTTGATGGACTTAATGGGAAGTTTGGTGTAATAGTTAAAGAAATCGACTTACTTTCTAAGTGCTTGATATTGTCCATAAATGCGGATTTGAGGTGAGCTAAAGTAAGAGTGTCCTTTTTCCTAAAAATGTCAGCAATAAAATGCTTGGCGTGTCGCTTGATGGTTTGACATGGTCCACGATAAGGAAGCTGGAGAGCTGCTTTGACAGAAATTGTTGAGGATGACGACGTAAGAACAAGCTGAAAAGTCTTTAGGAATAAAAAAAGATCTGTTGGAAGTTCGAGTGGGCAGAGGTGTAATTTGCGACATGAACCTGTGTAACCGGTTCACATAACTGCTTGGATCCAAGGAAGCTTTGTTTGCATATAGAACGCCGTATTCATTCGGCAGACAAAAGCGCGTTCCATAAACAAGTTTTGCAGGACAATAACCACAATCGGGTTTGACTGTAGAACGAATAACCGGCACGACCAGAGGAATAGCGTCTGTCCATATTTTAGTGAAGATTTTAGTTGACGATAAAAGCCTTCGACAAGACTGTACGAGATGGAGTGATAAGCCGTGGTGCAAATGAGGTGAGTGCAAGAAATGAAGTTAGTGAGCGGAAAGAGCAAATTCAAATTGACAGCCACTATCTGTGGTTATGGTAGATGGACTGCCAAAAGATGGCATCGACAAAGATGTTAGCGACACTTTCGGAAGAAAGATCAATGATAGGTATAGCATGTAAGAAGATGGTGATAGCCATTAGATAAAGGAAGAGGCCTATCAATGTCTTTGTGAATGTCATCATAGCGAGGGTATGGTGTGTTGACTGTACCCAGAGGAGTGACAGTATGGCGAGTGAGTTTCGATTTTTGACATAAGATACATGATCGTTCCCATTGACGAATATCGTGTAGAATAGAGGGGCAGATACAGCATTAAATAGTGAGTTTCTTAGTAGCACAAATACCTGGATCAGATGGTGAAGTGTCAAAGATTTGGAAGCAAAAAGATGGAGGTACATAGGAACGAGCATTGCCTATGAGAAACTCGCAAAGAATGGTTTTTAATGATAATGGAATATAAAATTCATGATGATGGAGAGAAGATGTTTTTTAGAGCTGAGCGAACTCAAAGTCATCTTGTTGAGCGGCTTCCAGTTGTTCAAAGCTGACAGGAGAGGATATGTGAAAAGAGTTAAGATTGATGCGAGATAGTGCGTCAGCTACAGAGTTGTCTTTTCTGTAAGCTTGACGGATGTTCGTAGTGAACAGAAAAAATTAAATCAAAGTGCCAAATTTCACGTGGATACCAGGGACGTGCCGTCAGTGAATGGAACGCATGCATTGTGCATGCCTTTAAATTTTCATAAAAATTGAAAATTGACCTAAGCTTATCCCCAGAACCTCTATTTTTTCAATTTTAATAGAATAATAAGAAAAAAAGACCATCCCAGCAATACTGGGGACGTGTCCCCAGCTTCGTATCTGTCAAATCAAGTTCTTGCAAGATCTATTTTAGTTTTAGGTTAAATTGCCTTACGTTTATGTACCTAGGACTTTACCCTACCCTTGCCGTCCAACATTCCTCAGTGAAAGACAACCCGCCGCAGCTAGTCACGAACATCTCGAAACAGGAACTGAGCTCAAACGAAAAGTGCACGCAGAAAAGCACAGAAGGCCCCTGTATTTTGTTGTCATGACAACCATTTAACGACGTTTATTGATTGGATCTTGTAAAACCAAATCCTTTTCCAATCCCTGGTGAAATAAAAGGCCTGTAATGTACTTTCCCCTTTGCATGCAAAGCTCAGCGACCGTGGCGAAACGGATTACTGAGCTCAGGACAGGTGATTTACCGGAAGAGACAGCCAATCGCAAAACAATAGGAAACGCTCACTTTTGTAAAATCCTGTAGCAGTAAATAGGAAAAGTAAAGTTAAGTTTTCAGATGCTGCCAGTTTGCTAGGTAGAAGGTTTCTCGTGATCCAGGGTCAATGGCCAACATAGCGTTTTGGTTAAAATCTTTGCAGTTTTTAATTGTAATTGTAATCTAAAACTATTTTCTCAAAGTAAAATAAATGTTGACGACCATTTCCTTGTGTTCACTACCTAATAAACTTGAATAGTTCTCAAAAATGTTAAGGGTGAGAAATGGGACTGGGGGCCAGAACATTTGCTAGGGGTAAATATTATAATGTGTTATTATGTCTATGATCTTCTGTTGCAAGAGACCACAATCCAGGGGCCGCGTAGCCTTATCATATATTTCAAAAAGTATATTTTAGTTGAGTAGAATGTTAGTAGAATGTGAAACAACACAAGAAAACAAAATATGTTCTTACGACAAAAGAAGAGCACCGAAAAAAACTCCAACAAGTTAGCAGTAGAAGGAAGGCGATACCAAGTTAGGTGGGGGCTCAACTCTTATGCAATCCCTGTCCCTGTGTGTTAGCGTATTTTCTCTGTTGCATGCGTACCTGCCTTAAACACGGCACGCCCCTGGTGGATACTATCAAAAAGATGAGGAAGAGAGAGCATAAACTAAGGATGTGTGATCAGTAAAGACACAAAAGGCATATGCCAGAAATAACTGATGGAAAGTTATACATGAAACAATTCGCAACCAACGGTACTGTATCTAATCTCTGTATGCTGTAGGCGTTTGGATGCAACTGGCTCTCGCTAATACCCTAAACGAATCCTCTTGATAGTCGTCAGCACATGACGGGTTTTCAATCAAATGCTGTCCCATTGCCGAGTCTGTTTTGGGGCTTTGTTTACGCGATTCGGTAAAATTTTGGAAACCTTATTTCGTCTGCTGTGATCAGTGTATGGCGAACACGTTTAACAAAATGAATCCGTTACTCAACGCAATATTCAAGTTTTGTACCACAAACCAACTTTATGTTTTTATATTCCTTATATTGCTTATACTGTTTCTAAATTATAACTGATCAAGTATACTTTATTTTGTAACTACCTTAATCATCTGCACATTTCCATGTGTATAGATGGTTAGGATAAGGAAATCAGGTATTTGCTACAATCATTCTTCAGAAACACTTGACAAATAGGTCTTCTCTTGCATTTTGTTGCCCAATACGGCAGTAGTGGATGATGGGCATTTATCAAGGGTGTACTGTCAATTCCTGGGTATGTGAATTATCTTCGAATTATCTCTCCTTATATAAAATTACAACACCTTTTATACTCCTACGCAACTTTCTATATACTCAGGACCGTAGCAAGCCTTGCCTATAGGGGGGTAAGTAGCTATCTGGGAGGGAAGAGCTACCAGTGGAGCAATTAATTGGTTGCTGAAACTTTAGAAATTTAATTAACTAGTAAGTATTATTATTGTACATCACGTATGATCATGTACGAGAGCATTAATATTAGATTTATTTACAATCAGCGACATCGTTTAGGCATTGACTGCTAGTTAAGATTTATGCGAAAGAAAGTACTTAGGCAATACTTTAAGAGGCTTAAAAATTTTATCAAACGTGCTGTGCCCGCCTCCCCTCCCCCAATACTGGTTCCATAAGCTACGGGCTTGTATGTATAGTCATTTCCAAGACGACGCTTGCAACATTGCTTCTCTTAGTCAAATGGGACAAAATGGACTAACGAATAGAAATCAGGAGAAATATATAATCGGCATAAATCTTTGAAACATTTTAGTTTTTTTAGGGTGTGCGGCAAACACCTACCACACCCAGAATATAGGCCCTTGCAATATGACCCGACGGATGTACCTTCTCTGCCTCAAGCAACATTTTCATTCATGTCTCCTGCTACTTCAATAATCTTGATTTGTCAATGCTCTGTGCTTCTTTTAAGACGTTGTAAAAGCATTTAAGTATGGAGTCAAAAGTATTACATGTGAGTAAATACATCGGGATAAAAACTAGATCAAATATTTTCCCGGAATTATAATTTTTGCTGATATTGGCCATTATCCTATTAGACTCTACGACAGTTAATCCCCCGCAGCACCTGCTGATCTAATGCATAACGGTCATTTGTCTACTTGCTTGGAACAGGTATACTAAATTCGACCACTCCGTACTAGCATGAGTCACTTCAGCAAGCAAAGTAGAAGAGATATTGCATATGTGCCGATAGAGGCAAGAGTGAAAGCATGCGCTGAAAGCAGGACAAAGAAGACGGACAAGGATCTAGGATAGATAGCTTAAAAGATAGTATTTAGAACTCTTTTTTGAAACAATGAGTAGCATGATGCTTCAGAAAGGACAAATTTGGTAAAAAGGTAGAAATACTGCAAGAGAAAAGATTAGTTTTTTCACAAGTTCACAAGTTAAGCAATTTAGATTTCGCGTACACATTGTCCGACTTCTAAGTGAACCGGAATTTTCTGTGCTTACATGTTACACAATATGTTTGTAGTGCATTGATTACAATGTGAATGTCACAAAGAATAGATACTTTAACTATAAGAAGGTAACCAAAGACATTTGTTAATTAATTTGATCTATTTGAGAATGAGACTATTTAGCAATAATAGTACCTTTCACATTGTGTAATACACCAATGCTAAATAGGAGAACAGTCAACGAAGCATCATATGAATAGCATCGTATAATTACTTCGTAGCAGTATATGATTACAATGTTGCTGAGTATATCCTAGGGTTATTCAAGTCACACTCAGAACATGCAAGTATTGTTGAATGCTTTGGGGTTAAATAGAATCGGCGTATTAAAAGCATGAGCGCGGTCAAATTCAGAAGCTGTTAAGTAGCAAAATAAGCATCAAATATAACAAAATATTTTCCTTAAAGTGAATCTGTTAATTTATTGATGAAGCATTACCTGACCTGTCTGAAAATAATTTCTGGGCAAATCACAAAAAAATATTTTGAAAATATTCGATACCGACGAATACTTAATTAATAAAAGGTACTATGGTTAAGCTGCTCACCTTAAAGATGCGATTTGAACAAAAGTAGATTAGTTAGAAACTTTAAGGTACAAATAATAAAGCTAAAGCAACAATATAAGTATTCTTACTTACTACCTACTTGATCGCCCTCCAGCGAACGATCACGTGTTTTGTACGAGATGCTTCTGCCTTCTTTTATCTTCATCAGTTCTGCTGAAGTATTGTAATGAGCATTGAGTACTGATCACTGCGCATATCCACGTGATTGCTTTGTTTTGTAAGCTGACGTTGATCTTCAATATATTCAGTAGTTGAAAATGGTTGAATAATAGCGTCCATGTTTTGCTCGTTGAAGTTTCTAGTTGTCTATTACTGAGCTGCTAAACTATGAGCCCTGTTGATGTGATTCCACTTCTATCTTTTCTTGCACATCTGCGTTTGTATGTCTTAGTCTTCCTTTATTAAGTGCCCATGGAATGAGTACCGTAAAATAAGCTTAAAGGTGCAGATACCTGGAGCAATGCACAGCTAACTGAAAGACCCTCTATGCTACTTATGCTTAGGTCATACGACAGTCATTGCAGAGTTTAGCTTCTTAAAGATTTATCTTACTTAACGTAAACAAGCAGGCAATACAAGAAGATGGTAGACCGCAGTTGGAGGCAACACGAATGCTCCACTTTCCTTAGCCTCTACCACTACAGTGGTAGGGGTGGGCGCCACTCCTATCCCAAGTCAGGTTTTTGAACACTTCTTCCAGCATAGCTGGTACTCATTTCACCGGCCCCTTAAGGACGGAAGGCTGAGCGAACCTTGGCACCACTGTCTCAAATCCAACTCCCGCCGCTCGATGTGTAATGCAAGTCCAGTACTACTGGGCCACCGTGCCTGAAGATGCTAATTAAAACACAATTTTATGGGTACCCTCAAATTCGGATCATTAGTATCGGGTTAGGGATGAAATGTTTATGTCTAGAAGGAAAATCCTTAGACTTCTTGCACCTTATTTTATCGAAGTCAAGAAAGTATTGTTACAATTTGAAGGTCATAAAACAACTTTAGAAGTGCAGTGAAATTGAGGGTCATTAGAATCATAATGAGGGGTCTGAAAATGGCAAGCGAGTACTCCAAGCTTTACACGAATACGAAAATGCTGTACAACTACAAGTCGTATACTCTGACTAAATAAGGAGGGTGTTCCAAATGGCAGCACCTCTATCTGTTTTCATAGCCGAAGGATTCATAGAACGTAGACAAGACATTTATTTTTTTACATAAAATGAAATAAAGATAATAATAAACTTAGCCAAGAAATAAGTTACAACACAATCACAGTGCTTAATACCAAAACTATAGAGCGTTGATAGGAATAAAGCAGAGGATACATTTTCTATTACAGTTTCATGTTTTCCTATTATCAGGTAGCAGGGAAACACGTATGTGTAATCGCAGGGACATGTGGATGTGCCTCTTACAAGGAAAATGTATTAGCAAGATCAAAATTTTATGAAGCAAATTTATGAGGCAGTCACAGCAACAAATATCGATTTTTTTAGGCATTAACAGTACAAAAATTAAAGAGTAGGTTAAAAACCATTTCAAATCTTTTAGATCAGACAAGTACAAATTGGATACAGAGCTATTAAAATAGGTCTGGGAATGCAGCTGACTAAGGGCCGGCATGCAAATAGCTTGGTCCATCAGATGGTAGGCTGGTAGATGACGATTCCCATTGTGCATGGAAGAAAAGATAGCAATCATTAACGTATATATAGATCGTTTATTCTTATTAGAAAAGTTGAGTGACCAGCATAATAATTATATTCTTTATAATAAGAATTCGTTTTCCGCCTGGCTTGTCCATCGCAGATCGTTTATTGTTAAATAAAAGGTCCGAGCTGATAGCTAAATGTAGACATGGGAATTGTTTTCTTCTTAAGAATTTTTAAGGACAGATGTTCTTGAAATGTGTGCATGGTAGCATGTCAGTAGCCTGACGATTGGGGAACATGTTGTAGAAATTCCTAATAAAAACTTGTCAAACTTAAAATACTTAGTTTCTAAGTAAAGAATGAATTTAAAATTCCTTGATTGTATTACATTGTTAGGCTTGATAATCCAATTTGCAGACAAACACTTTCAATGGCCCAAAAACAGGCCAAAAAAACCCCACGTCCAGACTAAAATTTCGGTAATATAAGCCATGATATCAAGATTAGATTGTTGATCCTGTTTATTGAATCATTCTTAAAATTGTCTGAGCTATTTTCTACCTAACTTGCAGTGAATTTTATTTATTTCTCAGTTGCATTATTTAGTCACTGCTTGAAATATCGCTCATAAGAATTACACAACAGCAGCGAATCAGACTCATGTAGTTCACTCAAGTTAGATTCGCTGATGATGTTAAGGGACAGTAGATTAAAGTATGTTGCGTTTCTTTTTTTAGATTGTTATCGTTTAAAAGTAGTTTAACATGTGCAACGGCTCATCTTTGCCAACTTTTCTTCCTTTTGCATTCCTTCTACTTCAGGAAACCGTTTCCAAATGTTTTGCATTACATTTAATTAGTACTAACACATCTACTATGATAGGTGAATGTCAGGAGTGCAACTAGAGGGGGAGGAGGGAGGGGACGCCTCCCTGCCCTAAATTTTCTACCGAAAATTGTGCCCTCATCTTAAGCACAACTGGAAGGGAGGCCTTGCCCTAGAACGCAAGACGCTAACTGTTGGTCTTCATTTTTATGAGCCACGTGATTCTTAACAAGTAAGCGTTTTGAGCCTCAAATAATTCCCAAGTCGATTCTTAAATTTTTATGCCATGAATCTAATGTATTTTTTTGTTAGAAATTAGGCTGCTAATTGTCTGTAGGGAAAAAGGTATATTAGACTTATAGTGTAGAAAACAGGTTGATTTTCAATGCAACGAACTCCTACGACTTAGTCGCTTCTTAAAAATACGTATATGGGAAATCTTGCCCTAATTCTGATAATGCCCTCAAAAAGTTCTAGTTGCACCCTAAATGTTATTTCCATGCACCTTAAAAGAACATAAAATGCTAAGATTTTTAGTTTAACATAAGACGAAGATCTTTAAGTTTTAAGAATCATGTACAAAGAGGAGTTCAATTAGTCATATGACACTGAAGGCGGTCCGCCTGAAGATGTTATCAAATATTCATCTTTAACCTGTTGTGATGATAGCATCACGTATATAAGATAAAAAAGCAGTTTGTAGTGGCAAGTATTACACAATTATTAAAGCAGTTTATTACAGAATCTAGCAAGTTCTGACAACTAAGAACCCATTTTCCTCTTTACACGGTGTTGAACATAAATTCAACTAAACATTCTGTCAGATAAATTAGATACGTTATTAAATTTGTAATATTAATTAACTATAACTTGATAAGAGATGTGAAAAGTATAAGTTTAAAGCCATCGAAAACTTTTATTGTATAGCACTTTTTACTTTTGGTTGCTTTTAAAAACAAGGGGTTCCAATATTCTGGTCAACATGCTTTGAAATGGGTATTTGATATATACGCAGCGAAAAAGTGCGGATTCCTACTTTCGTTTTTGAAAGGTTAAGCATTGCAAACAGCATTACAACATTAAAAAGAAATTCATTTTAATCCACTTGTTGTGGACAGTCCAGAATAAAAGCAATAGCACACAGATATTCAACGGAGTAAATATTGCCAAATTTTGGCCAAGACACCAACTATGGTTACATCTTGGGTAACCAACAGATATCAGCTTCTTTTTCCAATCTCAAGTTCGTGCCCCCGACAAATCAAGGGCGTTGCTGTACTGTTATTATCAAAACGATTTGAAACCGGTAACGAGCATGTAAAAATTAAGTCAGGAAATGTATGTACGGGGTGCGAAATGATAGACTTTTGTTTCTTATGAGGGCTTTCAAAGCCTTTCGCCTCTGAGCAGAAAAGTGCTAGAACACTCGTATGGCATAAAGCTTGAGGACTCTTGAAATGTTTCACCGAGAAGAGAAGATTTGAAATGTTAGTTTTGAAAAGAACACCACCGGGGATGGAACCCGTAATCTCCGCCTTGAAAGCATGGGTCACGGGTTTGATCCCCCGTTATGACATATTTTCTTTTTCTTTCGTGTTCTTTTTAAAACTAGCATTTTAAATCCTCTCTTCTCGATGACACTTTCTAACTTTAATAAACTTTGGATTGATGACGGGCCGGAGGGCAGTTGTTCCTTGGTCAAGTCACATGGCGCAGAGAGGCTGGTCTCCAATTGCGTTGAGCTGGATGTCGACTTCCACCGGTAGATGATTGCGAGCTAATGTGCCAACTAGAGAAATAGGGTAAGTTAACATCGGAGGTCACCTGGCTTAGATGGTAGAGCGCACGACACGAAAGCGTGGGCCACGGGTTCGATCCCCAGTGGGGACATATTTTCTGTTTCTCTAGTGTTCTTTTCAAAACTAACTTTTCAAATGTTATACAGCAACAGTGATGAATAATTGACTTATCCTCCAAAAGTTTACACTCGTATTACAAGCGTTAATTACTTTTTTTGTGTTGAATAACTTTAACAGCTTTATAGTTACACATACTTGTCGATAAACGAGAAGTACTCTGGATTGAAAGTGATCCTTGATTTACGTTAAGGAGTACGGTCCGACTTACACGAAAGACGATTTTGTTGATACGCAAGTTTAATGATAACATTGCAGCAACTGCAAAGCAAGTTCTGCATAACCAAGATGGTTGTTTGTATGGTAAAGTTTCTTACTGGCCGAGAACGTGAAAAATAACGGGTTGCAGGCCTGGTAGGTTCAAATAGACGGTAGGGTAGAGGTGTCATTCAAAATTCATAGCTCAAGATACAATCCCCTCAGATGTTCCCCTCTTCTCTGTAACTGTATCTCATCAATGGAGGCTTATGAGTTTCTAAATTATAAGCTTTTCAAATAAGTGATCAATGACTATTTTTCGAAGGCTTTACTTGAATTCTATAGCTGTTCTATTTGTGTGCACCCTACAATAAGCAGTTGATAATACGTTTTGACTATCGATAACTGAATCTATCACAAATTTAGACTCTGAATTATGAACTAGGGCTTAACTTTGAGTGTACCTCAATGTATTTCACTCTTTTACATTAAAAACACTAACACAGTAGCCTGCAGAGACTTACAATTCAACAACCAACCAATAATCCATGTCTTGCTGCTGAACACCTTGTTTACACAAAGCCTGCTGATCAATGTTCTATTCTTTTGCAAGAAAGACAGCAAGTGACTTTACTTAACCTTTTAGGCACTGAAAAAAAAGGTTATCAGAGGAATTCAAAGAAGATTTTGAGGTTAAACAGTGACTACAAACCTGCAGGTGTCAAATAATCCACTTTGAAGGTACTTTTAGCGCAGATTATCTCCTCATGTCGGCGTAGTTAAGGCATTCGGAGAACAAGAAAGACGTAGAAGCTGCTGGTATTCTAAGGCGCTTGCAGAGGGAGGGTAGGGGTTATGAAATGACGCAACTATAGAACAGATACACTTGTGCCAGATTTCTGAAAGTATAGAGTACTAAAGTGAGACGTCACGAAATGAAATTTGATAATATTTTGGACTCATTGTATTTCTCTTGTTGGCACAGATGAGCTGTCCAAATTTGAAAATGATACCTTGAGCAATCGTTGAGATACGTCCTTTTAAACTTTAAACCATGCCTATCAAAACCTTGTTAAATCAACACAGTTCATAATTTTATGAACTGAGCAAAATTAACAATGTTTCCTTAAGGCCTTTTTCAAATTCAAACAGCCATTTCTCGCAGCTGATATGGAATTTGAATGCGATATTTTGTACACGGGCATTTGGTTGAAAGGTTAACACTGTGATGTAGTTATAATTGCGATTCCTCGAAAATAGCTTTTTGTGACGTCATCACCTTAGTACTCTATTCTGAGGTCATTATGTAGATACTGACCTTTCCATTTTATGTCATTTAGCTCCGAGAGACCACCAATCATAACATTTGTGTTTATTGACTCAATGTAACCCAGCCGCAGTTTTGTGATATTGGAAAACCTCGATGTACTTGCGTGATTCTGTCTGCAGATGTGGGTAGCGCTATTTTTGCAACAACAATGTCTTGTCGGGTTTTTAGACTAACCGCCGGCTGCATCTAAATTTGTTTTTCAATTAGTCGGTATACCGTTCTTGCCCTATGCCAACTCTTGTTTCGGTATTCCTCTCAGGTCAGCTCTCACTTCTGACGTTTGAAATTTCAAATGACCCTGCTGTGATCCATGGCTGATAAAGCGAAGGCCTCATGCGGTTTGAAAACTGTTAGTTTTTCATGTATATTTGGTAGGCTCTTCCTGTCAGAAAATGGAACTTAAGTAACATGACTACCCGGCAAAAATGCCCATTTGTCAGGGTAGCGATGGGTTGTGTTGATAAGGGTCAAACTTTTAAATCGACTTCATTCAGTGGCAAAGGTTTGTGAAGTCGCCATTGATGTATGTAGCTATTTATTTTTGGACTCTCCAAAAACTCCACAACCCCGCGAAACGCCGTCCTTATAACTTTCTGAAGTCAATATCACGTCACGATATGATGATGACCTCATATGAATTAAGGGTACCCAAGATAACATACAGTTATGTTAAGTTATGTTAATTGATTACTACCAAACTAGGTACAACAGAACAGTAAAAGTTGAATATCTCCAAATTTGGGTCTACCAGTCCATCTCGAGTTGGCGATGCAAACTTTTCATAAATACATTTTTCTTCTTCATTCTTGTTAGGGTGATCGACTCCAGCAGGATCAGGGGCAAGGACTGGATGCAGCAAGCCAACTTCAACAGGTTTGTAGGTGACTGCCAGCTTTCATACCAAACAATATCAGCACAAAGGTTGACATAGTTGAACGAAAAGTCGGTACTTGATATCTGGAATTAATTTGCAATATTCTTAATCATTGAATGAAGAATTAAAATAGGCCCTGTTTATTTTGTCTATTTGTCACGAAGTTTAACCAGGATGGTGTGATCAGTGTCATACGCACCGTTTGTTTTTAAAATACTGTCCATCTAGCCCACATTACTTTAATTACGGTATCCGTAACAACCACTGTAGTTGTTTCCAAGAAACCAACGTAACATTTGAGTTGAAATCAACTGACTGCCATTTTACATTTTGTTGGAGATATTATATGGTTGAAAATTCATCTCTCCAATGCAACACCGTCCTTTCTTACGGCAAACAATTGCATCTATTAAGATCTGGGTTACGACTATGTTGCAAACGCCCTGTAATCAATAACTGGCCAAACAGAAAATGGGATTAAAAGTTGTCATATAAATAGTAATAGTAACTTTTTTGCCTTTCAAATATGCCAGTCTTCTGCTTTACTTTCCGATTAACATTCAGGTTATAAAACTTGTTTTATTGTTGAAAGGACTGTTTTTGCACCCACTGCATGTCATCATGGATAATGAAAGTGGCCTTAAGAAGTAAGTTTAGATACTGGATTGATTGTGAATATATTCATGTAGCCTGACATTAAAAACAGCTTACCTTAGCAAGGACCAAAGACCGGGTCCTCTACTTTGCATATTCAGCGATCGGTTATGGGACAGTAAGACAGATAAAAACAATGGTATTAATCTGTCGTCAATAAGCGTAATAGATCCAACACCAAATTGGTTTCTGTTTTGTTTTCTTTGTACTTAACAGGTTTAAGCAACAGGAGGGACAGATTGACACAATACGTGCTACCATACCCTCAATCCTTATTTCTCATCGTCGATTGTGAAATTCCGTAAGAGTAAGCTATGAGCTAATCCTACCCAAGGCATAAGGTACCACAAAACCACAGTATTCTGATTATATACGAATCTTCGTACACATGAGACTGTGAATCATCAGACTATGAATTTGGTGAGAGGCTTGAGGATAAGACACCGAGGCATGTCTAGAGAACAACATGTTCTGTCCTTTGCATCGAAACAAACTTACAGTACCTGTGACAACCGTTGAAGTGACAAGGCAGCCACAAATTTCGCAGTTGTTTGAAACGTTATGTTATTTCAGAGCAATTACAGGCTTCTGCAATAGCGAGCACTGTTTATAATCAGATAATTGGACATGCCACCAAAGCATTATATTATTATTTCCAGTGCTCTGTAGATCGTATTAGATATTGTGGCAACAACACAGTTTCAGTATGACGCATTGGTTTGTGTGTTATTTGCCTGCGTAGACGTGATTTGTTCTACGAAACAATCTATGGGTTGATCTACGCGAGTCAATCTGTGATTTAGTATTGTCATTGATTTTGCAGGCGTATTCTGTCATCAAGCAACTAGAGTCACAGTTATACAAGGAGCAATTAGCAAGAGCTGAAATGGAGGCATATTTCGTTAGTGAGCAAGGACGGTTAACTCGCCTTATGCACTTGGCTATTGAAACACAAAGGGATTGTGCAAATGCCCTCAAGACACTTACAGGTGCTCGGTAAGCGACTTGCTTTGATTGAAAATTCCTCACTCGAGATCTTACTTTGACGATAATGAGAAGACTGAGCCATTGCATATTATATCTTGTGTTTGTAATGCTGCCGAATCGACATGGCTAAAATCAACCACTATAATTTGACTGGAAGAATGAAATATATGTATTTGTGCTTCATGTCCTTTGCCGTATATTTCAGTAGATCGATCCTTAGATACAATTAAATAAAAATTCTTTTCATTATGTGAATGGTCCGCCACCCGTAACTCCAAATAAACACAATTTTATCAGGTCAAAAAGAAATGTTAACCACCAATCAAATTTATATAACCCGCCATGTGTGTGTATGTATATGTGTCCGCGTGTTTATATGCGTGTTTGTATGCGTGCGTGTATACGTGTGTGCTTTTGCACGGGCTATTTTACATGCTCTTGTTAGGTTTCATCGGTAAATTTATAGCGAAAGCATTTCACATATACTTTTAAAACAATACAGAATTTTTTTTGTTATTTGTTGTTTATCGTTCAGATAAACGACAAGATAAGCTGTTACATAAAGGGATATGGACAACTATTTATCTAGTAAATGGGAGGAAAGGCTACGATTATAGGACTAATTTTTGGAGAACCTTTTTAAGCAAGGAAGAAACATGACGTTTAATAGTAGCCAACAGTAATGAAAAGTTTAGGACAATATTGTGCATTTCAGTCTATTCTTACACATGGCTTAGTGTTTATTTCACTCTTCATTGCACTCCTTACTATCAACATTCGTTCGTATTGTTTTCACCTCATATTTCTAGTTGTACATGGTAAAGCATCAGTTGACTATTTATTTCCTTGGTTACGCCTCTTTGTCTAGTGATATGACAAAACCTGTTGCTCCTTTTACATCGTCTAAGGCGTGGAGCACCTAAGTGTGCTACCACGCGCTTTACCAAATTTTCATGTTCTATGTAACGGAAGGAATGTCTTGAAGATTCGTATTGTCAAACCATTCCCAACGCATAATCGAGTTGCTTTTTTATTAGAATTTTTTGGTTCTTTGTAGCCTGGCCTTCCGTTTCTAACCGGGAACGTATAAGTCTCTTGACTACATACCCCAGTCGTCTCTCTCCATTGCCCTTTCCTTTAGCTGATAGAATGATAGACGTGTTATATATTTCATTATCATGATGTATGTTTCGGGTAGTCTTTCCTATTCTTGCCGCATTTGGTTTTGAAAAAGGCGTATAGTTCGATGTTTGGTTCTTCTCTACGCAGCCAGTGACCCAAGGTATATATTTGCCGTTCGATTACTGTCTCAAACTTCTCCTGTCACAAAACCCCAGTATCCTTTCACGTCTTACTCCATCAGTCCATCTGATTTGAGCATGTTTCGATAACAGCTTATAGCAAATTAGTTTTGTTGCTTTGTGACGTTGGTATTTAGCATCCATTGTACGGTAGAGAAATGCAAACAATTAAGTGCAGCAAATTTCTCCATGTATTCCTGCATTTGACGTAAACCAGAGAGCAAGGACATCATGTGAAGGTGAAGATAGTTGAACCTCAGACGCTTTGATGAGTTATAATAAATTCAGGCAAAATATACTCAAGACTCGTTATAAAATGGCCAAACTGCTGCAGTGGTTGTAATTTTGTAATTATGCAATTATAAACAATTTCGCGAAATGAATCTCACATAGCTTATCACACAATAGTAGTTACAACTGCAGAGACTGAAAGTTGATTCTCCAAGTGGAATTGCTCTCTAGTGGCTTGTAAAATCTATCCAGTACCTCTCTGTGGACTTCTAGAACGTGCAACTCTTTTATGAACTCCTTCTAAAAGCACATTCGGTTGCTGGAAATGCACGTTGCAATTTTTTCCCAAGTGCTAGTTCGGACACGTTCTCACGTGATTAGCGTGGATGTATATTTCCAAGTATGAAATGATTCAAGTACAGTATTCTGTTGTCTCGTTTGTTTCATTCAGGTTACTGCAAGCAGAAATATCAGAAAGATTAAATCATCTCAAAGATGAGAAACGAATTGAAGAGATATTTCCAGTAAAGGAATCCCAGAAGAACATTTTAGATGTCCAGCGAAGTTTAGAGGGACAGCTAGTGTCTCTTAATACGAACTTGACTGTTGCATCGAAACAAGTCGATCAAATTTTAGAGATAATGCAATTAGAGAGTATGTCTGACGTACAGCAGCAGGGAGCTGGGTGAAAGGGGGTATCAGTTTGTAGCGAAGAAGCTCTCCTAATTCTTACGTACCTAGTAACATTTATAATGGATGCAGTTTGACAACGTAGTGGGTTTTTGTTTTCTGGCGCGCTTATTGTTGCAAGAGTTGTCATGTGGGTGGCAAATTTTTCACATTTTCCACGTGAATAATTATGTAGAGCAAGTAGTTATGTTTTGGATGTTGCATAGTAGTGTCAAATGTGGGTGTAAAGAAGTATTCTTGGCCGTAGTGAAATATATAAGGGGCCTTCCTCGATTTTCTTAGACCAAGGAGGCCAATTTATACAGTTGGTGTCGATACGCGTTTTTGCTGTATAGTGTTCAAAGTGGTGATGAAATAGTTGTACATCTTTGTATTTTTGAGCTGTATGTACTGTATTATGGAAAGGGCACACGATTTGGTTACGAACTGTTATTGATTTTCTACAGTTGTCTAATCCTGAGAAGCTGATACGTATGCCACGGTCAAATTTTGTGTTACTTCGTCACTTTCCTTCATGATTCACCATCATTCATTGAGGAACAAGTAAAAAGATGCAGGATAACTTTTGGTTTTGCTTTACTGCATGCTTATGACAAAACACAACAAAAACAGGGCACGGATATAGTAAATAGTAGTGTGGAGGGGCCCAATTGGTTGATTCACTAGCTACAGGAATCAGGAGGCGGGATTATTTTGACGAATAGAACTTCGCAAATTTAGATGTGAAAAAGAGAGTGCCAAATCACACCTGGAAACTCTTGTTATGCTAAAGTTTCCAATACTTTGAAATAAGTTGTTGCATGGTGTATGAAAGGGGAAACTTGCTGGCTAACTTCCATGCTTTTCTTATGTTACATGTCACTGCGGCACACAGAATCTTCAGTGTCAAAACACACCGCAGCCAGTTGCTCTTACAGTAAATATAGAAATCACTTTTGCTGTGTAGTTCATTTCTTGTGATACGAAAATCTAGCATCATAATAGTACAGAGTCCAGGGACCATTCGAATTGCTGTAATTTTGTTTTGCGACAATGTACAAGCGTCAATAGCAGTTCTTATATACCTAAGAATCGTAATCGTAAATCGTAAGCTGAGTTAAATACTCTATGCTCCGCAACTTTTCTGAGTTTTTTAAATGGACGATTTGGGAATTATGTCAATATGGACAGAAGAAAAATATAATGGAGACTTAATTTCATGGATGTGGTCAATAACTAAAAATGCTTTTATTGAATGTTTACTGAGAATGATACAACTCATATTTACATACTGGATATAAGACTCGACTATGTCGAGCTTAGTATTTCCTCAAACTCTTAGATCGTGTTTATATTCCGCTTTTTTAGCACTTCCAGGTTAAGAACCTCATCACACTGATGACAAAAGTAGTGTTAGAACCGAGTTCTTGAAAGTCCTGTGTTTTACTATTCATTTTTAAAAACCTTGGAATTTTGCACATTCTTTGTCACATAAATTTTCTTTTGAATTTATTTGAATTAACTTTTCATTATGTTGCCTCATCTCCTTACCACATGTTCTTATGTTTATCTACCTCCTTCTAGATTAAAACTGTTATTATAAAAAAGGGTATAAATTGAAACATAAGTTATTATTGCTCTCTAATCATCTTGAAGATTAGTTTGTCTCAAGTTTTCAATATTAGTACGTTACCACCTCGAATCATGTTTTAAAATTGTGTTTGAATATTGTTTGATATGGTTGTTAGGTCTGTGATAATATTGATTGCACTTTTAAAAGGCCTTGGAATTTACTTTTTGGTCTCTAACAAATGGGGAGATTTTAATTAATTTTGGAATTTTGTATCCCCCCAGGTCTTATTAAACCCCCACGTTATGAATTTTGGAAATCTTCTTTGCGTATTATCATGGCGTAGACAAAGTCAGAAAAACCCACTCGGACGTAGAGACAACAGATAAGGCTCACAGTCGGTTTGTTATACCAATGGCTTGCACGAAGGATGGTTTATATATCACTAGTAGAGGTACCCGGAGATCCCCGGGTTTAATGTTGAACAGCAAAAGCAGACTACCTGGTCAAAGGTCACTACACTCCCAACTAAAGTAGTTCCGATATTAACAGAGGTTCTCTCGAGACGTAGCTCGCAAAAAGAAAGCGACTCAAGACATGATAAACTCTACCATCTATGGCAATGACTGAGTCGAAAAGTGTTGTAATATTTAAAACCTGTATTAGTTGTTAGGTTTTGCATACTTCGAACAAGATACATTTGGATGCTACCACCAGTGAAATCTCTTATAATTTTAATGTAGTGCAATGGAGTCCCGTAATAGTACGAACCTCCAATGTCAAGCACATCTCCGTATGACTACCCCAAACCTGCCCTCGCCCGTTTTATTATAACTAAAGTAGCCTAATGACTTAACCTTTGATGATACAACCCTTTAATAAAACAAACTATTTTTATTGCCCCTCAGATCTTATCGTATCGAGAATCTACTGTACTTGAACAGATGATTTGGAGTATTAAACTTCAAAATCGTATATAATTGTAAGTAGGACAGCTCAATTTAGTAAGATACCGTTGAAAACAATTTGTGGTCAGTATACGGGGTTTTGTGCCACTTTGAAAAGCACTTTAATCTAAAATAATTGATTTGTCGATAGAGAGCATTTTTACTGCAGTCGTAGCAGCATTCTTTTGGCAGACGAACAAGACAACGCCCTTTTGCTAGTTCCCACACCAGGGTTTCTAAACCGAGGAGGGTATGTTACCCCCCCCAGGGGCTACCAAAATTCCTAAGTACCCCACTGACTCCGTAGGTATTCGGCATTATTTCTCTTCAGTGATATTAAATGAGTGCAATATGAAATAAACCGTCAATAACAGTCTCAACTTTGCACGAGGTGCAAAATATGTGAAGCCTGGGAGTACACGGAGACAATATTCTTTATCCCGTTATCTGGTTTTGAAATTTGACGTAATAACAACAATGGAGAATGCTATTAGCTGTTGGATCCTTTGTTCCCCTTGCGTCAATTTTACTCCCCCCCCCCCCTTTAAAATCTCAAATATCCCTTCAGGGGGTTCCTGGACCGCCGTTGAGAAACACTGTCCTACACAATTCTTCTTGATAAGTTTTAGTACATATACGATTTTCGAGCAGATGTGCCCATTTGGCGTAGCTGCTGACATATTTTTCTTATATAATTAGGAATGAGGACAGCAAACAGTAAAACAGGAACTGAAAGTAGTGCAGTGGTACAAAGTAGTAAAGGAACAACAAACAGTGTGAAGATTAGCATAGTTTAGAACTTGGAGGAGCTGAAAGCAGCAAAAATTAGTATCAAAGAGTAACAATCAATGTTACTCCAACAGTTGATAGATAAACAAACGGGACGGAGCCGTAATGATGCCATCTTGCTCCAGTGGACTAGTGGTGTATTTAGAGAAAAAAAGAAAGAAAAAGATAAGGACCTCATGATGATCCGAAGTGTTCCTCTATTTATGTAGAAAGTATTCCTCTATTACTGTAGAAAGTATCTATAAATAAGAGACCAATTTATTTTAGAACAACGCTGCTTATCATTTACAGAATGTATAAGGTCTCATTTTGCTCATTCGGCACTGTCTTAATTTTTAGTATCTAGTATAAAAGATATTTCGTGTGCTTTGAGCTTTCTTGTTTCTAACATACATGTCGAGACGGAGACACCCTGCCATGGTTCATAAATTTTTGCCAGTTTTCATCTCTATAAGCATCTTTCTGTCCAAGCCCAGTGCCTTTCTCAATTTTGAAGAAAAGTTAGCAATATTTCCATCGGAAAAGATTCCTGGCACTACAAATCTGTTGATAATATTTAATAACGGAATCATTAGAGAAATGCCATTGACCGGTTTCGTTGCACCCTCATCATAATGGGTGTTGAGTTATCATAAATGATGTTTGAAAGTTTGACACTCGCTCTTCGCCCATTCCGATGAGGGTGCAATGAAACCGGTCAATGGCAATTCACTAATGATTTCATTATCAAATATTATCTACAAATATCTCCATCCATCGACGACGATCTTACAGATGCTATTGGTACTAGCCACAATACTTAGTAAACGCATGATTCGTACAAAGGACAAGTGAAGTGAATTATTGGGAAAGTAAAATATTGTGAAAGTGAACGAAGCATGTAACTGAAGTGCCGATATGCCATCGCAATGTGGAGAGGCTTGGTGCTTTTAGGTATTAAACACTGATAGATTATTGCAAGGACCTTTCAATATTCTATATATATGTACTGTGTTGGTGCTACCTTTAACACTTAGTTCGCTCTTATTACAGACTATTTGTTCTCGCAATTCTATAATAAAACGGAAGCCATGAGTATTTTTTATAACAACTTCAAAATGCCTTTTTTAAGAGGGATGTTTGCCTAACATTCACAGACTCCCTGTTTACACTCCAAAAGCATTATCAGGGTAGACACAGCTGCAAGAAGCTACAAAAACTCTGTCAGATAAAATGAAAAGCAATACCTTATACAACTGTCTTGAGTAAAAAGTTAGCTCCAGGTGAGGCGAGCACATCGAGTCGCATCAAGATATACAGACAGATGTATAATAGTTGACAAAGCCATGTAGGAGAAAGTAAGGAGTGAAGTCACGAGAATCAAGGGGTGCAGTAAGGATGTACAAGGAGCATAATGACGAGGTGCGTAGTAGCGCACTCTCAAACATCTTTGCAGGGAATCGAGCACCACAATTGTTACATTAAGTAGAAACTAGGCCTCGTGTAATCAAATGCGTTGAGGCTTAGAATTTATGCTTACACTAAATGCATACTTATCATTAAATAAAGGGCACGAGCATCTCGTTTCCTCCAAAGGCGCATAGAAAGCCAGGTAACACCTGTACCAGCAAAGACTGTACGGTGCCTGGTCGAAGGTATTCTTGTAGACTAGAGTACCAGTAAGCGAATGGCAGCTTTACGTACTCAAAGATTAAGGTCTGAAAAGGGAAAAGGTTCATTGCGTAGAGGTCGTGATAATAGCAGATAAAGGATGACACCTACCAGTGAAGGAAAAGGATTGACGAAGTAAACAAACATAATAATGACTATGTTAATACAAAAGTTCTGAGTGTTATGGCCTCCCCATCTGCCTCTGTTCCACTTCGAACATTTCCTGTTTCCTGTTCATAGTCTGCATGTCACTTCCATAGGTCATATGCGAGAGGGCTCATTGGTTGAAACCCTTTCTCTTCCAGCTTCACGGAGATACTCTTGCTTCTCACGATGGAATCCGGTTTGCCAAATGATGCCAAATGACGTACGCATCTCTTTAATTCCGGGAACTTGTTGTGGTTGTTCATGATAGTTTGGCCTAGGATGCAGTAATCACTCACGCTTTCAATGACTTCCCCTTCTGTCGTGATGTTGCTTGGTGTAATGTGCCCGTTGAACATAACTTTGCGTTTTCCTCTGTGGATCTGGAAGCCCACCAAACGGCAGACATTGTAGTATTGTGTGACAATGAGAAGCTGTATTAAGTGCATCTACTCGTTGATACCCTATCTTTAGAAATTTCAACAAGGCATTGACTTTCGAACAACCATTTGCTATTGGCAAAGAAGGCCCAAAACACCCCAAGCTACATATAATTAATAGCGGCGAAGAAAATATTTGCTGTTTACTGCCTGCTAACAATTTCGCTTCTTACGTTTCCGGAAAAGCAATGACTGGAGTGTCATATCAGATTTAATGTTGACTGTGTTAGTTTGACCCTCGCACGACATGTAATGAAAATATATGTTTGCCAAAGACATTAAACTTCAATAGGTAAATAAAGGCGCTACAGGGACTACACCTACGTTCCTGGCCTGACCAATCTATTTCATCTCCTCCTTGCCAGCTGTGGCATATTTATGTTGTTTCACGTACAGTAACACATTTTCGTCATGGTTGATTAACATCGCCTTGCTGATTGGGCGGGATACACACCACTTCTACTCCCGCTGGATAGGTTCAAGCAAAGCCGATGGAGGAAGACTTTACTTTACAAAGACCCTGGTTCAAGGCAGTAGGAAAATGGAATACAAGGATAGACAGGAAGAATAGCTTTAACATATTCTTTCAATACTATACTTTAAATACTGCCTTCGCAGATTGTACACAAACATTTTCTGTGATGAAAGGGTAATTAACCAACCCAGTGCATGTTTTAAAACAGTCTTGCCATTGACAAAACAACTAAAAGTATCAACTATTTAAAACCAATATCCTACAGATCCAAGAATATCAGTCAGTTATTTTGTGATCATGGAGATACAAGGGGAAACAAAAGCTGGGGCAGTAGAAAATACTATTATTACAGACTGCCAAAACTATTATAAAGAAAGTATGAAATTGATTGATGGAAAGAATCGTCTTAAAAAGCTTCTCCTGATACTGAGATACAGGATACAGCTAGTGCCTATCCCAGGCATCCTCAAATCCAAGTAAGAGCTCTTTGAGTAACTTGATAAGGCTATCAAATGTTATCTTCTCTCAAATTAGAAACTGCTGTAAGCGACTAAACCCAACGCTACCATGACCTTGGTTACGCGGTGGCAACGACATGCTTAGCACAATGTTTTCTTTAAGATGCTGGTTTCGAGTTATCACCTACGAAATGCTTCCCTTGACCAAATATACTTGTAAAATTAATCTTTCAAAAATCTTTAACACATTTTGCGTGATATCTCCAATAGCCTAGACATTTTTACAGCTGTATTTCGAATGCCATGTCGCTACCACCACATAACCAGGTCCTTATGGCCTAACAACGTTTCTGGTTTAGGCGCGTAATTTGATATTTGCTTCCCAACGTTACCAGTACCGTTGTATGTTCATAGCAAAGTCGTTAAATGATTGCATTGCATAGAACGCTAGCGTAGTGGGCGAGTGCAAACGATTACGGGAAACATCAACAATCACAGAAATGTGATTACGTAATGTGGGTGTGATCCAAGGAAGACATACAGGAAAGAGTCTCTTTCTGGAAATGTGAACGGGTTTAGTTTAGATTTTTGGCCGCTTGAGCCATTTACAGTTTAACCGTATCGTATTTCTTTAACTTTAAATCAAAAAGTCTATTTTTGAGGGACTTTTTGCTTGGACTTTAGGAGCTCTGTGACTTTTCAAAGACGGTCGCCGCTGTACCCGTATTGACGTCGGTGGTGGCTATGCCCGACAGAATAAATAACTATCCAAAAAATCTTAGATTAACATAAACATTATCTTAGCTTTTTCTACGAACCCTTTATTATATTCCTTTTATATTTACAGAAACATTATGAAACTACTCTTAAGTGCCTAATAAGTGTCCCCGGACGCTTATTATTTTCGGAAATATTTCCCACCCCCTCCGCCCTAGTTTGGACTCCCCCGCTTATTAATTTTGGCGAACTCAGTTTCATACAAATGAAATTTATGTCAGCATATCTTATGTATTCGATGTATTTTCACTGATTCCGTTTGTTAGAACGTGCCTTATCTGCTCATGGGACAGTAGTTAACATATGGATCAAGCACTCAGCGTTTAGGATTGAAATTGCGACATTTTTTCACATTAGAAATGTCTACCATCATTGCTGCGATTCGAATGTGTACTTTAAAGTGTTCCTATCAGTGAACGCGTCTCATCATAGATTTGCAAATAGAGTCACCGTGTTGGATAGAAAATTTGAAAAAGGCGAATTGAAGAAATACTCAACTGAGTGATCTTGAGAATTTGACTTGTGTTATTTGGTGTCATTCTAAGAATAAAATTTTCAAAAAAATCACTATGATTTCATGCTTTGCTTCATTCAAAAATATTCCTGAATAGGTGCTGGCCAAGCTTTTCCACTTGGTAAAGGAGATCTTGTGTTCCTGGTACGTTGTTCTCTAACAATAAAAGGTTGTCAGCAAATGCCAGTTCAGCAAGAATTTAAGAAGTAGACCGGGTGCTCTTGGATCTCTTCGATGTAATTTTTATTGTACTGCTGGATTTCGTTTAACCACGGCCTCATATTTGGCCATTACTTTAGGCTTTAAAATAAAATATTACCTTTTGTTTTAGATGTCAAGAAAAAGAAATCAAGAAGCAAAATACATACTAACAAAAACTCACCCTTCGTCAATTACATTGAAAGCAAACTTTGTTTCACTTCCACTTAGTTCTCACAATCATTTTTTGTATCATAACATATCATATCGGAGTCCAAAACATTCTTGCAATTGATAAGGAGCCGAACAAAACACTTTAAATGAGTTGTTAACAATTTGTCAGGAAACCTTCTAATTCCTTTATTTCGTAACTGAATTTCTACAATAATATGTTATAAAAAGAACAATAGAGAAACAGAAAATATGTCACCATCGGGGATCGAACCTGCGGCCCACGCTTTCTCGGCGTGCGCTCTACCAACTGAGTTACGTAACATCTTCTCGATAAAAATATGTTGTCATTGCTGTACATTACCACTAAACTAAGTGCTAAAATTGTATGAGACTGAAGAGCACAAAATACACATTAATGCATACAATGGTCTCAAGGAAGAAGGCGACGAGGGAAACTGGGCAAGAGCCCATTTTTTTGCAAAAAGTATGCATAAACATACATGTAATTCTCTTGACTATCGCGCGTCGCTGGTACATGGTTTCTTACAATGTCAATCTTTTATGTACTGACTCAAGGAAAGAAATGCTTGTAGAATAAAATTGACAAAAAAGTCGCAAGAAGTCAGATTTTACAATTTGATCCTAATCTGAAGACTCAACGTCCATAAAAAGTTCTCCTATCGAAATTCAAAGCAATGTATTTCGAAAATCTCTTATCATGAAATCACAATCCGCTAAGATAATTGTCGTACATTTGTGAACGCTTAACTTTTATCTTTGTCTATCAAATTCTGTCTAATCCGTGGGCTGAGTGTTGTAAATTTACGTTTGATTTTTCATCTCCATAATCAGTTTGATATGGTAAGCAATAGTAAAAGTTTTAAATATCTTTACCTTAGTTCCTGCAGCTACAAATATTGAACAATTCTCAACCATTTGTCTACTAGACTGAAAATATTGGTCCTGAGCTTTAAAAAAAGAGCACAAGCAAGCTGAAGTTAATAAAATGAGATTCTACTAAAAGTTATCGTACGTATAGTCAACTCATTATTTGCGTTTGTACCACTAAGAATACATTGTCAACAAACACCAAAGTTTGTGTGCCTTCCACAAACTGCAGCTTTGTAGAATTTCCAATTTTCTACCAGACCGAGGCTGGGTATATTAGCCGCGCGATTTTGAGCCTAGTTTACAGAAAATGCTCTAAAAAACGTGGTACAGATCTATATTTACTAAAAGTGCTTGGGAGCTTGGTACACAGCCCATGAAAAAATCGTTGTTTCAGTAACATTAGGAATACCCTCAATTTAATAGCCAATATTTCACTCCAAAACCAATAGTAAGATTGTAGTTACTAACCTCCAAGCGCCTGTTCAATGCTAATGCTTTACTTTTGGCACCTGCAAACGAGGAAAGAGCGCTCTAGCAAAAATATTAGTCTCTGGCATGGAAAATTTCTACAAATTATTTTAAATGTGAAAGCTTTTCTGTTTCTGTTCGTAAAGCATCAATAAATTAATGCACGTCAGTTTATTGGGCTTATCTTAATTTTTAACAGATAAACTCAAAGGAGGGTCTAGGGTTGACTACTTACCCCTTTTCCAAATCCTCTAAGTGAATTTTAAAACTTTGGAAATTTGTAGATAACTATTATGAATCAGTTTGATCTAGAAATATCTTTAAGCTGAAATCGGATACTAACTTTCAAATTTTTTT
>JAAAKM020000498.1:12034041-12053606 GCA_010016025.2 Alatinidae sp. Z8VKAUB7J3
CGAAATACGCATGTCTAGATTTACCGAGACGCAGAAATATAAAAACAGTACAATTTTTTATTATAAAATTAAGAAATCCTTGCTCGCCCTCCCTAACCCCTCCGCTAAAATGAATTCGGGGATGTTCACAGCACCGTCACATACTTAGGGGCTGACAGTATTAGCGGTTAAGACTGAGTTCCCTAGGGGGTCATTCCAATGTAGTTTCCCTCGTCTTACTGTTTCTGATGATTCTAATACTTTTACTGTTAGGCGATTGGACTGTTGAAGAAGGCAGCAAAGAGACTGGCGTAAATGGACCTTCTCTTTTCCATCTACACATTATATAGTTCTTCGAATACCGTCAAGAAAATTATGTTTTCCATTTCAAGTGTCTGAATTCTAATTCTGAAAACCAGCTGCTGCATTAGTTAAAATTTAATAAAGACGATTTGAATATAATACAATCTGGCCATGTCCTACCTAGGAATTCGAGTAGTAAGAGGTTATCCGACTATTAGTTCCTTCTTATGTATACCTCCTGGGGTCTAAAGGTAATAAACAGTGAAGTGTCTGACAAACAAGTGCCTTCTGCTAGCGTAGTTTCTCAGTCTAACATAAAGAACTTTATGAAATTGACGGTAGAAATTTTATAACCGGAAAAGACATCCTGTTGATCCTGTAAAGTTTATGAGCAGGATGCTATCGTTTTGACATGCGAAAAAAGTCTCTTAGCGGGCTTTCTTACGCCTCAAAATGCCAACAGCATAAAAAAATTTGAAAGAACGCACTATTTTCATTTAAAAATAGGCGTAGTATAGCATAGGTAGGTAATACCGCACATAGTGTCTACGAGAAAGAAAACTGCAGAAAGTGCATGCTCCGCAGCTAAACTGTATCAACAGAATTGAGGAGGCCAAGCAGCAGTCAAACGTTGCACCAAATGGGGTTTGTATGTTGACTCTTGCCATTTCAACCCGTGAAGCAAGGCATTGCTACAAATATGTGAAAACATGAAAAAGACTAATGGCTGGAAATAGAGGTACAGGTCAGATGGAGGAAAATCAGAGGTATAATTAATTCGGCATCCCTACTATTCATTGCATGAAGCAATTAAACATACGCGGTTAAAGCGCCGTTTGCAAAATTTGGTGTCATGGAATTACTGATAATGTAATTTCTAAGTGCGAAGCACTGTTAACTCGAAAAAAGAAAAATGAAAGACAAAGCGGTATTTCTTGATTTTGCATACGTGGTGGGCGAAGGGGTACTCGGAAATGGAGTGGAAAGTTTATGAGTACGAGGAATGAAAAAGGTTGGGGAACACGCTATTTGATTCATTTACCCTTTTATGGCCATCCTTCATAAAACTGGCTGTAGAAAACTTCGAAACATTACTTACCACTTTATTTTTAATTTTGTTTTGTACGATTAAGAGCCCACCGATAAGCCTTTTTCATAATTAAGCTCCTAGAGCGTTTAATCGGGCATTTACCGTCACCTATTATGTTTATGTCACGAAGTATCCATTTCGGAAGCATCCATTTCTGAAGATTAATAGGAATTTGCATTTTTACGTAAACCCCACTGTTATGCTCACACTTGCAGTAAGTACAATACGCACAAATCGTATGGGTAAAAAGGGCTTGTAAACGGGACCAATATAACAATTAAAGATAGATAAGGCCTTTATTCCAGTACAATGTCCAATGTCAGTAATAAAACTGTGATTCAACTGGAAAAGCAGAGCTACGAATAAATACACTGGCTCTGCTCTGTAATTGGCAGACTCGGTTTCAACTGCCGACGGGGTTGCCATGTTTCACAAGACTTTCAACCTCAGAAAGAAGGGAAAAAGAGCACAGGCATTGCTATGGTAACTTGTCTTCAATTAATAGAAGTGGCGAAATTCCTAAAAAAATTCAGCGATGGCTAATGGAAAAGAAGCTGCAATCTTGCTGTCATGAAATGCAACCGTGAGCTTTTAAGTAACAAGATTCAGAAGAGAATATACTTCATACCAGGCCGTTGTCTCTCCCTCTCTGATATGACAGTAAATTATACAGAGTGTTTGCTTTTACCGGCATATCCTTATACCGCCCAAAATACGGTCTGAGTTTGCTTGCTTCCGTCACCAATCAGTATGAAAAGTCGAAAGCCATGAAAAGCTGCGTCTTTTAAATTTAAAATGATAAATTATTCAAAACTCATTTTCGCAAGTTACACGCTTTAGACCATCGTGGAAAGTCAAAAAATATATTATTGTCGTTTTCAGTCTAATTTAATAAGCTACGAAGGAAGCGTGGACTAGTGCCACAGAAAATGACATATCTAGCGCAGCTAGTTATGCAGAGTGCTGTAGATTAAATGAGAGGGAGTCCTTTGACATTACTCGCAATGAAGCATACGCCTTGCAAATGTGCTCAACTGTATTTATCCTATTAAAATTGTGCCAGTTTAAAGATGTCCAAAGGTGGGCGTGCAGACGTGAGGCAGGTGTTTCCATCTGGCTTTATCAATGGCTGGATATCAATGCTGTGTGGATGAAGCCCGCCAATAACACAGATGTTTGCTTCATGGCAATCGGAAAGGATTTGTATTTTCTAATACCATACAAGCCAAATCTATTGGCAAACTCCGACGTTGAAAATATTTGCTAAATCAGTGTGTCAGGCTGTTGAGATGAAAGGTAGTAGGATAATTGGCTGTGTCTTGATAGATTCCTAAACGTAACTGTTCACTTGTAAAAGTTTTGGGGAATACACAATGGTACCTCAGATAAATCTCCAAATATATAAAACAAATCCTAACAAAGGGAGCAGGTCTTTATAAAGGCACAATGCACTGTAACCTAATCTATACAATTTGCACCGTTTGTAATACCTTTACAACTGAAACTGGGTAGAATTAGACATTTTAGATAAAATCAAAAATAGCGACTTGATTGGATTGGATTCTTATAATAGTGCCCAACAGACAAATTGCGACTGAACTGGGGTTATTTTCCTGCTCAATGTTTAAGTAAAGAATATGTGTACTAAAAAGGATATTATCTTTTTGGTGTAAGGGCCACCTAAATCTTTATGGTATTCTTACACTGCTGACTTGTTAATTAATGGACTGGGATATCGACTGTTTTACTGGCCGAGTAATCGACCCATCGACGAAATAACCCACTGGTAGACTGATCGATTAAGTGGCTCACTGATTTATTGATTTATTCATCGCCCGACAAGTGGAATATAGATTGGATGATAAGAGTGGCTGGTCGACCAATCAACTCGTTAATTCGTCTGATAGATGACTGGGAGGATGATCGGTTTATCGATCGATTGAAAGGTTTCAGTTTTCCAATCCCTCCCAAGAAATTGAAAGGGTGTCTTTTGGAAACTTAAAGGTATACCTCTACAACTCGTGAAATCCGAATGCCCTCATATTTCAAACATAATAATTTAACACTTGCGTATTTATACTAATTTAACGTTTATACTAACTAGCCGACAAAATACGATGCCAAAGTAAGTCGGACAGTGAGATGGTGGCTTTGAGTCGGTCAAAGTACTGCGAGATTAACGGTGGGTTATCAACCAAATAAAGTGCTTTAATATGTACTATGTTAATAGGCACCTTTTTTCTTGTAATTCTGTTGGGACTTGTATGTACTCAAGAATTATTTTCATATCCGGGCATAAAAACACGACCCCTTATTTGGTTTCTATTGCCTTGCGGCATAATCAGATATGAAAAGAGCCGAGGATGTTCCTTAGCTAGGAAAACCTCAAATAAACTTCATACTCGAATTGTTCTTCAGTCGACATGCAGCAATTTTAACCTAGATAAAGCGACGCTATTTTGGATATTATCCCCCTCATTAGACTTTGTTTTGATGAACATTTCCGAATCTGTTATCTTGGGTGAATGATATCGATGCTGAGATAATAAAGTTGCTTCTCCGAACGGCAAAAGGACCACTTGGAAACAAAACTCAGAAATAAAGTGGGAATTGTTTACTATAAATTGTGGGCAGAAAATTAGTGCGTGGGATCATTAAACAAGAGACGAAGAAATAAATATTACTGACCAACTTTCGAGTGTGCATGAAAGACGAAGATGGAACTAAACAGTTGTTCTCGTGTTGTCGCTTCAATAATAGCTAGTCTTAACGTAGCACAAGAGAACAGAGGCACAAAAAAATCGGGAATTGGGGGATTTCGTCGGCATTATCCGTTCTTACATTAATCGATACATAGAAGCGGGAGATTAGAAATTTGTAGAATACCGTTGTAAATACTCAATTTTGCTGAAATGTTATGGAGAACTTTTGGAAACAACTTAAGTATATTTACATCAAACTACATAAAAGCCAAGTGAAATTTTATTGACGCGTTCTGCGAGCACCTGAAGTATCTTCAGATCGAATTAAGGGTCTTCCTTCAGGTCAACTGTTCACTGATCGTCAATTAGTCATGTAAAGATATGTAAAAAGTTAAGTTTCTGCGTTTATAGATTCCCAATCATAACAGGTCAAGCTATTGTACTGTGGTATTGCCGTCCTTATCTCAAATATACTAGCTGCCGCAATTTCAAACATCGGGTCGAAGGATATCTGACGTAATTATTCCAACCAAAGGGTTTTCTGTTTCTATCGACTTCAAGTGTACGTCACTATTTTATTGTAAGACTTATGGTCATTGAATGGGCGTGAAGACAACATTGTTTGAACTTCGTGTCCATATACATGTACTTCGAACCAGAAACTTTGTTTCGACGCCGAAATGCGTGAACGACACATCTTAGCGCTGCAAAAATTTTTGTACAATATATATTAGTACTTGCGTACTATCGTAACGTTGATGATAATATATTTTAAACATAATAGCGTAGGGAAATTATATAGTCTCTCTTTATTTCTACTATCTTCTTTTTCCAAACACATTCAATAAATAGTTTACAAGCTGTCTGACTCGGAGGATCGTGCCGTTATGAAGTTCAGTAATCACAACATAATGAGTACAAGGACAGCTTTATCCTGCTGCTCGTTTGGAAAGACGTAGGTTTCATGACTGTTTATTACGCCTAGCACAGTGGAAATCTACCCAAACGTGTGATATACACCGATCGTACTCGTTGCGTCATAAAGGTGGTCATGGTGTCTCCTCGGGAATATATTTTGTCGATTAGGCAGAGCTAATAAATTCTTCGTTGTCATCGAATTCAATTTCTATTTAAAGCGATTCCCTCAGAGACCTTGATTGTTTCTTAAGCAACATGTAATATTAATCATCATGAAGTCGTCGAGACAGCTGATGATTATTCACTTAAAGTAATCCACATTGAATTCTCTCTGTAATTACAGTAATACGAAAGAAAATACTTCCTTAGAGAATAGACATTCAAGTATTCCTGAGTAAAAATTTTTAAGTTCTCTCTTCTTTTACTTATCTAAAGTTTTCAGTTTTCCTTTCTTATCTACGCATATTTTGGAGATGCCAATGGTTAGAGAAGGCCGAATATTTAGTAATTGGTGGTCAAGTAATGAATTCAAAGCGATATTCTCCTAAACAACAGAGACTTTACTCCTTCCTTCAACTTTTGATTAGAGCAGAGTTCCTATTTAAGCATAATATCGATACGTAAATATGTTCTTCATTTAATGCTAAGGAAATTACTTACTATATGATAGGTCATTGCCAACCTTTGTGGTCCATAGTAAGCAAAGTATAATTAAATTTTTTTCAACCACACTTTAGTAAAATGAAAAATTAATGTCCAATTCTTGAATTCTCCAAAATGGAAGAATTTTCCACTACTTCGATCAGCTTGTAAATTGTTACTGTTTTGATCGTGCAAGAATTTCTCTTTATGTTTTAGAATTACATGGCCTTTGCCTTTCCCTGGATAAAACCTCAAAATATTATAATAATACATTTAACTATTACTAAATATATTTAACACACATATGGAATGTTTAACAAATATTTGTACAAATAAAAATGAGCAGCTCGCGTTGAAAATGATTTAATTAAGAGACAAAGATTTAATTGGTCTATCCAAAACATAACATTGCGAATACACTAAAATTGGCTGGATGTGATGAATACACATAAATACAAACAGTCGTGGAATGTTGGCTAACCGTTGGCTAACCGTTGTTGCTCATTAGTTATTATAAGCTAACGACGGGCCTCAAAGTGTAAAAGCAATCAGATCCCTACATAGAAGACCCAAAATGTGACCTTCAGCAATAAATATAATTGTACCTTTAACTAAAAGGGGCCCCTCTAAGTCCCCCAAACTGGGATGTATATTTCTCCTGACCTCCCCTTTTGATGGTACTGGTATGTCATACAAGCGCCCTTTTATTATGAAATATTTTATGCTAAAATATTCATGATGTTGATTTAGCAGTAGGATCCTTTAATCAGCTTGTATTCCTTAAATCATTCTGAACGTAGAATTTACTTTCATTTATTCAAAAATTCTGTTTTGCAGAACCTTGAGAAATCATTTCTGACCCCAATGTCTCAGGTTTAACAATGGAAGACTGTAACATTAAGGGGAACTCTGTAATTAGGATAAAGACTGTCATAGACAATTTTACTGATTTTTAAAATTTAACATTTTGCGCTTTCATAGTAGACTCAACTAACTGTGTAATTTTTAATGCGTATATAAGAAATATAAAGTCAATATATACTAAGCATAGAAAGCCAGATAACCAAGGCATGGCTTTTTAGGGTAAGGCATTTATACATGGTGGAAGATTGACTTATTGTCAAAGAAGAAAATATGACTATGAGAATAGACAAATAGGTAGACCGAAATTAAGATACAAGGATCACACAACAAAAAAAAACTTTAACAGATGTGGCATTGGTCTTAGTACCTTGGAACGCACTACCCGTGCACGTACTTGCAAAGAGAACAATGATCTAATTGAGAAAAGATGCACTAAACAGCTTGCGGAGAAACTTATTTAAATAACTTCAAGGTCAGTGGTGGACAAAATAGACTTCATCAATGTAGTATCTGCAACAAAGTTTGCTGGTATTGCTAGAATTAGTCTTAATTCACATGAAAAAACGCATCGATCAATGTACCTGTAGGATACTCATGCGTTGATTTACGAGGCAAGAATCCATGCTGGTAAGGCAACTATAAAAGGAAGACCATTTTAATATCACAGGCAACATTAATTTTGTCGTCCAGCATTAAACGTATCAATTGGTTACGAATGAGCTTCCTATCAGCGCAGGATACATAACCATCGTTAGTAAACATAGCAGTAGTAATGCAGCTGTCGGCCTTACTAGTTTTATACTCAATATTGGTGGTGCAACATTTTTATGACAAAATAGTAACTTTCTTACTCGTTCAGACACGATAAAACTCTATGTATTATTCCAGCAATGACTGTCTTATACTTTCAGTAATTTTTAGAGACGGTAGAGATCAAGAGCAGAGGGCAGGCTATCGTGCTTCTTCATATACAACTTAAGTGCATAATAGGTGCAGTTGGTACTGTACAACCTGTAAACGTTATAAGAAATGGGCAAGGCAAGCTCAGATGTTGCTTTGTAGTCAGCTGCAAGTCTAGAATTAGATGCATGAATAAGAAAGCGGTGGATGTTTACATAGGTACAATAAAAGCAGCTTATACATTGTAACCAATCCTCCTTGCTTTGCAATTTTGCACCCGCAGTAGATATTGACAAACTTGACGCTTTCCCAGTACTACAATATTTCCCAGCATTGTTTCCTATTGTTAAATGGTGCTTTAAGTACTGAGCATAACGCCATATTATATTTCGGCCACTTACTAAATGGAAAACTTTACAAAAGATATCCTGATTACGGAGATTATACAAACCGATCCTTGAGGATCATTTATGAGTGTAATACAGTATAAGTAACCAAAGTATGAGCCAAAGATGGTACATCTTAAAACTGGATTTAAAATTCAAATGTTATCACCAACATTTGCAACCAAAAGTAGGGTCTGCTCTATCAACTGAGCTATTTGACGTAAACTTCTCATTTCTCTAACCGACACAACAGCTCGTAATCCACCACAGACTGACGACGACTTCGAAGTCTAAGCAATTAGAGAGGCGGTTTGTCACTGAGCTAGGTAGCCTGATCTAAAAGGGATATCCTCTTAGCTCTATGCTTAACTTGGATCTCATTGTAAGTTGTACTGGTCTGGAAGATAAAACTTTAATGGGAAACTGAAGAAATTGCTAGAGAATAAAGAACTGTCTAGTGGTTTTTTAGTCGATTCTTTATATTTAAAGTCGCTATTACGATCCTCCAAAGAGTAGTAGAAAATTACATCACAGGTGTTAGGGTACACTTATTTTTTTTTATAAGAAACTACCTCAGCGTCCAGTTCTCGAAGTTTCTCAAAATATTGAACTTTTGAGCCCTCAAAGTTTCATAGCAGTTTCTTGTTATCTGGTGCCAAATAGACAAGACCAAATATTTCAAACAAAAGAGTGTCAATTAGTCACACGGCTGTTAGTAAATTCACACTTCATTAGGGTACTCTCTGTTCCAGGTTAGCCTATTCATGAAATAAGCCGTTATCAAACTGTCTAAACCGCTTTCAGAGATTTTTTTAGGTTTCTTAGAGCAGCCCACCCAGCCCTCGAGGTTCTTAATTTTGGGGGAGATTGAGCCCTGCTTTCTTATAAACTGGTTTCTTATTTGAAAAAATAAGTGTATGCTACTGAATTTAGACGGCAGAAGTGACTAATTCGTAATTTATTCAAGCATGTAAAGCGTCAGAGACAGAAATATTGCCCTTAGATTGCCTAAGCATTTACCGCTCCTATCAGGAAATGCGTCGCTGGAAATTTGCTTAACAACTGAAGCGATGGCCTATAGTTAATGTGGGTGCGATGCTTTCCTCCCATTCGAGTGCAAAGGCAAGATCTAAAGTAGCTGAAAATTTTGTAAAACATGCTTTAGTCCATTTCTTTGCTCCTTGGTTGGTCAGAATTAAGACTGTAGTCTTTGAAACAATGTTGGATCCAGCATTTGATGCGAGAGGAGGCGGAAGGTCAATGATAAACCTCAACACTCACAAGTAGGAATGTATGGATGTTCTTTTTTTACTATATACTCCTAATCGCCTACATCCATTGAAACCAACCAACTTACTACTCGGTCCACCTTTAGTACGAACGAGAAAAACAAAAATTGAGAGACAAGGTTTTAAAAGGAGGGCCTTGGCCGGAGTGACCCCTTTTGGATCCTTTACTGTCCTGAAAGGCTTTCTTTTAAGATGAAAACTGTTATCAGCGCCGTCAATCAATGAAAATAGAATGGCTAATTTGATCAGAGATAAGAATAAAGCAAGTGAAATCCAGTTCAACTGATTGAAGTCTAGCCCTTCCAAATGCAAGATATACAACTAAATAATAACTAATTGCAAAATTCACTTCCTCTTTAAAATTTGATTGTCATTTTACTTGATTGGTTTTACTTTACAAGAAGGGAAATTTTGAGTCATCAATTTCATAAAAGTTTAATTTCTGTAGACACACCCTAACCTCTCTAAAGAGTAATTTACTCGTGAAGTCAAGAATAGGTATTACATATTAAAAAGAATTCTACTTCGAAATGCAAAGTGGCAATTTCTTAAGTCTACGCAAGCAAAGAAAATCACTATGCTTATCAATGTATACATTTCTTGTACAAATTGTACAAATTGTCTATATCGTTCATTGCAATTAATAAAGAAAAGGCAAGGGCGTATTGAATTTAATCATTCCAGACAAATTAACTATTCATAAGTTTTTAATCTATTGCCAAGCGTAATTATTAAAGCATGAAGTAACTAAATATGCACATACATAAAGTAAAATCGTGCCTTTTTAATATTTAAACCAATTTACAATCTATTTTTCTTATTCATTGAAACAGATTTCTCAAACAGAAGCTCGGTTTTCATTTAGGAAAAATTGGCCACACATTCGTGTGTTATACATGGCACCTTGAAACCGTTCCACAGGTTCTCCCTTGACTTAGAGCTTCTCTTTGTCGGAACTCTTGTAAAATGAACCCAATGACCTTTCTCAAGTTACCGTTAAATTGTTTAGAATGGGACCATCACGCAGTATACCTATCTTTGTTTGGGGTAGTATGGTAGAGAAACTGAAATACTTAATTGATAGTCAATAATTGTATTTCTGTAGGACACAAGATATCATAACTGCCAAAAACAATTGCTAGAAATATCCAAAACCCACGCCTTGAATAAATGCATTGGCCTCAACAAGAGCGCTGCAAGAATCTTGAATAAATAGGTGAATAGTCCACCGACAAATTATGGTAGATAAAACACCATATACGGAAACTTTATTGGAAACATTTCGTCTAAAATACGTCTTCAGATCACCTACAGATTGATACTTCTTAGCTCAGTATGTTTAGCCAATTTTCAGTACCAATGTGTAAGTGACCTTAAGAGGTCTTTAAACGAAACGTTGTTAATAAAGTTTCCTTATTTGGCATTTTATCTACTACACACAAATCATATCATTCAGATAGTATCGGTATTTGAGCATAACAATGTAAGAACGACATTGGTATTTGGTGGTACCAGAAACTAGGCATAGATACTCTTATTTCCTTAATAACTAATATCGAGTAAATAGAGCAATGCTAGCGTATGAAATAAAGCACAAGAACTCCAACTGGACTAAGTCATATACTTAAGAAAAAAACACGTATCGGAATTGGTCAATAAAAGTAGATATGGGCTTCCCAATGAGACAACACGGTGCCCGAAATACAGGCATTGGTAATTATTCCTTGAAACCTGGAGTTTTGTCGGCTATTTTGCCAGTGCTTTATTAGAAGAATTTCATAGAGGTTCATAATTACACCAACAAAGAATTATAGAGAAAAGGATATCTCCTTTAAAGGCAATTATCCCGTTAGTGTTTGGGAACCTAGGATACAATCATCAATAATTATAATAGGAAAGCAAATATGTAAGCATTTTTCTGCCGCCCTGACCACTATCTTTCTTAAAAGTAAGAACAATATTGATTGTACACTATAAAGATACATGTCTACGTTATCGACAGCCTATTTTTCGCTGGTTAAATTAATTTACCACATTTAAGAGATAATTGTAATATTCTGTAATTGTCATTATTTGTTATGGCCTTTTTATTACCTCTCAAACCTCGCGATTAGGTGGCTCTAGGATTTTTAGAGTATTCCTGCTTTCTAATACTGTTGATTGTTGAGTGTTCTAATACCTTTAAATTTACCATATTTCCGATGGCAGAATCATAAGAATTTCATTCTTAATTTGTACAACGACCGCATGAACACAAAGTAAAAGTTAAGCAGCTTCAGTTTTGGCCGTAGCTTCGTATCACTTTCTTAAACACGGGATTGAGGAATACTGATACACCTTTTTTTATACTTAACGTTCAAAAATCTTCTATTACAGTTCAAATACTACAAAACAAAGTGTTTAATTGGGCTCAGATTGCCAAACGTCAAAAAGTGTGTGAAAATTGCGGACGCAATGGCCACAGCAAAGGACGGTCACGCGAAATTTCTACGTATTTGATAGCTAGACTATGATTCTTTTGTTTACTGCTTTGTTTTTTATTCTTCCTTATTTTCACCATTGGACTTTTTATTAGCCGACACCGATCTTCGAACAGATTTATCTGCCAGACAGAAGGCATCTACCGCAAACCCATGAATTCTACGATAGCTCAAATGCAAAGGGAATCGGCTGCTGATTACTGTTGTCCTACAGTCATTTTGATTATTTATCTAATGACTGGTCTGTCTTACTTGAAATCATTTCATAGTAGCCTTGCCAATCCTTACGTGCACAATCCAAGTTAGAGTCTTAGCGCTTGCTTAGTTGTTTTTACGTGAATAAGTCCGAGGAGATGTGAGCTACTTCACTGTACTTTTTCGCCCTTGACGTTAAATGCTTTGCACGGATCATTACCCACTACAAGTAATCGTGGAAAAAATGAAAAATGACAAATGAAAAATGCAGTACAATGAAAAACACATGTACTTTAAAATAAAAACATTGGGAATAAGCAAGTTTTAAAACAATATTAGAGTATTTGTAAAAACACGTTTAATTCGTCTATATTTTCGTATCATTGTACGATATCAATACTTTACGTTCCAAATATTCTTGTTCCAAAATACAGTACGTAGGTCAAAATTGGAAATATAAAATCACGGAAATAGTAAAAGTGCAAAACTCCCAGACTAACATCCACAAACCATTTCTATCCCCTTACTGTAGTGTTTATATCGCTACAGGATAATAGAATGATGTTAGTATCAGTCCAGGTAGAACCATACCGTCCTGAAGATGTTCTAAATGTAAATATATTGAGGGCTTACGTTGTCATGTAGTATGTTTTCCACAAAAAATAAGTGTATAATATAAGCAATAAGTAATTAGAAGGCAGAATACTATAGAGCTTATTAACATCCCAGTTTCTTGCTTTACACTTTAAGAGGTCTTCCAAATTGCAATAGCACTAAACATTTGAGAAAAACCATACCATTCACAGTGGTTCGTCGACTAAACAGTTACAAACATTATCTAAAGAATTCTAAGTCTATAAGCTTATAATTTCAAGGAAATAAAGGTAAAGATCAGATGATAATGTAGGAACAATGCGTTGTCTTGAGTGCGTCTTGTACACCAATCGGATTTCCTAGACTATTTTTAACTTTGGACATACCTTATTAAACTGAATTTCCAATGTTGGATCACTCTTGTTCAAGGAAACAATGAGAAGAAAATTGACATCATTTTGCACAAGACACAATGCCTTGGGTTCTATAATGACAGCTTCACTTGCTACTGATCGTCGAATCTCTTTGTATACAAAATGAGAGCCGTGCAAGTTATAAACCGTGACAGTGTGAATAAACATCTGACTTAGTTTAAGTCGACCTTTCCCGAATTCTTGTGACCATGGAAATATCAAAGTTGTTTTCAACGATCTTGGACTTCTAATAGGAGAGTTCAATCCACTCTGCGACTACAATCACCTGCATCAGAGCTTCCCAGCGCAGACACGGCACAGCGTTATGACAACCGTAATCACTGGCATGATGTATACTCACCGCCTTGTCAAATTCGGAAAAACGCTGCTGTTGACTAGAGACGGGATTAAGTTACGATGGAAATCTACTATGGAGTGCAATTGCAAACGATACACCTGTGCATTCATACTTGTATGACAAAGACCGGTTTCCCTGTGAAAGTTATTTTAACTTACGAGAAACGACTAAACCTTCAATTAATCAACCGTTTAACTCTATGCAAGTATTTAAGTTTGGTCTTACTTTTCTTCTACATTCAATCCTCTTAAATGAGATTACGGTCTTTGTTTTAGCTTTCATATCTCTTGATGACGGCCCGTTCACCCTAAACAACGTGCCGTACCTATTAGCGTTTGTAAGACCATGTATAGCAGGGGGACTAAGGGTGTCATTGAGGAACCGGGATCACTGCAAACGCTATCAATGTGGTGTTGGGAAAGTAACCATAGATACTTGTACACATCATACCCCTTACACTCCAACATGGTAAATAGCTAATTTCCTACTTTGGAAACCATCCTGGTAGAACTTACAGATAAAGGGTGTTTGTAGGGACAGAGTAATTGTTATTTTCGGTTAGTAAAAATTCGGTCCTCGTACATCCGAGTCAGAGAGACCGAAAGATCTCTTTGGTCTAAAAAGGGCATAAATTTGCCTGCAAAAAGCAGGAAAAAGGACTCGTTTGACTTTATTATTAAATTACATCATGTTATCCTGCTTAAGGAGGATTGGTCGAAGGAGTTATTTGCAGCAAGGGTTCCTCGTTCAAAGAGGTGTAATTTAAGGAGCCCTTGTGCACGTGTCCATTTAATTGTGTAACAGTAGGAATCTTACACTTTATGACCTAATTAACCCCAATTAAAATCAAAATTAACAAAAGTTAATTAATGCTTGTGAACATCTTGAATCGCATATCATTTAGTAATTGAATATCCTTAAAGTATAGTACTTACGCACTAAATATAACTCGCTTATAATTTTTTGTCGCAATTTCGACACATATCTCTATTACTGTTCGTTCTTTTTAAATCTTTAGTTATGGTGATATATAAACTGATGATAAATTGTTAAGTATTTCAAATAATTTTAAGCGACATCTGGACTAAATGTTTCGAGAATTGCGTTGAGTTATAGATTTGGCATTAGATATTTTTGCTAAGAAGGTAATTAAGGAGATATGTTCAGGGGTTTAGCAAAAGCCCCCGTTTTCACCCGGATTTCTCTGAAAGACGCTCTTGTTGCTAATAAAAACCGGACATTTTTTAAAAAAGACTTTATGGAGCTTTTCAATTTGTAATAAACACAAATTGAAAAACGTCTTGTCACCTAAATATGGTGCTTTTGGGTAGGACGACACCTTCCTTTACACACTGTAAATATATTGCAAATGGTATTCCTCCTTCAGTACAGATGGTAAACAATGATCACTGTCCTGTGGAAGCTTTATCAAAAATGTACCACTGAAAAGCATAGCGTTCCATTTTGTAATTTTCCCATTCCGCCAGGTACTTGATGTTAAAGAGTACAGGATCTCTTATTTAGAAGAGAGAATTTAAAATATTTTTCCGTGGTGACATATTTTCTATACTCTTGTGCCTTTTCAAAGCCGACTTCATAAATGAAGACTGATATTACAAACTGCAATATTTCGGAAGCAATAGGGTTTCCTTAAGACATAAATGAGAAGAGGGCAACGCCATGCAGTATCTTCAAACTGCAAAGTGTGTCATGGAGCTCAGGAGACTTTGGTCTTCTAAAGTCTGTCGTTGTCGTAATCTTTTTGAATCATAAATGGAACTTGGTAGTGATATGTCTTGCATTTTGTAATAACATATTTTCATTATTGTTAAAACTTAAAATGCTTATTGGCATTTTTAGCTTTGTTGATTTGTTACTGGAAAAGGGACCAAAACTTTACATTTGCTATCAGTGGTAATTACATTGTCTTCATAAAATGGTACCATTGCCTCAACTGCACCGCAAAGACTCGCTCCTTAATCAACAGTACATTATTGGAGCTTGCCAATGGTTGTTAGTTTAGACCAAGTGCTTACGAATTATACTTTTGCATACGTCTAAGCAAATGATTTGCAGCTTTCCCCATGTGGTAATTCATTTTCAGCACTCACTGATAAAGTGAGAGCCTAGGAGGAAGATAGACCTCTTCTCCATTAGAAGCACTCTATAAATAAACATACCTATTATTTCAAGGTTGATGCCCGCAAGATTTATCAAACCATTCCCTTTAGAGGGGTTATTTCTGTTGCTTTCAGGCCTTTTTAGTTTGACTGCAAATGTTCAATTTACATGTTAATGACATCTGAACACCTCGTGTTAAAAACATAACATTATCTTTTCCCATGTGTTTGCGCGCTTCAAAGGTTGCATCGTGATGGCTAGGGTCGGTATATGAACTAAGACCTTAAAAGCCTTTTAAGACCGCAATACAAGTCGTGAGAGGTTGTAAGAAGTTCTCATCGATATTCTAATTCTTGAGAGTTATAAATCGGATGGCAAAAGATAACGTTGAGAAATAGAGTCAGCTGCATTTCAGCCTAGTCACGCTTCCGCAAAATTAAAAGCAGTTTTCCACATTTAAAAAGGTGCGAAGTTAAGACGTACTCTTGCCCTACCCTCTTCTTTGATACTTTAAAATCTTAATTAAACCTTCCGCCCCTTTATTAAACCACGATAATGAAGTAATGGAGCTTCTTATAGCACTCGCTATGAGTAAGAGGCCCAAAAGGAATGCTCCAGTGGCACTTAGAATATTTTTTACTAGGGTAAATCGATACAGCGTCTTGACAAACGTCTGTTTGTCTTGACTACACTATAGCCAGATTAAGTATGTGTAACTGAGGAAGGTTGGACTTTACTTTTCAGTATCTCTTAGATTAAGCAGACGACATTCCCAAAGAAAATTGTATTTGCAAACCCATTCAAGGAGAGGTGTTAATTTTATCACTAAACCAAACAAAAGTCTTGTTCAATAGCTTCGACTATAAGCTGCAGCTTTTTTGAAACTAAAATGGTTGTTGTGATAGGCTTTTTGATTTAATGTTGTGACTTTGGAAGTCAATGTGCACCTGTTTTCTACGTTACTATTTGTCCTTTGGCTTATGTATTATTCTATTTTGGATTATTCCGATGGCTACCATCAAAAGGAAATAGGATAGATGGCATGAGGAAAGACAGCAGAGGTCATCTTGCTTTGTTTAGGGATTGCACTGGGCAAAAAGTTAAAAAATCAATTTGATTTCAAAGAAAGCGGTTAAATCACCCCCTAGTGAGTGCATATTTATCATCTGTCCAAAATTTGACAGTGAAGTGATCAGATTCATAGGCAGTTTCCTGATAAGATACAACTGTCCTTCAACTTGGTACTTTCGTGAATATCACTTCAGTCAGGGCACTAAACCAAAATCATGCGGTCTGTTTGTAGTTCTTAAATACCTATAATTTTAGAAGGTAACCTGCACCTCGGATTAAGAGTGGATAGTAATGTAACTGAATGACCTGAGAGCCTAAGAAGAGTATTTAGTACATATTAAATGACATTATTTTAAAAGCATACACACTTTTAAATAAATGAAGAGCTCTAGCCCCGTGATTCCCTGGTATCAAATCGCCTGGTGGAGTGCTTCTAAGATAGTTGCCAGACTAAATGGCAATACTTGTAGAAGCTGTCTATCAGACGTTGGGTTATGCATGCTGATTCATGACAATTACGCTACTAAGTGAGAAAATGTAATAATAGTCACCCGTGAAGCCTGATAGCCAGTGTGACGTCGGGTCTTTATGTTTCTGCCTGTTTTTTTGAATTATTGAACTATTGCAGATGTCATTTAGACGTGTTCTATTTCACAAGATGACTGCCAATGGAGTGGAGAAGTTTAAATGTTGATCCTTTTTGTTCAGCTGAAACTGTTTGAGGATGAAAGTCTCCTAACTCCCACAATTTTTTTCTTTATTATCACTTGCTTTCCTACACTAATACCCTGTCCATAGCATTGATTATACAGAGGGGTGATCTATTCTAAGGCAACTACTTTGAGGGCTTAATGCATACCCAGTGCATCATCTTTTACTTTTTGTTGAAGTATTCAAAACTTCCGGAAAAAGTGGCAAAATAGTTGGGACGTGATATCCCAAACAGATGTTGAACTTTTTGCTACAGTAAAGCTCCTTAATTGTACAGACAAATCCTGCCCAACTACCTTGCTTATGTTTTGAATAGGCAATTTCTTTCTTTGGCATGGTCACCATAAATGGAGGAGGGAAATCGGACAAACCAATGGCTTCAGCTTTTTTAAGTAGATGGATACTAAACATCCAGAAATTGAGGATACAGTGTAAAGGAAGACAGGTCCAAAAGTGTTAAATTCAATTAGCTATATCAAAAAGATATCAGGGAGGTTTCATACGACACAAGATATACGACAAACAGCGCCGCACAGGTGCATTCGATTTACATTAAAAAAACAACTCTTTTTATGATTGTAAGTCGGGCTGCACTGAAATGGAATGTTAAAGGCTTAAGTTCATTAATACATCTAAATAACCAATTAAATTGAGTATTTTCTGATTTGGGTATCTTGAGGTAGTAAAGTACATTTCAGACTTAATGTCGACTTTTTTAACCTCATTTTCTTAATTACCTCGTACTAGAGGAATTTTTCTTTTAGTTTTACCCCTTACTGCAATGGATCCATTTCTACGGCACGTTATTGGCATCGAATTCATTAAAGACCATTTGCAAGGTTGTTTCACGTGAGCATCGATAGAGCACGTATGAAGAGAGCTAAGGAAAACACATTTTTCTTTCGTCTGGCCCCTTTGACGGAATTCGAGAAGCACTGACGCTGATCTTGCGATCATGATTGTGTTCGTTAGTCGTTATCTTGCAACATAACGTTCTCCTTGCTTACTTACTATAACTTTACCATAACAAGTGTCTGGCGAGAAGCTTAATAAATGTAATTGCTTTACTTATCAGATTATTCAAATCAGTATTCATTGACATTAGCATAAATAAATAACACATTATTATTGTTTTGAAATGTTCACCCATATTCGCTTGTTAATGCTTAAGTGCAAAATATGCAGGCTTGTATCGTCAATACTGTTATAAAAATACTGGATATTTGGGTCTCCTTTTATAATATCTGTGCTGACTATTAAACTTTTGCTTCCCGACCTGAAAGTTCTTTTTAGTAATTTTAAATTTTCGTTTCCAGTATATTTTTTGATAATAGATTGATTTTACAAAACTTATTTTATTTCATGATGCCGATATATTTTTACAGTTTCTTTGCTTTTATGTCATTATTTTCCGTGTTCGTGGTCTCTAAATGTTTTTCTAGTGTTTCTATTTCTGATGTCAATACCATTGTTATGCAGTTGGACAATTGTAGAACAAACACGAAATGTTAAAATGAAAACGTAACTCAACTAGACCTTCTTTAATCAACTGCTACATATGCCTCTGCAATATTTGAAGTCAGACGTTACTCGATACACAGATTTTTCAATACCAAGTATTCCCACCTGTAAAAGTAGTTTCAGGTGAAAACTGGGCTAGTGCTTACTGATTGTCGGCTTTCGTTGCTATGGCAATTAATAACTGTTAGTCACTACAGCCTTCGAGTTGATGGAGAGTCAAGGAAATCAGACAAGCTTCTATGTACGGGGCTTAATTCCGTATTACTTCTCAAGGTATGAGGTAATACTACTGAGGCCAGCAGAGTGTGTTTACTTTCAATTGGTTTAGTTTCATCTGTCAAATCTGCTTATTGCATTACAGAACCACATTTTTACATCAAATTAACATTTTATTAAGTATTGCGATTGCCATTCATAGTTATACGAAATTCGGCTTGGAAGTTATGTCAAGAGACTTTTATAGCCACCGGATAAATATTTTCAAACGTACTGAGAAATACACCAACCAAAATTGATTTCTCGCAATAGTAGCAACTGGTCTATTGTCTATTACTTAGATGTACAAATTTATGTAATGATGTATTTTTGACACAAGAAAGTCTGCTAAAAGAACGATACATCATTTCGTATCGTACATAACAGGAAGAAAATGTAATCGAACTGAAGAACTGTATACAAGGCGATGAACTAGGTAATCTAAAACTACTTAAAGCACATTGGTTTCTTGGCTACTGGGCTCTTCTTTGCTTGAGTTGCCTCTTAGTACAGTCACGGACTACTCGAATACCCGGACTCTCAACTTGAAAATACGTCAAAATTAGCGTAGGCCGCAAATGTAAAATGGAATAACTTCCCATTGAATACAGCTTTTGAGCTTATTATTTTTGCATGTGAAAGATAAATTTTCTGGTAAACGATCGCAAAATTTAATTTCAAAATTTTTTAAAATTTGGGCAATATTGGGGCAATTCTATAATTGGACCCCAAAAAGGGCATATTAAACTATTTGCTATATTTCACAGTTTTCA
>JAAAKM020000498.1:12074601-12127109 GCA_010016025.2 Alatinidae sp. Z8VKAUB7J3
ATCGTTGTTAATTTGTGAGACGTTTCATATTGTCAATAACAACCTTGAATAGGGGAGGCTTATTACTTTCTTTAACGCTCGCGACATACAAATATGCCAGCTCTCCCATACCCTGGCGGACGCGCTCAAACACACTAGACCAAACAACCGTAAAGAAACCCAACAAAAGTTATCCAAATATAGACAGCTTGAGGGCATACATAGTTTTTCAGTCGCTTCCCTGTTACCAGCCATCTAGAAGAGCAATCCGGTATTAGCAGAGCCCCACTACCCGATTCGTACTTCCGTCGTAAATGAAGGGTATTTTTCCTTTATTTTCAATTAACATTTGTTTCGTCCTCCTTTCTGATAGAAATATCACAACTTCAAACTAACGGAGTCGAACCACCTACGAGTGTCCTTCGCGAAGAACGAAATGTAAGAAGCAATGTCTATTTTATGGGCTTGGAAAGTGCTGGATGTTTCCAGTGGATTTTTATCCACATGGACACACGTGCAGACATCGGGGATATTTCACATAGTGCCACAGACTATGAAGAACAAGCATATATCATTGGACCCTTGCAGAGACAAAAGCAAAGGGATCGAACATTCAAATTCGTGTGCATTTCGATGCTAGAAAAGTTAGTCGTGCACGGATTTCAGACATTTTTGTAATTACTTGATGCAGTTTTGTAAACCACTCCAGGGGTTGTCCTCATTTTTAGATCACTTTAAGTTTGTGTTCTTGTTTATTTTCCGGATTGTTGACGTTTGTTATCACTTTTATGGTGTCTCGTGATGGAGAAGGTATTAAATATGTCCTTCACCATACAATCTTACAGGATTGAACGTTCCGTATTTAAGAGTTTACAGAGTTAGTTATTGGGAACGGTCAAGAAAAGACACCTATAAAGTCCAGAGAAGTAGTAGTAAAGGACTGTAGCGTGCGCTTCGGTGCCCACTCTGTTACCAAATGCATGGGAAGTTGCCAAATAGGGTTTAATGCCAACAGTAGCACGCAAGTTGCCCTCGAAAATGGACGTCATGTAGTTTGGATTGTTATATACCAAGCCTCTTGATCTTTACAGTCTAGTGATATTTTAAGAGCTAGTCCAGATCTACAACTCGCTTTTTTATTGTTCAGACGAGATCTTTGATGACCATTTATCATTGTTAGAAGATGAGCAACGTGCTTGAACAGATTGACAGCATTTTGCTGTAGATCTCGCAAAAGTGGCCATGCATTTCTTAACTTTTTCGTGGGCACCATCCGTTATGCATGCTCTTTTAAACTGTAAAATTTCTTAAAAAGTTCGTATTGTACGGAAAACCTTAGTATACAGGTTAAGTAAAGAGTTTAATGGGACTTTTTCTTTACAGCTTGTTTTCGACGTATACTGTATTTAAAACATATAGCGTTCGATAGTTGTAGCATTTCGATGCTTTTAGTTGGCGTTCCGATAATGTGTAAAGTTCAAAGTACATCGACAGGTGTTGGCAGTGTTCGAGCTTTCGAATGGGGTTTTTCACTGTAATTTTTAAAGGAACTGTTTTATGTGAAACTCACTGGAAACAATACGTTTTGCGCCTGTTGGGCGTCAGATTTTCAGTTTGTCGAAGCAGATATTGTCGCGATTAGTTGTGTAATCAGACCTAGCGAGCGTATTAAGCATTGTCGTAGCTTCCTGTCAAAACGATCGTCGACCCTATATGTATATCGCAGTGCCGTAGTTGCCTTTTCCGTGTCTGTTACATTGTTTAATGGACGTGCCTAGAAATAGATAAGTACAAGTTTAAAAGGTGTATTTCTTTGTGTCGAATATTATCCTCTTCAACACTGGCGGTCTTTGCTATGGATAATGGAAGTTGTCTCTGTTGTTATTGTAGCTTGTAGCTAAGTAGAGGCAGGTACCCTTTGATGTGTCAGCTAGTAGTTGGGCAGTTTCTGAAGGTAGTTTCAGTATCATGTTTGATACTCATTGGATGTTTTAACGGAAAGCCGCTTTCATTGGACTCAAACAAATTAGAAGTTCGCAGTGCGCGAGGATCCCAATTCTGAACCCAATTCTTTAACTCGGTGCTAATCTTTGCCTCGACGATTCAAGACATAAATTTTTGGCTTCAGGTTGAACATCGGGTTGGGCGTTAGAATGGCGATTGGAAGGTAGGGAGAGTAATACAAACGCAACCACAGCGACATAATGTTCGATTATCTAAAACTGGCCCCACTGCTTATCAGAGGACAGGGGGCTGAGACTCTGAGAGATTACGACTGCATACTTTTGACGACTTTGGGATCTTTAATTGACAGACGAGCATGCGGTCTCCAGGTGTGATGGCATATGCTGGGAGAAGTAGGCGACATTGTTTCACACTTTCTACCGTTATTGCTGCAATTCAAATGTGTACTTTAAAGTGTTCCATTATCAGTGATTATTTGTGGACGCGTCTCACCAGAGATATGCAGATTTGAAAGAGGCGAATTGGAGAAAAACTCAGCTGAATGATCTGAACTTGTGTTATTAGGTGTCATTCTAAGCATAAATTTCGGAAAAATCACTGATTCCATCTGTGATATGTGGTGTATCTATATGGCGAACATGCAATTAACGATAATCTAGCATTTCTAAAAATCCCCCCCACCCCCCGCTTATTAAATTTCTGAAAATCGCCCCCCCCCCATTAGGTACCCAAGAGTAAGTTGGTGGCCTTGTAGTAATTTTGTTTTTAGGGTTCCTTTGGTATCGGGGGCTCTGCTCACGAGCGGGGTTTTATTGAGAGACTTTAATCTAGGAGTCGATGCAATGGCTAAACATTTACGAAAGAGCACCGAATTATGTTAATTCCCACTAAGATCAGAGAGATTCCCAAATATATGGAGGTTTATCTTAAAAAGGCCAAGAAGTTAATGCCAGTTCCGAACGAAAAAAATATTTTTCCAGCAGTAGAAGCTACGCTTCCTAGCCTTCCAATGCAGTCAAAAATTCTGTAACGGTAGATCTTGGATGATTTCCGTATTGTCAAATATTTCAAACTGTCGCACCCAATAGTTTACACACGTTTTATCTATAACTAGCGAAAGCGTTGTGTAGTTTCAAGCTTTTGTCGTCTGATACTTGTCGGAGGATGATAGTCGGAACTTATAGGAACGAACGGTACCGAGAACTAGATACTTTGTTCAGTTGTGTATACTTTAGGAGTCCAGTTACATTGGTCATAAATGTTACGTCCACGCAGAAACTTAAATTCAGAAATTATTAGATATCCCTGTCTTACAACGGCAGCGGCCAACAGACCAATCCAGTTTGTCGATTGTTCAACGTCAGTCCATCCCATTTTCTGATCCTCCTTGTCCAGTTGGAGCCAGATTTGCGCAGGTCGTGGTCAGATGACGCGGATCCTTTTTGTTTGCGCAGGTACTACATTAACAAAAGTCGGTAAACAAAAAACACAGCCGCTTCATTTTACGAAATTTCGTGGCAAAATTCAATAATTCTCAGAGAAACGATACAGTATATTTACGGGAAACACAAATTATTTATCCAAATTCAGATAATGGATGGACCAGGCTTTACAACGACTCTGTCTTAAGAAAGATAGAAATCTTAACGAAGAGGTTTATATTTAAGCGAAATTAAAACATACTGCAATATTTTGATAAATAAAACTATTTTTAAGCACGGAAAATGTATTCCGTAGTTCCCTGCCGTTGAAACAGAACTGGAACTAAGAAAAAACCGTAATTTTTCATAGTTGTTTTACCCTATTCAATGCAAATTGAGGATTTTCATTAGACTTGCACGACTGCCGGTTGCAACAACACATGTTTATATTTTGTGTGTTCTTATTATAGCTCTGTGCTTTTCACATAGACCTTTGTCCATGAGCGAAAATTTTAGATCGGCTGGTCGAGGGCAGCTCCTGCCAGTCTTAACAGATTGTTAGGTGTGCGGGCTGTCACGGTAAAGACGCACAAAGTTCTTCGGTTGGCATGTATTCGAAGCAATTTTATGAAGCATTTTTCCATCGGTTTTGCTTTTTAGGTAGGGTTCAAACAACATTATACACTCAGATATTTTCCTCATAACTTTGTCTTGAATGAACACTAAGGTATGTTTACTTGAGTAGACGAGTAACCATAGGCTGAGTTTCCTTGTACAGAAAATTATGCATTATCACCTCACATGGTTACTTTAATCTCGCCATAGTTTCAGTATTACGGAGCGCGCACTCAAATACTTCTGACAACATTTGTTTTCTTGGACTTCTCTTTCACTTTGGAAAGAAGAAATACTCAATCGCACAAGCAAAAAATTAAGTATGTCGTTTAGACAAAACGGCTACGATAGTATCCCTTGCATTTGTTTAAAGTTTCGCCAAGTCAACTCCTTAATCAGGGACGGGGAAACAGGGGGCAGGGGGGGGCCATGGCCCCCAAAAGGTTTGCGTACCCCCTATTTTTCCCTTACCACTTTTCATCTCTGTTAAAATTTAAATTGATTGTGACAGACAATGCGTCACATTCACTGAAAATTGAATATCAACACGAATTACCCCTTTTCACACAATAACCAAAGGTAACTTAGTGGAATGTGAAAAAATAATTTGAACCCAGACGACTTGCCCCCCCCCCCCCCCCAATTCGCCCCGTCGCTGTTAATGTCACCTCACATTCCTGCAAATCTTTAGATTCTATCTCACAATCAAAGTCAAAGAATCAAACAATGCCTTGTTCCACAAGTTAAAATTGTTAATGTTTCTCTTGCAAATTCCGACTGTAACATTCTGAGGATGGAGGTGTGTTGATGTCGAATGAGCCACTCTTGGGTCTCTGATTAACGGGGGCTGGAATAAACGGGCGGGGTTGAAAACAATTTCAAAAATTTATAAAAGTGGTCTTGGAATCAATTTTTTGAAAATACTTTCTGATGCTGATAGTTACGAAACTAGGGCACAGTTTAGCCTCAGGAATCTTTACATCACTTAAAAATCATAATCAAATTAATCCTAAAAATATTTCTTTTCAAATTATCAAAGCTTATTTTCCAAGTTTATAGGCGGGGAGGTTCTAATACGTTCCAGGGGGTTAGAAAAAATTCCAAAAATTGAAGCAAAGCCCCCCAATTAGACACTACAGAGTAGTAAGCAAAGGCTTTAATTTCGCTATACTTATATCACCGCTATACTGGAATTATCTAAGACAATTTTTGCTTTGCAGACAGAGAATTCGTTTTCTTGCCAAGCCTATTCGATTTATCTTGTTCTTCAGCGGATCCTGATTAGTTCAAAAACAAAAGCCATTCAGGCAATCCAAATTCTGGTTGGCTCTTTCAAAAGTACAGTTGGTTATACTCTTTCACGCACTTCATTCCGGTCATTCTGACTTTAGTACTCTGAGGAGTGCCAGACGAAAAATGCTTCTCGGCTTCTCGGCCTTTTGGCAAGGAATGGATGTAGTATCTGTTTTCATTGATGACAGATGCTTTCCATAATCCGCGAGAATAATAATAATAATAATAACGATATACAGGAGCTTTCCAATTTACATTGGCTCTTCATCTCCCTTAAAGAATAACTGTAGGTGGTAGGAAAAAAAGTGACAAGCCTAGGCAACCAAAATATAATTATAGAAACAACTAATTTCTACATGGCAGTGGTCCACAATCTTGGCTCCGCAAAGTATGTCAAGGGGATGTGGAGCCTATTAAGGATTAGATTGAGTTAAATGAGAACTCATGCTGCTAGGCCATATTGCAAAAGTGTCCAATGCTCCAGTAGAAGCCCTATGAATGTGGATACCACTCCAGCCCCAGCATGAGAAGAGCACAATGTGTAAAACTCTACAAAAGTTTAGCCATTCCCACTGTTTTCTCCCTCTTTGAGTTTCTATTTGCTAAGCTTATCATTGTATTGTATTTCTTTAAATATATACAGTTAGCTATTATGGAACAATTTTTTATCATTTAGGTTTATCAAAAGAGAAGTAGTAGTATTAAAGGCATAGCATCTGCATCATTATCTAGTGAAACAACACAAGAACAATTTATTTACCATGGACCAAACAAAAGGTAGTTTTGTGTTCACCTATTAAATCACTTTCGTGGTGATGATAATGCTTTGAAGTAACCCTTTTTTTAAAAGCCAACTTAGTAAGTGCCCACCCTATTTTGAATGAAAGCTAAATAAATGGCCCCTTCAAATATACTGCACCCTTACATCAAGAAAAAGAAAGTAAGATCTTTGAATATCACATGGCCTACAGTTTTTTATAAGGATGTGAATTTCAAGCCAAGGAAATTTAAAGGATGTATCATTTGCATTATGATTTTTTGTGAAAAATTACTAGTGCCCAGCAAATTGTTGAAGATCAACAATTTAATAAATACCTTCATCTTTTAAGGGTTTCAGACTGTTTAATACGTGACTTGGGTGTTTCTTCAAAGCACTTGAACATATTAATATGAGTAAACTGTAAGTTTCTTGCATTGGATTATATAGAAATGGTGGTGGCAGTGGTAAGGATGATCATGGAAGTGGTGGTGTCAATGATGTATTGGTGATGGTGGTGGTAGTGGATTTGATAATAATTATGATCATGATCATGTGATGATAAGATACTGATGATCATGATCATCATGATAATGATCATGATTGTGATAATGGTGATGATCGTGATGACAAGGATCTTGATGAAAAGGATCATGATCATTATGGGGATCATAATTGTTGTGATTGCAAGATTTTGGTTGTGGTTGCATTGATAATGCTACTAGTAATGATGATTATGACTTCATCATTTTCTATTGTTTTGATTTGTCTCGTAGCAAAGCAGTTATTAAATTAATCTGTAACAAGACTAAAGATACTACTGTATCAAGTGTAAATGAACAGCCAGGGAACACCTATGTAAGTGTATTTGAATGTCAGCCAGATGGTACAGCACTCCCCTTTGTAAATATTTAAGTAGTCTGTTACACTTACTTCATCAAAGGTATCACAGTCTTGCAATTGTTGCAGTACACCACTCATTTAAAGAATATAGAATCTGCTCTTTGATACCACAAGACCTTTTTCGTATATTGAATTTAATTGTTTTTGTCCATATTATGACTTTTGCAGCTTACAAAATAAATTAGACAGTGCAAAGATGTTCTCACCCCTAAACTTATGTCACAGCTATGAAGGTCTGTTTGATTAATTGTTTGGTTTTTTTACCTAAGAGCCCAAATTATGAACCCCAAAGGGCTGTTGTTGACATCACAGAAAGCATGTTGTCTTGAAGTTTTCTGTATTACAATAAAAGTTTAGTTTTTGTTGGGCATTGAACTGACATGCTATGATATGAGTTTGTGATGGAAAAATACATAACTGGCTCAAACTGTTTCTTAGGGCCATTATATACATGTTTCCCTTCTTGTTTTATTAGGAAGATTATAACGATGATTATACTTTTTCTAGGATATGTACACTCAGACAGACAAGGGGTCCATGGCATGAAGTTGCTGGTGTTTAGATCCTCTGCCAAGGATTTGACATGGAAATCTGTTATATTTCTTCCTTAAAGTGTGCAGCAATGTATAGGAATAGTTCGATACAGATACCTCCTAAACCAATTCAAGACTGTAACAAAGCAAGTATTACAATTGGGTACCCTTTTCACATATTTAATGTTGATTGGCATAACAAATTTGTTTTTGTATTTATTAGCAGATATTTTTTTTGTTTTCTCCTAGACTTTTTCTGTTACAAGCAAGTGTGCATGCCCAGGAGTGTGTGGTTACAGTTCTTACTATAATGTCACTGTAGCTCACAAAAAGGACAAACTTAGCACTGGATCTGTTTTGTGTATCATGTAAGTATGGCACCATTTCTGAAATTGTTTAGCAATCTTTGTGAGCATTAGTAGGTGGCAGAGGGAATATTTATGGACTGGTTTCAGATGATTTGTCATTATATGTAAGTTAAATGGCCTGGTGGCTATGTAACTGTCTCTCTGCATCTTTACACTGAAACCTACAGTTATGGGAAGAAATCATGTCACTGTACTACCATTTGTATTTTATTTTCAAGCACCCACTTCCCCATTTGTGGGGAGAACACCAAGTATCATTTCAATGTTGTAATATAAACAGCAAGTTGCTATTTTTAGGATTTGTGTTTATTTTATTTGCAACAATTTTGTAGACAATGTTTGGTATCCATGTAAACCCCATGAACTGAATATTATTGAATAGCTGTGGTGTCTTGACAACAATTGATTGGAAACACACTTATAGTGGATACTGTGGTATCTCATTAAAGACTTGATTCTAGTGTTAGAAGTAAACTATGACCTTATGACTGCCTGCGGTCAATGCCGGAGGTTCGGCACTAGGAATACTGATGCGCAAACCAAGGAATGACAACTATCACTTCGTCTCCGGTAACTCTTCACGATAGTATTATATAAAATTGATCATTATTACATTAATTAATATAAAAGTTGCTTACACAAAAGGTTCAACGATGGTATGTGACGACTATGATAACATGAATAATTATACGTACCATTTGGTGCCATGTCACAACCTAGATCAACTAGGACTCCTAACGATAGGACAGCTTCCTGACAGCACTACTGTCGCATGCAAACTCTATGTAATCCATGCCTACGATTGAGACTTAAATGTAGATGATGCATCCATAATCATGTGACCTGTGACATCACATACCACAGGGCACCTGCATGGCAGTGCAGTGACATACCAGATGAAATAGATCACACGAACTGAAGACAACAACCATTTCACTTTTCTCACAATCAACTTTTCTTCTTTTTTCTTAATCTGAAAAAACGGAAAACACCCAAGAGCATTCAACTTAACAATAGATTTCAAACAACCATTGAAACATCAAGATACAACCTGATAATCAGGCAGTCTAAACATGTCATGATTAGAATAATAGTGGGAACAGTCTTGAGTGAATGTTGATATTCAACATATAGTCTCTTGGTTTCGTTAGTCTAGTTAGTTGTCAAATACTCATGATAAAGCATAGGTGTATTTTCTGTGGACTATTTTTATCACTGTTCATTGCTGGATATGATAATCTATCTGACTTAGCTATATATTCTGCATCCTGGTTGTGCCTCACCTTCATTGGTATTTACCATTTGGTGAGAACATTGCTTTTACTTTTCATTTTGTATATTTTGTCATTGTCATGCATCCACACATTCTACAACATGATAAATGTCAATTGACTGGATTGACATCCATTAAGCAGAATGCACTCAGTCTTGATTGTATTATTGAAAGGCAAGTTTTTATGACATGGTAAGTTTCTTAAATTTATTGGACTCCCACTAGTTTGATTTGTACAACTTGCTTAGGACAGAAACATTTGATATGCTTTATTTTAAAGATTTTTTGTTTTCTGCTTCTTTGTTGTAGACTGTTGGTGGCAGTAGTTGCCTACTTTGTAGTTGGTTTCCTAATCAATACTTACTTGAGACACTTAACAGGATGGGACAGAATCCCCAATAAAGGTTTCTGGGTGGATTTTCCAAGTCTTGTCCAGGTAAACCAGATATTTAGCATTTATGAAATGTTATTTAAATTCAGTCAGTCCTCCAGTTTATTACTTTATAGTGGCTATCCAGGCAAACATAGGAGCCAAAGTAAGTGCAGGTTCAATTATGTAGTAGCTCTGTCACTTCATAGAGACATGGAGAAATTTATTCAGGGTTTTGGTTCAGATTGTTTCAGTTCTATGTTTATTAGGGGAAAACCCTGCTTACTTTAATCTGTTTTCAAATTGAGAAGCCATAGGGTAGGGTTTACTAACTTCTTTATTAGCAACTGGTATCAAAATATTTCTTATGAGACCTGTACCATTAGATATCCTATTCATACCTCCGTCAGTTTTCTGGACCAAGCAGCTGTACACACCGTGGACAGTTCAAAGTCTCTCTTCTGTCTCTCTGCTGCCTCTAATATACACAGGTCAAGATATGCTTTGAATATGTAGTCAAGTTTGCGACCTCAGATCACCTCCCTTTAAAAGGCAGATAAAGAGAGAAAAAAGGAAGGAAAACACTAAAGATATTATATGTATAATGTGCAAGATTGTAATATCATATTGTAATATGAAAAAGTGCAAGGATTGCATTTTATAAGTTTAAAATAGATGCCCATGGACACTTATTAAATTTTCAATTTTTTCAAGCCTAACTCAGCTTATTCCAGACTACCCTTTTATTAATTTCAGGCTTTTTTCCCACCCTACATGCTTATTCTGCCATACCCTTTTATTTCCAAAACATAGGGCACACCTTGATCGCCAAATTCAAACAATTCCAATTTTAATCAGGCCCACCACCAAAAGTCTGCCAGCGTGCGCTCCCATGGTAACATTCCAAAAAATTCCTTCACTTGTTGATGCATGATGAATGGAGTTTCCAGTGCGGAGGTTTTGTTACTCACGCTTTAACAGGTTATGACAGAAATCTTTGCAAATGGTTGATTGGCAAAAAATATCAGTCAGACAAATCTGGACGATATTTTGGTGCTATGTGGTTGGTCAGTGTTCAAACATGGAGGCATTCAGAAAGCCGTTTATTTTTATTGAGCAATATGTCTAGCCTGGACTTTTCTTTCACCCTACCCTATTATTAGATTCTAAACAAATTTCCAGACTGGATGTTTATTACCCCTATCCATCTATTCTGGGCTCGAGAGTATTGTTTAACTTCGAATCAAGTCTTCCAACTTTGAATCTTTAAATTCTTTTCATTTGAAGCCCAGCATTTACTGTCTGCCATGTATTTCTGGTTTTTGATTAGAGAGATATTTATAAATATGTAACCTTGTATGCACAGGATGAGTGTAGCCATAGGAGGCTGGAGGGGGACTTTTGGACTTGTTATTGCTTTTTGTTAGGCTTTCAGTTTTTCCTGTTGCTTGTTGAAGAGTGACAATATAAATTGCCCTTTACAGTATCATCTTTAAGTTGTCAAGATTTGATTTCATTGCTATTTCGTTGAAGTCTCACTAGCTATAAATCTAAGACTTTTTGCAATCCCCTATTCTGACCACTCCTTTTTGTTGGTTATTTAGGATGGTGTTTCTTTCTTGTATGAGAAAATGTGTGGACCATCAAGAGGAAGAATGCAGTATGAACAGATCTCATGATAAAGATTAGAACACCAAAGAGTTCAATTGCCAGAAATGCATTTTTTGTGCATTTTTTTTATAGTTTCAACTGTAATATCCTTTGTAGCACACATGGTTTTCAGATAACTAGTTTTGTGGAAGTAGATAGTAGTATTAAATTCAGGAATTCAACACTAATGAATGAGTTACAAGGATTGGGTCTGTTCAATGTATTCCTGAGTGTGTAATAAACCAGGGGGTTTAAATGAGCATGGTTCTAAAATACTTAAGAAAAAGGGAGAAATGCCTGAATGGATAATATGCACCCATAGTAATTTCATTAGTTATTCTTTGAAGATCCTTTAACGATATCTTCACTTGTGTACGAAACCCTTTAACTTTCACCAATCGCAAGATGGTTTGCAAGCTGTTCAGAAAAAGAACTTCCCATAATTCCTCAGTTTCCTGATCCATGCAAGACATGTCAAAAGATCTTGGAATTTCAAAGTACGTGTATTTTCATTGTCAATACTGTTGATATTTGATTGAATAGCTACCCCAATTTTCATCTTCCTGCAATAAATGGGGACAGGGGCTGTGAACATAAGTGGGGTGCCACAAAACATTACAATATCATCAGCCCCCATCTAATTAGTATACGCTTGGTTCTAAGCGAATTGTTAATGGAATAGAGATATTTAAAAGATAGTCAGGTTAACAGTCTGTCACCAAGATTTGTCTAATTATTGCTTTGGAAGATGTTTTCGTAAGGTCTTCCTCAGCTTTCCCCTTTTTTCTTTCTTGCTCTTTTTCTTTTTCTTCTTTCCCCTTATTTCTTGGCCTCTGCTTATTAACATCTTAACAGTCCCCGGTCTCTAGGGCTTACTTGAACACCTCGTATTAATTTGTTGACAGTTTATGAAAGTGTCAGTACAAAATTGGCTTTTAGGGGATGATTTAGGAGCATTTTAAATTTGAGCAGATGCAGTAACATGCTTTAGTTTGGGCACTTCAGAACATAGCTTTTACATCTGAAGATAAAACTCTCGTGATCTTCCTTCATCTCCAATTTAGTCTGATTCTACTGTTGTGTCCGTACACCCAAAGCAGTTTATGTGATGCTTGATTGTTTTTGGCAAAAAGTTTCCTCGTCTTAAATTTGTCATGGACCCCCGTTTATTTGCGCACAGGAGTAGTCAAACGTGAACAGAGAAGTAGCCATTTTCAATAATCTACTAAATTACCTTACTTTTGTGTTTCATTTGTAGGGAATGCCTATTTATTATCCACTCGAACCGAACCACTTCTTGCTGTGTCATGAATATGTTAAAAAGTTGATTAGTCGCACTAAACATCAATGTAGCTGTGAGTAACGGATTCATTTGTTTACAACTTACGCGTTTTTCAGTGACACGAGTGACAGAAAAGATGTCACTCGCATGGCTGTTATTTTTTACAGCATGTTTTGGTCCTCTAGTTCCTATAAATTCTTTACTAAAAGCTTTCTTACTTCACTCCATATGATTGGTGTGACCAGTCTGTGGCGGAAACGTTTAATAACACGAATCCGTTACTCAACGCAGTATTAATATGTTACGTAAATAACCACGGTGTGGAGATCATGACCAGTGATTTGCATGTGTACAAATGTACATAAGCTTGCCGTTGTAGAAACGTTACCACTTTAGCTAACTATAGAGTATTACCACAAAAGTTAGGATTAAGTCTGCCTTGCGTCATGTGTATTAAAGTATGGAGTGAATGTCTTCACGCCCAAGCGGGGTGCCAGCGCCCTTCACCCAAAACGTTGAGAACAAGTTCAACAAGAATGAACAATGGATTCAAAGACAATTCTTTGAGACACAATGCATTCCACGTTCAACAGCTGGGTGCAGCGATGACTCTATGTTCCACTTTAACACCGACCCCAGGGCTAGTTCATTGGCATCTGCAGGATTTTGCTTGAGGATAGCAAAACGTTTGTGGATGGCAAAAATTGCTCTTTCTCACGAATCTTGCTATTTTTCAGTGCTTCCCTTATGGCTTAGGGTTTTCCCATTGAAACGTCCTGTGGACACCCATGGAAAAGGTGATTCTCTTCTCTGTTTCTTACTGGCTGCGGGATCTGGCCCCTCGTATGCTGACGCTACAAATTCGAATAGCCATCTGAACACTACTGATTAGGGAGAATTCAGTATAAGCCAAGTGTTAAGTTTGAGGTATAACCTTCCAGATGAGTAAACGTAGCGATTTGGCGGTATTCAATTATGTTTCTAAGTTTGAAAGAGAAGCCTGAGATCCAATTAGGGAGACTATGGCCCCATATTGCAATTGTATCCGAAGTTACTTCATTGTTTCGGTGCTGCTGCTTTATTTGGTCGTTTCGATCCAATTTTGGCCCTAGATTTTCGGGTACCTTAGCATAGTGGCCGTTGTTCAGGATTTCGGATACAATAAAGCTCCTCCCTTGCAGCTACTGAATACTGACTTTTATCAGTGTGATAGTGATTGCCGGTTTCTTATCTTACTTGCAGTAACTGTAGGAGGATAGTGGAGGCGAAGTTTAGCGCCTTTTTAAGCCTAGTTGTCGTTCTTGCGATTATTTAAGATCCATGATATTTATTATTACATTTATATATTTTATGTGTTCTTAATGTTTATTTAAGCAAATTGGTTTTATGGTAACTCTATTTATTGTAACTTACTGTATTTGAAGGTTATCGAGATGATGTAGAGGCAAACACTATTGAGAAGCACTTATTGTTAAATATCGTATGCATGCAGGACTTGCTTTTCACATAAGCATTAGCTGTACTATCATAATTCACATCAGGCACACAGATAGTAGGCCCACATATCACAGGAAAGGCGGAAACGTTGAGCTTGTGGCAACTACATTCCCACCACAAACTTTAAAAGAAATACAACATACATTTTCCCGTTGTGTAACACCTTTGAGGTTTTGCGGGATCGGAACTGCCCCTAAACTTCCAGGAATAGAAAGCACGTTTGCTATACGCTTCCTAGGCAGTGCGGAATCAACCATCAGGCAAATAAGACACGTACCTTAGAACCTGCCATAAACACATGCCACGAAAATACCAAGTAACGAAAATGAGAATAGTAAGGTGAAAAAATTATCTCCTTCATTTTTTTTATAATGGATGGCATTAGTATTTAGCTATCCGTTTGACCTTTAAGGCTTGAGACTTTGTATTATCTGGCAACGGGTTAACTGTACGCATGTCTGTTTTCTCAGCCCATCTATTAAAATATGCATTAAGGCCAACAGAACCTTTAATCTCGCACCATCACTAAGCTCAGGTGCCTACTCCATATTCTAAATCATGTTACAAACACTCCTGTACTGTTACGTCTGCTATGGAGTGGTTTAAGGATCACAATTTGTGGCGATGTCATTAACAGCTATTAGCGCGACTGGCCATACGAGCTGCAATGTCACGTTTCACGTTTCGCATATTTAATACTCCAGCTCTGTTATGTTAACTACGTCCCCGTTAGTAAAATGTGTTAAACCTAAGTTTAGCACCTCTTACAGTACTACTTTAGCGCTCATAAAGGCATTTGGGTACAGAAAGCACGCGACGCATTCTCGTGCTTGACAATAAATAATTCCGTTCTAACTGGTGTTTCAACCTGCTGATTGACCAGTATTATTTTCCAAGACATTCCTGGCAACACGGCTTTGTAAATATTTCATTTAAATGTTTGTCACTTTGATAAGAGCGTGCCTGGTAGACTGATAGTAGCCAAGCCATGGTTCAATCGTCGACCTATACACGGGTTCTGCATCATAAACTGTCTGGTTATTTGATATTTCTGTCGGAGCTTCAACTTGAACAGCAAATTTTAGTAATCGTGTAAAAGCCAATCCGACTCCTATAATATTTAATGAATGATATTAAGACATGTAACAAGATTAAATACAATACCAAGGTACATATCAGTTATCCCCAAATATTTTGATGAAGTCTAAATTTTCTAGTCTATTTTGATCTTTTACGCCCTTTTAACGTTGTGTTTAGAGAGCATGAGGTCACAGAGGTTTGTGTGGCATATGACACGTGAACCGTGACACGTCACGCAGGCAGTTTCAACAAAGATTTGATTTGTTTAATTCTCTTGTCTGACAGATCGCTTAAATCGCATAGTGTACGAAGACGTGGCTCCTTTAAGAAAGGTGCTTCGTATGGCAAAATACAGAGAATTATAGAAGAGATCCAATGAATTGTGGTAATGACGAATTACGGATCATCGAGAAAGAGGGAAACCCTGTTTTGAACATGCTGTGCTAAGTGAACGTATTAACAAACCTACAATTTGATGAGCAAAATAAGGTCACTAGACTGCGTGCCGTAGACGCATAGTGTTGTAGGTGATTTAAGCAACCTGGAGCTCGTACGATCGCGAAGAACAATTTCGTGTTCCAGGTTAACGCATCATTCTTTAAAACTTCGTTATTTTCCACTGATGTGTACTTTAGTGATGGCAATGTAGCTCTGGTTTCCGTTTTCCTGTGCCCGAATGTAAGAGCTAGTTACGCACATTTTATACACTCAGCTTGCATATAGGTACGTGTAGGTATATTATACATACAGAGATAGTCATAATTTCTGCTTTCCCCATTACAGTCATAATTTCAGCTTTCCCCATTACAGTCATAATTTCAGCTTTCCCCATTACAGTGATAATTTATTCTTGCCGTATTACAGCCTTAATTTATGCTTTCCCTATTACAGCGGTAATTTATGCTTTCTGTATTAGAACTTACTATATGTGAAGGTATTCGCATGTTATGGCTAGCCGATTTATTTCTAGTGACAGCGAAGATTGTAATCGAGTATTTTTAATCTGCACTAGTGTTTTTAACCTGCAACATAAAAATTCCATTCATTAGAATTGAATGGTAATCACTCGGTTAGTTTATAGAGTTCTTTTGACACATATCAAACGTACGGGCATAAATTACCACTGCGTGGTTCTCATATCACCATCCAGCATAATTTAACTAGAATCGTTTTTTGTAGGTATGCATAGTTTGTAAATTACTATTTATGCAGTCAGTGGGGCAAAGTAACATGCAAAGCTATAAATAGTGGGAAATTCAGGGTAATTGTAATTCCGCTTAGACAACATAAAACCGTAATTTCATTTGAATTTGACAGGACCATCCCTCGTTTTGTTTTTGACTTGAATTAGTTTGCTGAAATGTGGGTCTTATGTAAAATTTTGTGGAGAATAAAAGGTTGTATCCACGTTTATCAAACAAACGATGTTCTTTTTCCTACTTTGCACTTCGCGATCAGAAACCCTCAAGTCACGCACGGCATACGGGTTTTGACGCTCAGTAACTTTTGCGAAGCCAAATGATATTTGTTTCGCAAGAATAAAAGTCGTGTAAACTAATTGATTCCACTAATTGTATTTTAAATAGTTCTGAAAGTTTTTATGTTACTAGTGGATAAATGTTCATAACTTATGAAAACTGATTGTTGTAAAACTGAGAAAGTCGAAAACAAGAAATTTGTTATGGAAACTATTAATCGTAAGTAACAACCCACCTCCGTTACTTGTCACTCGTTACTTGAACATTGAAAAGTACATTTGAAGTTTCTTTGCTTTTTTCCTTGTTTGAATAAATCCGGATACCTGTTCCAATTAAAAGCCTATCAAAGAGAAATTGTACAAAGAACTCTGAATCAAATTGTTAAAAGTTTGTTTACGGTACAGAGCATAATTACTGCAAGAAATATCGAGATCATTGTGTACTTGTCTGTCACTCCTCAGAGCAATATCCTCTGAAATGATGAAGTTGAAACGAGCGGAAGATTATACTCAATTGTATTTTTTAAGATTGCCTATCAGAGTTCAGAGAGCCTGAATAGTTCTGTGTTTTTGGACCGATCGGCGCCTGCTAGAGCGGGATAGATTAATTGAATAGGCCCAATGAGAAGACAAAATATTTCCGCTATTTGGCAGTTGCGCGGCTTAAAAATTGCGAATTGAACCAATTGATACGGAATTTACGAACTGAGTTTTTTAGATTACTGACCAACATGGCAACATAATCCACAAAGAGTCTGGGACCGTATAAATAGAGTTGTTTGCATTATTTTCCTAAAAGGCGCGAATTTGGGATTACAGTGACCCTTGATATATTATTACCTCTGTAAGCGGTGAAAAAATTTAAAACGGAGGATTTTAGCAATATTGAAGAGACTGAAATATATTATCCAACCTGATTGTCAATAGCCGCAAAGATTGCCTCTTAGGGAGCTTACACACCGAAGTGGCAAATGCGACGTTGCATGTCACTTGGGAATGAACCTATACAAAAGCACTAAACCTTTCACACTGAAGTGGCACGCTACGTGCCACTTCTGTGCCACTCAAGAAACGGACCAGACCATTTTTCAAAAGCGTGCTACGTCGCACATTTGCTTCTCAGCCAATCAACAAATGATTCTCTTTGTTTGGAAGGGTACTCAATTGTCAACACTTTCATGGAACCATGGGCAAGTCCAACGTGTTCGGTTAGGCCGTAGGTTATCGACTCGTGTTAAAGTTCTCTAATTAGACAAACGAATACAGAACAATTTGGTCTCTTTCCTCGATGAACATTCTTTTCATGAAGTGCCGTTTCTGTTTAAATAGATGATACTGTATAATTTACTCAGTTGATATATGTTTTAAATTCAATTTAGGTATTCTCACGAAATATCACTCGCCGTTTAAATGGTCTTGGCCACTCTACGATAAACAACTACAACATGATGCAATAACATAGCGAATTCCGAAGAGACGTAGGTTATAATGCGTCTTTTCTATTTAAAGAATCTATGTAGTACAACTACGTATTACCTTAGAAAGGGTACTGGTCGTTCTTTACCCTCATGCATCCGCGGTATTAGTATCCTACCTCTGTAAGTAAGGCTTTACAATGGCCGCTAAATCACGAAGGACATCTTTTGGGTGTAGTTTAAGGCCCCTTCAGACTATAAAAGCGCTGTGTAAGTCGACATTCCCTGTCTGATATGAGATGTACCCACTATTTCCTGGTAGGTTTTCTCCTACCAACTATCTGACTCATAAGAACAATAACATTGTCTTCCTCAGAGAAATACATCTTTCTACTGAGCAGTTATTTTTCAAACTTGCGACGTGGTATTTGCCACTTCAGTGTGAAAGCACAGTTTCGCGTGGCCTTTGCGACGTGGCCTTTGCGACGTGGCCTTTGCGACGTGCCACTTTGGTGTGTAAGCTCCCTTACTATCTTTCCTCGTCTCGGCCACAACAACATGAAAATGCGCTGCGTATTAATGGTACAGCGACATCTCGAATGCCAAAATTAGTGTACTTTATCACGTTTACCTTTCACGGGGCTTTGATGTTTAAGGTAAAACATTTGAAAGAATACATAATCAGCTGCAAGAGAGCGTTAGTTTACGTAGATTCCAGTAGATGGTAGAGTTTATCATGTCTTTTGAGTCCTGCGTTTCGGGAGAAACGTCTCCCGTCTTCAGATTAGTGGAGTTGGATGGTGTCGCAGTTTTACGAAGCCGGGTTGCGGACCTCCTAGTTATTTTCAGATCGAACTAGGTTCTGAGGTGGCGCCATACCGCCATGGCCCCACTGCTTATCAGGGGGCTGCACTGAGAGATTGCCATACCGATCTTATCGCTCGCTTCTCGGCCTTTTGGCAAGGAATGGATGTAGTATCTGTTCTCTGCTAACCAGATGTGAGGTTTCAGAAATTTCCTAGTATCTGTTCTCATTGATGACAAATGCTTTCTATGATTAGCGAGAGGCGGTCCTACCGGGCAGTTGAGCCTGCTTCATGACTTGCTTCTCTGCCCGGTAGCTCAAATTAAGGGGCATCGCCCTTGGACGCCCCAGCTGCCCTTTATTTATTAGTAAGCCTGTCTGGTGGTTTTCTGTTCATTTAGGGTAGTTTCAATGACGGGCCTACTGGTGACCAGGGGTCTTTGATTGAGAGATTGTCATACCGATCTTGTGCTTGTTATGCTTTCTTCCTTAGAGGTGGTTACCACATGTGTGAAATTTGGTAGGATATGTTGTTGATGTAGTTGACCACATCACACCTTATTTCGATCCAAGATACCTCGAAGATCTACAACCTAGCCTCTTAAAACAGCGACATAATCCAGTTCTAGCAGCCTGGATATAGGAGCAGATCCTCCCGAAACGTAGCTTATAAAAAGGAAAGAGACTCAAGACATGATAAACTCTATCATCTATGGCAAGGACTGAATCGAAAAGTGTTAGAAGTGTTTACAACTAGACTCCTGTACTCTTCCTAATACAATCTCCATAAAAATATTTAAAGAATACTCATACTATAGTTTTGAATAAAATACAAAAGTAGGATTGAAGTAGTCATTTTTTAAAGGGCTTGCTTTGAAATATATGATGCTCTGATTAGCTTAAAAAGTTATGAAGACATGCAAAAAAATAGAGAGTTTGTCACCACCGAAAAGTCGAATGCGAAACTCAAACATGCGTTTTGTTTCGCAAGTGAGCTACGGTGAATCCTACAATAACATATGTTAATTTTCGCTAGTGTCCACGGGGTTTGCCATAGCTCAATTTATAGAGCACACCCCCTAATACGTAGGGCCTGCGTCCGTTCACTAATCCACTGTGGTCAAGAAACGCAGGCTGGAGTTTGAAACGTTTGCTGGAGATTTAGAAGACACCAAGATTCGTGTGTCTCGTATCTCGTATATAACATTTATTAGTTGTTGAGTGTCGTATCATTTCAAATCCTTCCCGCTTGATAGCAATTTTCCAAATGTTAAGAGATGAAATTTAGAAAGACTTTGGACAGATCAAGTACACATGCAGAGGATATTTGGCATCTTATTCTGGGATAGCTGTAATTCAACCTGGCGCTTTGCTGATTTTGTTACTTGTTGTTTTTTTTATAAAATGGCTGGTTACTCTTAGAGGCACCAAAGTATAATTCTTAGGGGAAACGAACACTTTTGCGTGTTTTCATAGTTTCCCCTGAAGCGTGTTTCAATGTGATTCTCGGTAGCTTTCAATCGGCTTTAAATAGATCAAGTACAAGTGCAGAAGACACTGGGGATTCTGTACTTCTGACTGAGCCAAAACCCTTTCTGGAATTAAGAAATACTTCAACTTGGGGTGTTTATGAACGAGTTCCTTAATCTTATCTAAATCGCAGCCTCCAAATCGAGTTGCTTTTAATAGAAACTACATCTAACTTTCATGACAATATCCCTTTATCATATTAACGTAGTTTCGCGTAAGCAGTGTTTTAGTGTGGCGTCAGTGTTTTTCTGCAAGACATTAGGCTAGATGAAATGTATCTCATTATAACCCACAGTATGCGTACACAAACATTGCTGTCAGAGTGCTTTATGGGTGTTTTTCATCATCACGGATTGCGCAGTACGAGAAGGTCAATATGTCCATATCAAGTTCTATACAGAGAAATCTTCTCATCATTGTAAAGTCTTAATTAAAGGAAACAAGCATCCGCACTTCGATGCACATTGATTTGTCCCAAAACTATGGCTATCAACTTGGTACGTGCTCCGTTTATATCAAACGCAGATGAGTTAAATTATCAATTAGGCTATTAAATACATTCCCAGTGTGTCTGTTGCTCCTTGGAGTACATGGTCTAATTCCAATTGCTCGGTTTCATTGCAATACTTCGAAGTAGAAAATGGTCGCCCTCTTCTAACACAATTAAATATAACATCAAATACATTTTATACCAATAGCATTTTGACATGAAATGTTAACAGTCGTGATAATAGTCATTATCCATGACAACAGAGTAGTTTGGTGGTTTTTTTCCTTCTCATGAAATTACATGGACCAAATTAGATACTCATGCAAAATATTACAAAAAATCTCAGTCACTTTAACTATGGTGGTCAATATAGGGTTAAATTGGGAAAATGAGCTTACATTGTGAATGCAAACAGTTATAGACAACAATCCTTATCTTTTCTTTATAAAATTTAGCACATCAATAACTACCTGAAACACAGTATGAACAAACAGATAACAAGCAGATGACACTAATGACAACAACGTAATTAACAGCAACTAGTGGAGACAAACCTTCAAGCCATCGAACAAGAAAACAATACCAAACTAACAATAAAAATACATGAAAACATAAACAAACGAAACAAAAAAGGGGAGCTAAAACAACAGCAACATACTATCCAAAATCAACAACAGTCAAAGCAAACGAACAGCAGCAAAGTACCACTAAAAATTCAGATGGAATAGAAGACCAACGCCAGTGACAGAAATAGCAAATAGAGCTATGTAGTATTCTTGCGATAAGTTGCAATAATTAATAAAAATTTTACGTTTGGGTTTTTTTTGTAGTAGAGATAATGCGATAAGTGTAAAACTACTTCACTGATCTTTATTAAAGGTTTGTATGGGGTCAAAGATAAATTCTCTAGTATAATTTTCTGTCATTTCTGTTGAAGACACAAAGATTTGATACTTCCATTGAATGCAATTTAAAGTATTCCCCAATATTCTTGTACTTTATTGTTTTATCTTTGATAATCTTTGACAATTTTCATGATCTTTGATAATCTTTTATAATCTTTGGTGTTTTGGGGTCTTCAATGCCACGTATTTTCTCTTCACCAATTGTACAATTCAACAGCTGTATTATATATGTTAAAACTATATTGTGTTGTTATTCTGCTATCCCATTTTGCCAACCTGCTTAAAATAATTTTGAAAACCTCGACCAATTGTTCTCTCTATGCAATCCAGGTTAGGTCTGTATTGTCAAACCCGTAATAGCTTTGGATCTGTTTATCACCGTTTCAAGGTAACTCGTGTTGCCTCAACATCAAAACACTTCCATATAGTTCTTTTCCATGAATTTCCTCTCTCTCGTCACTACTGAATGAACTCAATCTGTAGTGTGTTGTTCCTTAGGTCTTCAGTTATCTAACCTTTGGGGATAAAAGGTTGTTATGAGATACAAAGGATGCCGTGACTATCCCTTTGCAAGTTAAACCCTCGCCTGAAGCTGCCCATGATGACTGTGACATCGTAGAACCTCCCGTCAAGGCAGGGATTATCATGGCTGGATCATAAGAGAAAAAGGTCTATAAACTCTAATCCTAGTATCATTAGCAGCAATAACTAGTAATTCCCAAAACATAAACATGGCATTTTCATTGGCACATCCAAAGCCGCAGCAGAGGCTCTGATATACCGACCACGATAATGCACGCTATGTACTAGCGATAAAAATGTTTGTTTATGACACGAAACAAGAAAAAATATATATTCCTCAGAATTTTTGCGTCTTGTCTTATCCTGCCTGCAGCATGTTGTCTTCTTTTGGTGTTCGCATAAAACTGCGCTACGCGCTATTTCCCCTTTGTTAAGGATACAATACATAAACAATCTTAGTCACCTTTGAAGTACTTTGTGGATATCGTTGGAGTGAAGATGAGGTAGTGAAACGCATTTCCCAATAAGTCTTAGACAACATTTTGAAGCTGATCTTCGTATTCTTTAACGGCATGTAAACAGAAGTGACACAATGTTCGCCATGAAGAGGCTAAGTTGCATCTTCTCGATTCTTCGAGACTCACTCGGGCCTCCGACGCTAAAAAGTCGAGGACATGTCTACTTTACTATTTCAACCATATCTACTAATTAGTACTAAATGACATTTGACAAAATCTGAACTATAGGTGGCTTTAATTGTTTTACAAAAACAATAAAGCACATGGATTAGACGATAGCTCACCCGAAGTATGACAGCCCTATAAATTTAACGGCTACCTTTTGAATCCTGCAACCATGTGTACAGTAAGAATGAAATCGAAAACAGGAGGAAAGGTGTCACTTTACAAGTTCCTATGAAAAGAATCTTGGACTTAGTTAACAATTTTTCCTCCAGAATAGCACCAACTATTATTTCCGCAAAAATATACAACGAAATGATTGCAAACAGAATGCGACCTTAAAATGAAGAATAAAAAAAACCCCTCAAAATGCCGTTCCAATTTGAATTCAACATTTACACAAATTCTTGAAAGCCGTCGTCAAACAGAAGGAGTAAAGGCATAAGTTTTGACCTGAAAGATACTCTGTTGATAAAGTGACTGATGCAGACTATGCTGATGATCTATTGATTCTATCTGATACAGTCAGACAAGCTGGCATCCTCTTTCATGGTCTCGAAAGCTCAACTAATGGAATAGGTTTACGTGTGAACGTGGATGAGACAGCATTTATGACAGGAAACCTCAATGGCACATATTAAAAGGCTTCTTTTATCTTGGTAGTAAAATTTTCATGATAAGAGAGTGATGTAAAAATACGCGTACCCAAGTCGCAGAAAGCTATTAACAAATTCCTCATTATTTGTAAATTTGATCTCTCTTAGAACTCAAAAGAAATTTCTGGCTACAATAAGCGCGGTATTACACTGCAATAGTCACAGTTTGATGCTTACAAAGAAGCTGGGGAGAAGACTGAATGACAAGTACACCTGATACTTAAGAGAGCACTAGGTGTCTCACAGGGAGATCAAATGCAAAACCAACAATTGTTTTGAAAGCTCTAACCAGTGTCTGGCATATCTAGGGAGTGCAGAATGTATTTTACTGGCCATTCTAGGAGAGCTAAGGATGACCTCGTCTAGATGTCCAACGAAAGGAACATGATTTGGTACATCATCTTTAATTCTTAAACGTAATAATTAAAGACAAAGTGGATCCTATAAAATCATGTCTCTTTCTTTAAAGATTTTAAGCCTGACTGTTATATTCACTGTAGCAATACGTTTTCTTAAGAATCGTAAATGGTGTGCCTTATTTTCAGTATTTATGCTGACCAAATTGGAGAAAGAAACGTAAACACTTCCCTATTATGAAGAGAAATAACAGGAGTTACACAGAAACATAGGATCAGATAGGAATGAGCTGAACTTTCCCTTTCGCACCAGTGCTTTCTTGCAAACATTTTTTCTAAAATGGTGGTGTTACATGGCAGGTGCGACAAGATAGTATTTTGCCCGTTAATTACTTTGTTGCCATGTGACAATATCATGTAGAAATGTTGACATTTTTGTGATAGCCCTTAGTAACGTGGTATGATACGCATGCGCTAATATTTGCGCGCCTCTTTCACTTGTCATCCTACAACTTTGAATCGTTTTTGGCTTTCTTGTGGCGAAAAGATTAGCAAAGCCATTTACTTTGGTGGAAAACAGCTGGCGCTAGTTTTATTTTGAACCTCAGAAACCTGTACGGTTAAAATAAGTTTTAGTACTCAAAAAGATGTCTGCGTAGTGCATCCCGCTTATTTAGTCGACGGAGAAAATGAGCGACTCGGATCCAGAGAGGCAGAGAAAGCTCCAAGCTGGACGCGAAAAGGTAGTGCAGCATTCTTTGATCTTTGACCGTAGGAGCCCATAGTTTACCAAATTTATTTTAAGAATTGATGACTGCGATGGCCATTATGTGTCTGATGTATGGTGATTAGGTCCTTGGTCAAAGTAAACCCCGGTCGGCAATGGCTGGCCATTTCATCTTACGGGCTAATCCTCTAACCCATTCGGGATGTTTACCTTCAGAATTTTCTAGGCTAGTCAAGGTCAATGATAAGAACTTTTATTTTATAATTTTATTTCATGATGTTGAAAAATGGCCGCATTGATTCATCAAGACTAAATATGATAAAAATTAATTTATCAAGGGCCTAGCAATGGATTTATATTATGTGTATGCGAGGGTTGTTACATCTGTACTCACAGTGCAACGTGTTCAGAGTCAATCGATGAACAAAATGATTTTTAGAGCTGGATCATGACAGCTTACAATACTTAATGCAATGATTAAGAGTGACGAAAATAACTTAGTTTGACACCCGAACTCTTTTTAAAAAATCCGTGCTTTTATGTAGGAAATCATGACACACGCACAATATGAGTAGCAGTATGTGGGCCTACTATCTGCATGATGAATGAAGTACGTCAGAAGTTCGAACTATTTTTGGTTATCTAAAGATCGTTTAATTACGGTATTAAATTTCTTATCTTTCTGGTTCAAGATCTTGATAAAAATAGCCAAACCTACTGAAATTGTCTGTCGTGTCATTATTGGCACATTTTTAGTCCTAAGCCTGTCAGAGACCTGTAAAATGGTGGTGAAATGTTTGATAAAGCGAGAAATCGTGACACCATGTTTAACTCACGACCGTCTTGTGTAGTACGGGTATTTTAAAAATTTACTCCGGTTCTCCGCATCAGAGGCCTAATGCAATGGACAGTATATATAAATAAGTATAAATCTCGGCTTCACAGAGTTGAAGTGTATAATTATAAACACCAAAATTTTAGGACGAGAAAATGTACTGCTTTGAAACAGTATGCACAACAATCTCCTGTGTTGAAGAGTTAACCAACCTGTTCCCGGAATGCTTACTAAACACGTTCTGCATCAACGGGCTCTGCAATAAGATATTGTGATATGTACTGTGCACCAGGGTCAGTCACAAGGAAGGTATACGACTTGATATCATATACAAGAGGTACCATGGGAAGACTAAATAACAAATGATTGAAAAGGATTGATGAAGAAGAGCCTTGGTCAAAGATGATACAGTTTTTTCTACAGATCAGCGTGATCTCAGAGTGTAAATTACATACCTGATAGTGTAAATGTGAAGAAAGTCACCTGCATTGACTAGAATATAAGTCATTTCAGTAGGTTTGATAATGCATGTCATTTCATGAAATGACAGGTTTATCTTGACCCCATGCACTATTGACAGACAAAATACCGGTGTGTCTTTGAGCAATTTATCAGAGGATAAAATATTCTAGCAGCTTTTGAATTGTTTCAGGGTTTTTTTGGCGTAAGTAATTTTAAATTTATATGTTAATATTTTTAAAGAGTGTGTTTAGTTGTAACCTTAAATATTAGATGCTATGTAGGACCTGGCACACACTGGAGCTTGCCATATGTATCTTCTTTCAACTCTACACACTTTATGTTATATACTGTTCTGGAAATTGCTTTTGAAGCCCCACTGCCCTCCCAGGGATCTTCGTTGCAGCCTAAAACCAAACAAATTTCATGCTAAACAAAGATATGGAATTATCTTTGACGTCAACAAAAATTAACGGGTTTCGTGCTTTCACATTTCTTAGCCTCACTTTGAATAAGTAATCGTTCCTGGTTATGGAAAGAACACCTCCCGCTGCGAAAAAAATTACACTGTAATGAGATACACAATTACGCCATAAATGCTTCTGGGGTCAACCATCTTTATTTTAGCGTACTTTACTTCGAAAACTCTTTTGACCTCTAGATGAAGTATACATTTAAATCCAAAATTATTGAAGGTATTTGAGCGAATCTTGAAAAACGGTTTCAATGTATTATCTTTAAGTAACGAAAACTTATGTTCTTAACACCTGTAATCATACCGTTTTATTACCTTAACGGCATACGAACAAGCTAGCGTAAGAATCCTTGGTTACAAAACTATAGCCCGACGTTTGTGAAATTATTCAAAATAACAACACTCGCCTGTACAAATCGGTCAAACTAGGGATAGTTGAACAAGAAAATATGCCGTTCGATGTAAAATCAGCAGTAAGGTACGTTGACCCTTTTGACTGTAGACAGTGGTTTATCAGAGCCTTCCAACAGTTTAAATGACTGCTGCCAAACAATGACTTAAGGATCTTCATTGTAAACTGCGTTGCCCACAGCAAACAATTTAGTTATACCACTGTACCTTTAAGCCACAGAAAAAGGCTTTCAAATATTGTAGGTAAAGACTACTGCCTTATACCAAATCTCTCAGTCTACCCTACTCCGTAAAAAATACATCAAATACCAACGGCAATCTGCAGTCGTCCGCTACCCAAAACATGTTCACAATCAAACTTGAAGTTCAGCTTCTCTTTATGTCTTCAGACGTTACCTTATCGCCAACAAATTTCATGTAAATCATAAGATTTGACCCGTTCATATTTGTTTTCTTGTCGACAGTACTACATGCGTTATGTGATAAATTCCCAAACGTAAGGACTTCCATTTTATTCGTATCTCAACTCTGACTCGTAAACAATCTTTAGCAACTTATTCTCCTCCTCTACAACATCAATATATACCAAAATGGCCCTAGGCTTGTATTTTAATCCACTAAGCGAGTGATTTAATAAAACCAGCGTGGAATTACGAAGAAATGTTAATTCTGGTATCAAACATCAAACATATGCAAATAGAAGTCAATGTCCTTATGACCTTTACATATTAGTAAACCTATCAATAACGAAAGTGTCAGAAACTATAAAAACCTTACTAAATCTGAAAAGACTTGGTACGAAGTAAATTAAAACGTAAACTATTTAACTATAACCAGAACTGTATATCTATTTACTACCTGTCGATATTTTTGAAGCTCCTCGCGATAATTGTCCATGCTGTAGTCAAGTAACACTGGTCCTTAGATAACCAGTTTAAGACGACAACTTCAGGCGCTGCACTTTCCAAGCATTATTCAGCGAAAGGACTACGAGATGTTGCTGTTGAATCAGCGACAAACTTATAAATTATGTACCAACACTTCCTCGCATGTGTATTAATATCCTCCTACACTGTTAACTTAAATTTTTGATTTGAATAACTAGACATCCCTCAACCTGTAGAACAGGACTACGCTGTTCGACTTTCCCTACGAACATACTACCAACCCACTTTGCGGTCATCACCCTATATAAAAATATTACAAGTAAGTCACAATATCATTACATAGGCCAATTTATTAGCAATGGTTTGCGGAAATCGCTCTTGAAGTTCATAATGAACGAACGAAAGGCACGTTTGAAATATTTCCCACACCATAAGATAAGAATTTACCAATACCAGAGAGAATCAGTCTCGCGGCTAATTTTTAGGCCTCGAAACTAAAAAAAAAATATCATCCTTCAGAAAGAATTACCTGAACAACTAAATTACTGATCCCAAGGAGCTACACATAATTCTACTGGTTCGATTTTAAACCAAACAAAGGAAGTCCGTAGATTTTGCATACTCCTGGAGTAAAGAAAGTCGAGTTGAAGACAACCCAGGCCATACATTATTCATGATAGCTCATCTTGAAGAATACCAAAACCTATACCACAAGACACGAAGAAGTGTTGTCTTTAAAAAAAGCGTTTATCTTCTAAATGTAGCAGCCACGGTAAAAAACCTTGGACATAACATTATTGTCAAATTGGAGTACCCTGTGGTCACGCTGGAAACAAACAACAACTCTAACTGTGGACATTTTATAAAGGCTTCATACGTCAAGTTCACGTCTCCTTGTGACGCCTTCCGAATGCCCAGGGAGTTTTCATACAGCTGTGGAATTCGCATAGTTTCTCGCACAGATATACTCAAATAATTACAACTGACAAACGCCAGTTGACCAAAGCTGAAGTACCACTGAACTCACTGACAACATTAAATTCAATCATCAAAATAAACAAGTAGACAGGACTTCCTATTCCAGGTCGTGATATTGCTTGGTTTCATGTACGAATAACGAATTGTAAACAAAACACAAACATGATACTGGAATTTGTGGGAAGGGGTGATTAAGGCCTCTTACAGTTTTTCTTTTCTTGTTGATGCATACATACTACTTCAAAGTAAATGGAACCAAGCTGAAGTCGCGCCACTACTACTACCAGATGAGGGCCTAGAATATGACCATCGCTACAGATAATATAATCAACGATATATGTTATACTACCAGCCAGAAGAGGGCAGATTTATTATGCATGTATTAGATCAATGCAATTATACGCAGGAGAGACATGGGTACTAACGGGGAATGTGAAGAGCATCCTACGTAGCTGTGATAAGAAAACGCGGAGACACATGAGACACCTTGAGAGACAGGGTGGGCAGAATGGAGGTCGCAAGAAAGTGCCGCGTAAGAGAGTTGGACATTGTACTGTAAGAGAGAAGATTGAGATGGTGTGGGTATGTAGAATGAAGAAGTGAAGAAGGTGCCGTTGGGAGGATAAAAAGACTAGAAGCTCCTGGTCGAAAACCCAAGAAAACTTGGTATAGGAATATGGAAGATGGTTTGACTAAATTAGACATAACGAGAGGGTGACTGCACGTAACAGAAATGAGTGGAAGTCCACCACCACCCGTCTTAGAAAAACGAGATCAAGGAGACGTCAAAAGATTAAGTAAATAAGTAGCGCATAGTATTTATTACATCTCTGATCACAATAGTCTTCGGATACAGAGCTGACCATCTTCAAGTTAAAAAAACAGGAACAACAACAAAACATCGTAATGTATGTGGCAATCAGTCTGAATGCTCATAATCAAGCTTGACGTTGTAACGGTTGAGCCGAGATATTCAGAAATGTAAAGACGGAGGGCAGAAGTCAAACCGCTGTTGTACCGAAATGGCATTCTTCGTTCCGACTGCCGCCAATACCCACATACCTACCATAGACGAGTCTCCCAGTTTAGCCCCCTGATAAGCAGTGGGGCCATAGACCACAATAGTTACCTACCATATACTACAATAGTTTTAGTTACGCATCTGCGACTTTTCAAACAGTGCAAGAGATACTTATCGTAGTTTGGAAACATTGCCTAGCGGTATGCAAAGTCTTCCGGAAGCTTTTCTTTCATTGTTAAAAACGTGATATGAAATAGCACAATAAATGAAACAGCGTGATACCGACAAAGCGAAACGCCAAAAGACGACTGCACCTAAATGGTGACCTTGACTTATAAGATCCTACTTTATTATCCGGCTTATATATCTTGTCTCGTATTGTTAAAATCTAGAGATATAGAGCTAAGAAGATAAATCTCCTTAAACTTTACTGTTACAACATGGGTGGCAACATCTACTGGTTCTGCAAAACGTGCAAATATCACAGCTAATATCACTACTCCAATTTTGGAGCCAACCTACGTTAACCGACCTACATTCTGTTTAAATATTTGACGATACCGACATATCAATTCCAATCGGACAGGGGTACAAGACTCCCATACCCATAAATGTAAGTCAGCGAATCGTACTTCATTTAACACACTGAAACATTGTATGTGGTGCGCAAACATAAATCCATTAGGTGATAAAACCCCGTTCATCCTTCTGTTATTATATGATGCTCGTTCAACTCCCGCACAATCCGATCCACCACGTTAACATACCAGCGTAAGCTTCTATGTTTTTGAACATAGTGGGAGAAACGCGTGGGGGTAGGGCGCTCTCGCCCTAAATAATTTTCTTCGAAAATACAATTTAAACGCCCAAGCAAAATGTACCTTTGTTCCCGTCCCCCTCTGCCTTACCATGATAAGTGTCCGCCATTGCTTGGATACTGTTCCTTTGTTTGCAGCAACAAAGTGCATGAATTAATAAAGTTCATTCTCCAGTACAGTAAAAACGATAAGTCAGAGATGGTGCAATGGGGCTCAGTAGACAATCAGGTCGTCTTCTACTTTGTATTGGAGATTGACAACTCTGGGACTCTCAGTAAGAAGACGAAAAATAGCAGACGATTTAACAGAATTCCACGCTCTCCTACGGGGAATTAATGGTTTTGAACGACGAGAACCTATTTATGTAAGATGGGCATCAGAAGGGATCCAATTAAACCTATCGTCCTGTTATGTTCTGATTTTATCAGTTTGATTTGTTGAATAAGAAACACGAATAATAACCAAAGAGATGAAGGGCAACACATTCCGATTTAAAACAGTCAATGAAATAGATGGCCAGTCAAGGCCTTAACGTAACGAAGGATGGAAGTACTGTAAGTAAGTTGGAATACATCCTTACATAGGTAAGAAAAAAGACAAAAAAACCCCCGAAAATGAATGATAAAAAGGGAAAACAATTGTGAAGGGAGGGCAGTAAAAAGGAAGGAAGTAGGTAATTAAATAACTACAAAAATAAGACAGGAAGCAAGAAAAGGGGAAAGAAATAAAGAAAACAAAGAGAATAACAAAACTGGCAGACAAAAATGAAAAAGGAAGAAGAAAGGGGTTAATCTAATTATTCGTTATACACATCACCTCAAGAAGCTTTCTTTCTGACGAAGATTTGTCATGTATAGGAATCATTACCGTTAGTTTAGTCCGAACAAAGACAAACATCTCTCTCTGTGTAGCATTAACCAGAAACTGCAATTGGAACGATAGTATTGGCGATCGGACAATATCAGTAGGTTATGGGTCAAGCAAATATGTCCAAACTAAAAAGCGCGCAATATTATCGAAGAAAAACCAAACCCATGATAACAAAAAACAAATACAATTGGGAGAATAAATAATAAAAAGCGTTTTTGCCTTTCCTATCCATCTTCCATGTATTTGTGAAACAAAACTTTCATAATTTGGTTCGCAAGAGATCGCCGCATGTATTTATCGGACGCGATTGCTTCTATTTATGAACTGTTTATATTTCTGTTCTTATTGTTTCAGGCAACAGCTGGCAAAAATCAATCGATGAAGAGCATTTTTCAAAGGGCAAAATCACCGTAAAATCATGGCAAAATTTGCCGAAGTAGCAATAGTGATAGTAAATTAACTTTTCCATGTGTGGTCAAATCACAGCAAACGTAAACTGGCTTGGATAATTACTACCACATATTCTCTGAAACTGCTCTTATGTATCACGTACAGCAGCACCGATCATTTCTTCCAGAGACACAATATTACCTGCTAGGTCAAACGTTAAGGTTATGGAGACCTCCAGCTGACATACTGATCATGATAAACCGTCTTGTTACTTCGTATGCTTTCCCATTTGCGAAATCTGGTTACCTATATTTCACAAGCTTCCTACTGAACTGATATAAAGTATGGTATACATAATATTGAGAGTATTTAACTAATTGTTATGATCCGAACTTTAACTTCTACTTGAAGCAAAGTAGTTCCAAGAACAGTCAATCAAGATTTTGCTAAAGGGCTATCAGCTTAAGAATCAGTCACTATAAGCCGCCCAGCCCACTTAAGTTCAACAGAAGGACGTTAAACTTCATGTCGAGTACGACGAAAATTTAATTTTGAATACCTTCCTTTCTCTCTGTATCCGTTGCATTTGATGATACAAACATCCGTCCGAACTTGCCTGGTTAATCAATCACAGAAACCGTACAAAGCAATTACAGCATTAAATTCTACTATCCATCGACGGAACATTCTCAGATTTGGGATGTTAGCTGAGTTGGTTAACGCTATCGTTTCATAGCGAATGGTCTCCTGTCCCTGATCTGCCCTCTTAATCCATAGAGACATCCCACTGTTTCTCTGGCGCATTCGTCTTACTCTAAATACCTAGCAGATCTCTGTAGTGATCAGAGGCTAGAACAATATGGGGTCTTTTCATACGTCGACTACATTCTCTGTCTTAGCAAAATTCGCGTTTCATATTAACGAAGTTGCTGAATAGCGTTCACAGGATTAACACTTTACGCACAGTAAGCCAATCTTTGCATTTAAACCATCATCTGATGCTAATACCTTACTCTTAACACGGCCGACACAAACATTTCCTCAACAGATTCTGTAGAGAAGGCTTCTTTTACTTAGCTATGGCGTATAACACTGCTATTTCCTCCAGACCTCAATTTGTCACTGAAGGCCACCTTATATGCAGATATTACAACAGAATACCGTTTAAACGCATCCTTATCTGCCTGCGTCCTGATCTACGTCCAAAAGATAGTTCACACGAGAAAGTGGGAATAATGTAGGATAGTATTACTTTCTGTGATGTACGTTCGACATGCTGTTTTGTTGGGAACAAGTATGGATTATCTACTCTATAAATATGACATTTGATATATTTCTAATAGATAAAAGCACGAGAAACCAACTCGCTGGTTTTATTAAATCGAAAAACATGTAATGTCGGGCCGGTAGAAAGTAAGGTTACACAGTTTCTCTGCTGCCGTTTTAAAGCATTTGAAACGACTTCACAGCGTAACCATTGCCGCATGCCTGGTAAACCACGTCCTGTTTGGCATTACAAAAGGTCTTTAGTATGTGATCCTTTGTTCCGTTGTCCCTATTTCCGTGCTCCCTTAATTCCATCGTCTGTCATTCCGTGGCCCTGTACTACCTATTTCCATGTACATCTATTTTCACTTACGCGATCATCTCGCTGTACAACATTTACTTTATCAGGCCCAAAATGTCACGTACCTGTTAGGTTGTGGACAGAAAGGTACTTGGTAGACTGCCAATGGCTACACCATTTTTATTTTGTTCAAATCAAACAGTGCGCGAGCATACGTGAATAGCAGGCGGTCTAATATAAAACTATGTTGTGTCCCATTGGCAAGTAACAGTTTCTGAGGTCCTTTCTTGGTGTCTGCGTTTTGGCCCTTACACAAGCTGCCCCCTAAAATAGCTGTCTTGCTGAAGTCTCTACCCATCAATAGCGAGGTTACACTGAAGACACGTGTATACCTACCTGAGTCTCGAGTACAATCTGGCAAGAATAAGTGCTAGGCCCCAGTAAAGGCACTCAGCTTCATTATCACGCCGTCTTGAACACATAATACTACCTTCTTCATATAGTTCCTGACATTCAGCACTCATGTACACAACATTTTATGGATACAGGGACGCTGTCATAAAATAGTTGACGGGTTAAATATATGATCAAACAAATGATAAGGAAAAACTGTGAGTTTGACAGCTAATGTGATATGCCATTCGGGCAGGAAACTTACAACGCATTTCTCTTTGGACTGCGCCCACACTCCCTGACTGAATAAAGCTGTTAAGGTGGTGCATAAAAGCGAACACCCCTCTAACTTCGCCCCAAAGTACCCATGTATGAACCAGCCAACATGAATGGTTAGTGGTAATTCCATATAAGCTACATAATGATAGTGCTAGATGTGCTGTGTGTAGTCACAAACCAAGGCAGCTTGATGAAGCTCCTTCAACTTCAGACACGAAGTGTACCTAGGCCAGCTGATTACAACTGAGGCGATAGAGACAATGTAGGAAAATACGTAGTCTGACCCTTTTGGTAGTTGAAAAGCCTCTTAAGCCACTACAAACAGGCTCATTTTAAAATGCCCAAAGTGTACGTGATTGGTGTGAGTGTATGTGGTCTGATAATTCACTCTCATTATAATCATTATAATCCACTTAACAAATTGCTCAACTATTAGGGCAACCCATGGCTTGACGGTCGAGATGAAGCTGGACGTTCATCGTGATCGATTACAAGAAAGTAGCATGCCCACTATCGTACAATTTACGATGATATATATCGAATTAGTTCCTGTGTACTCCGGGTTTATGTTGGGGCAAGATGAATTACTGCTTGTAGGAATAAGGAGGGAGTGACAGCTAACGACAGAAAATGGAGGTTATGGCTACATGACATTTGTGAACGTGCAGAAAAAAAATCAGTATTACAGGAAATACTTGAAATGAATACAAACGCATGATCTGCAGCCTCCATTACAGGAAAGAACCGGACGTGACATGACTAATTTCGTGTCACCTGCGTCATGTTTTATAAGAAACGGAGTTCAAAGATGCTGGTCCTCTTCATGTACCTGGTTGTCGACTTTTTTATCTTAGCATGTGAGAAATTAATGTTACATGTTAGGATATGGCACAGTGCATCAATATGAATCATAAACCAATTTTATACGTCAATTACAATTTTCTATCTGGGGAGAAATAAACTTGCACCACGCGTCTTTTGAAGGTATTTATTCCGATCCAAACCTGTAACTCCTTTGCCTGTTTCACATTTACTACATGCTTCTTAGGTTATGCCATCGAGATCACTCTACTTAGGCTTCAGAAACTTTTCCCACCCAGATCGAGTGCTCACTGTCTTCCTAATATCTTCAAAGTCTCCTAGTGATGAACAATAACATCAATGACAAGTGCCTTGCGCCATAAGGCCCAACAGAGTTACTCCTCAAAAGAACCTCATGATCATGATAATTTTTTGACAAGGTCATCCCTGGTCTTTCGCGGCAGTGTAATATGGATATAATCATACTAAAAACCAGACCTCAAAACTTGCAAACTTGTTAAGTGAGAACAAAATTGCATTCTTGGCTCTTTACTAACAAACATCCAAGATCTCGTTTGCTTCTTTAGGCAAATAAAATACTGATGAGGTATACTTGGAAAGAATATTATGTAAAACATACATACCCAATTGCGAGACACGAACATGAGTATCAGGGCAAGATCAATGCACAACTACGGACCAGACGAAGAGCGTGCTGCCTGTTCTACCGGAAGTATATGTCAAATATGGCAAGCGAAGAACCAACGATAGAAAAAGAATATTTAATTTAACTGACCTAGGGGCATTATAAGTACTTCGATTGGTCTGAAATAACATAAATAAACTTTTCCGCGACGTATTTTGAGATAACTACCAATTGGTCCATAGAATAAAGTTCTGTCAAGCCACCCGCACAACCAAAACACCGTTTTAATTCTCTCTACGATGACAGTTTGATTTAAATTCAGACTGAAAAATTAAAACGCCGAAGTTAATTTAACAAGCCCTCTATATGTATCTGTACACAGAGGATATTTTGGTTGGTGTAAGTTCGCCTCTCGACCCATGAACATCGATAAAGAAGAAGTACAAGTAACAGCAGTTGAGGTAATTGACTGTTTATCATCAGTATTTGTCCGTATGAAGACGCCATAGTTAGGGAGGTAAGCCGCTTTGATTTCAACACGCCTAATTAAAACTTTGTTTGTTTGGCAAACTTATCGACGAGTCGTTTACATTATGAAGATAACAAAAAGCGAATACGCATGCGCTTCAGTTCTGATAAAGTCTTGATGGGGGAACTTAATGAAGAATGTATTCCAGCTGACGTAAGGCAAAAACTTTTAACAACTTACCATCTGACAAATTTTGCACAAAATTGCTTAAATATGACAAGTGTTAGGCGAGATACGATAACCAAAGTGTTAATAACGGCCATTTTTAACATCGACCTCTTTTAATGAACGTCATCAATCACCGTTCTGTGATATACTAAGATTAGGAGTGTTTGGTCTCAATAAAATGTACGTTATGACGTTTGCACACTCTACTATATCCATTTTTTAATGTAACAACCCATCAATACCCACTAACTATCCAACTACTGTAAATAATTTTGAGTACGTTAATGAACTTTCCGCAAATCCCATAATAAGAGAGGAATGACAAAACACAAACGAGGTTCCAATTAAACGATTCGATGCTACTGGGTCAGCACCATATAGACCATCCCTAGTTCTACATTATCATATTCGCAAACCGTAAAAACGCGACGAAGAAGCGTCTTATGCCTGACTGGCAAGCACGCACAACCACCTTGTACCTGGTAGTGGTATAAACAGCAATAGTTACTCACTCTAAAAGAACCTGTGGCAATTACGAACGATCACTTCTCTTTGTTGCCACGCTGTACCTTCCCTCCGAATGAGGTCATCAGAGGAAGGACTTTCCGTGGCATGACAATCTTTCTGTGGATGCACTTTGTCTCCTTTACGCTCCCTGAAAATCCGAGTTTCTCAAAACACCTAAGATCGACGCCATGGCAACACTAATTCCAAATCACATATTCTTGTTTCGGCGAATGGAACGAATGCACATATTGCTTTTAATTACGTGTTTCAATCCTCTCTTTTCCTATAAATTATTTCAGAAGTCCATTACTGAAAGCGGTCTCTGAGACCAGTGTCTGTCTAGAACATTCAGCAATTATTAATGTCACTCGACGCTTTTCCAAAAAGGAAGCTTTGAAGTAGGATTATACTGATAAGCGAAGGGTTTTGGTGTACACCAAGTTTAAAAATACTTTTGTCCATCTTGATGAGAAAAACACATATCAACGACTCCAGCCAAGTTCATGACAATGCTGCAAACGACGAGTGAAACGATAACGAAGACACGCTAACAAGTTGAAAACAATGATGACGCAACGATGATGATGATAATGATAGGAATAAGGATAAAGGCAAGGGTAATGATAATGATAATCATCATCATTATTATAATCATCATCATCATCATCATCATCATCGTAATTGTCATCATCATCATTGTCATAGTGGGGATGAGGATTATGTTCACGGAGAAATACAGGAAGAAATGGCGATAAGATGTAGACGATACTGATTATTCCGGTAATGACAGCGGTCTACTGATGATGACGAGGGTCTAATGATAATGACGACGGTCTAATGATAATGACAACGCTGAATGACAGTAACGGTAAAGAGACTGGGTAGTGATAACTACACAGGATGTAGTAAAAGGTTTTAACAGAGACAACTTACCAACTGGGGTGCAACATCTACGGCCATTTCGGGTTCTTTCTTCGCAGGTTCAGCACTAACTACGTTAGCTTGCGGTTTTCCATCACCTGAACTAGTCTCAACAGTTACAGGTTTTGGCTTCCTTGCCTGAGTATCACCTGCGTCAAACTGCTGATTATCTCCAAAAGTAACACTCTTCTTTTTCGGTAGTGTAGTGGGCGAATCTGTGTTTTTCCCTGAGTACTTCCCTTCTCTTGAGTCCTTTTCAGTCAACGGTGTCTGGTCAAGGGACTTGGTCCTCCTAAGCGATGGTCGCTCGCACCCTTGCCCTCCTGATCCATGAACATGATTTCTTATCTGTTGACTTTCTGAGACACTTTCGCTGGTCTCGTCACTATTACTTCTTACTAATCCTTTCCTGAGTGAACTGGAATATAATCCAGATGCGATATTTTTGGCAGTAATAGCATTTTTGAAGCCGGGTTGCTTTGACGGTGTAACAGGTGGTGAATTTTTGATACCTAACTCGATTTGTTTCACGGGATCTTTGCTTATCAATTCCTTACCATGAAACCATGTTCCTGTTTTAGCTAAGAGTTCTTGTTTCTTCCTACAGATCAGGCACGTCCATGTCGCCTATGGAACAAAAAGATTGATAAAAAAGTTATTAGGAAAAGCTTAATCCATTATACGCTTAGGAGCAACGCTTACTATTGAGCGTGTGATTCAGGGTCAGCAGCCTGGGTTGAAACTTTGGGTAACGGGTACAAACTACTAAAAAGGGCACGCTGCTCATAAAAGGAACATTCTCAGTCTGTTTAACAGTGGAAGACGATGAATCTGACAGCATATAACATATAACTGAAATAAAGACAAAGCCTCCTTGTATTTCCATTGTCGTGTATATATTTAGGGCGCATTTAATGTTCAGAAAATATTTAAGGGACGCGCAGCTATGTCGCTACGTATTATTTCGGAGTTATCAACCCCTTTTGCAATAAGCGTAGTCAATGAAAAAGGAAGAAATTGTACTTTTCCTTGCTGTAACCAAAGAACTGCAGTGGTAAACGGCCTGACATCACTCTTCAAAATCTATGCAAAAGCAGTCCCCAATGGTTAACGGCGTCGATACAATTATTCAGAAAACAAAAGTTGCACCTACACTATTGCTTAAATTTGCAGAGCCAAACATGTACCGTAGTTTTCCAGCTACCATCCTATTTGGCATTAAAATCCACGGTGGATAAGAAGCCTCCAGAAAAACATTTACGAAGAGGAATGTTTATTCATTTTCGAATTAGAGAAAGTTTTGACTTCAAATGATGGTGGCCGAAATAGCTACACTCCTTCAATAAACTTTTACATTTGGGCAAATGTTCTTCCCCCTCCCCCACCCACCGTCACCCAGACTCTTTGTACTCTTCACCTTTTCAATCGGCCTTTAAAGGGTGAACTATGGAAACCTAATAAAGCAACCCATAAGGCCACCCAGGAGTAGTAAGAAGAATCTTTCACCTGTGGGTTTTGGGAAGAGAACCTACCAAACAAAAATTTTCGGAAAAAATTACAAAAATGTTTTGTACGATTCGATACCTAAATTGAATAAGAAACACGCAAGGCAAAACACGGTTTATTTCTAATTGATCTGTTTGAAACCCAATGTAGCCCCACAAACTACTTCAAATTGTGTATTATTTCCATTCTAGACGCTTTCCATTGTTGTCTCAAGTGTCTTGCGAAGTTTGGCTAAGGTAGTAATCAGTCTCGAAATCGTTGTCTGTAAAGCAAGCTGTTTCTTTAAGTGTTAAATTTAACTCAATGGAAAAGGCAATATCAGTAATACTTCTGTCCAGCAGTTGCTCCCAGCCTCTAAACAGCTTAAGAATCATTAATCTAGAATATTCTCCGTACCTTATATTTATCAAATGTATAATACGTGACATACACCATGGACGGACATAAGGTAACAGCATCTGACTGCAATCATTGGGAACAAGATCGCCGAATTTAAATAGAAATCCAATGAAATAACGGCAAAGAATCAACGCGGGCACGTTCAGTTTTCCCCGAAGTAACTTGGGAAAAACGTAGCAGTCTCCTGAGCAACTAGTGATTTGTGGCTGCAACGTGGCATGCCAAATTATAAAACGTATTGAAATATGTCTTCGCGAAGCACTTTAAGCAAAATTATCAAGTAAGGGTCGAGAAACCACTTATCTTAACCGATCAGCATGGAGTACAAGATTGGTATAGTGGTTTCACACGTCGCATGACAAAAAATTAAAAAAATGCGAACGGAAATGTGACATTCTTGACATCAGTGAGAAGTAGTTGTTGTTAATGACGACGATAATCAACCTAAATCATAAAGTTACTGATTTGCTTTTGTTGGGGCTTCGGGAAAAACCTCGTCGTATGCCAATGTTTCCATGGTTACTCGCATTTATGTGACTCTGTGCACTAATTAGTTGAGGTAGTTGAAGCTATTCTCAAGGTTGATTTGTGATACCCAATTATTCAACAACAGATTTCCACCTCTCCTGATTGCTGTAGCCAGTGTCGGGCGAAAACGCTTAACAATATAAATCCGTACCGCAATTTTTAGATGTACCTTTTGGGTATAAATTTCATCAGTTACAGTAATACTAAACGGAATCACCTCAGGTTCTACAAAACGGGGAGCGTTATGACATGAAAAGGCGTAGCCCTTTCACACAGATGCTCAAGCCAAATTTTTGCTAAGGGATTAGATACTTTGATTTAATTTAGTTTATCATGACATATAGCATGTTATTCCGTCTTACAAGCAACGTCTGCAAAGTGGTAAATGTTCGTGGAAGTAGCCAACACCTGCATCTGACTAAACCCTGCAGTCACTAACAAATGTTACTAATGGACGCTGTACTCTGGTAAAAAACCTACACTGAAGTGCTACAACACAAACATGAACAACAAAAGGTAACTGCATCACAAATATCTACAGTATAAAACAGAACACGTAAATTCTATTTGATATCATCCTAAATGTTTTTCTCTGCAATACACTACCCGCTGACATACATATCCCCCAAAATACCCCATAGTAAAAGTATGCTTTCTGTTTCCCCTTTATAAACGTTTCAATAAATCTTCTTAGAACATGTTTTCTATGTTACCTGCAGTAGACTTTTGAAAGAACAAAAATACGGAAACTACCTGAATATTAAAATAATTGACTATGGGTTAATCTAACTAACTGATTCTAGCTCTTTACTATTGAGACCCCTTGGTTCAAAACTGTCTAATTCAAACTGCCCAAACAGCACCTATCTACGTCGACTACTAGTTTATAAATTGTCTATCAACTTGACACTCGCGTTATCAATAAATCCACTATGACCTCCTTCCCAAAAATACGGGGGGATCCCTCTGCAGTACGATGCCACTCCCTTCTATATCAAATTCTCCCTACAACTCTTGTAATCATTAAACCTCTCCCTAAAACTTGTATCAGTGCTGCCTATACACTATTTATCGACGACTCTACATTCCATGACTTAGAACAGCACCTATTTACGTCGACTACTAGTTTATAAATTGTCTATCAACTTGACACTCGCGTCATCAATAAATCCACTATTACCTCCTTCCCAAATATACGGGGGGATCCCTCTGCAGTACGATGCCACTCCCTTCTATATCAAATTCTCCCTACAACTCTTGTAATCATTAAACCTCTCCCTAAAACTTGTATCAGTGCTGCCTATACACTATTTATCGACGACTCTACATTCCATGACTTAGAACACGTTGCATGAATTACAATGTATCCAATGATGCCTCTTCTATCCTCTATCTGTGTCGCCATACAGTTAGTCCCGGCACCTAGCTTTCCCACATCTAAAACTACCCACCTCTCTAGATTCAGCTACAGTAGGTCATCGAGCCTGACTGATTGGTCCGTATGAGTTTTTCCCTCCTAAAAGTTACTACGGAGTTCCTTCATTCGTTAAAAATCGGAATATTGGCGGCTTAACAATTCTCTAATAACTAAGGATAAACGTGTAAGCGTGTAATCTCAAATAGCCAGTATTCGCCTACGGGTACAAATATTAAATACATATATGGGTCATAAAACACACATTGTCATTTATAACTTGAAAATGTGTATTATATGAGCTATAAACATATATGATATATAGACTCGAGACATCATTTTTACATATACATCTCGTGGTATCTATGCTGCATTTGTCACTATTCTAACCCTTTAATCAAAAAAAGATACGACTGAAACGCAAATGAAGATGTATGTTTTATGAAACACGTATTTATGTTGGTAGATGGCTTTTGAGAGTTTTACATATATGACATCAAGCTGCAAATAAACCAATTATCAATCATCGTATTGTGGTGAAAATTTCTATGGACATGAAAGGCCAAAAAATGGGAACATGCAAAACTCCTTTAAGTCAATTGTTTAGGCAGCAAACAAATGTACGGAAATATTATTTTTGCCAAATATAACCTAAATAAGAACTGAGGGGTTTCTTTTCTTAAATGTTGACAAAGTTACGTGGGCTACAAGGACAACAATGAATTGGTATACAGTAATTAGTCAATCTTTCGTTCCATAACCTTTCTAGAGTTCTAAATATACGTACGAAATTTCTGTAGAACAGAACCTACACTGGACAACCAATTACTTATTATTGTTTGACAGAATTACATTGAAGCATTGAGAGGATGATACGATCGTCTATTAGTTTGAGTTGTTTGCTTTAAATCTATAAATGAGTCGAACAATAAACACGATTTTGAGGCCACAACAATAACAATATGAACGTCCGTCAATCCAATTCGACGGGGATATAACTTAACTCAAAAAACATATCTTTAGAAACTACATATTCTTTACATAGAACCTACATGAGAGAAGCTACACATTATAGTTGGTACATTTGTAATGAAGAATATACTGCGTTTTGGAGAAAACAAGAGAGCAAATGCACCGATAGCCTAACGTTAAGAAATATATTAGCTGCGAACGTGAACCTTGACTAAGATACAAAAGAACTTAGATATATGTGTTTATCATGTTTACAGCATTGTCTTACAAACATAAAAATATTAATTAAATAAAAAGACTCAATATTTCTGAATTCTCCAGATAAAGCCAGTTATAAACAGACGAAAGCGTCGCACTGTTAACCTACGACCTTAGCTCCTGTAAACGTCTCATAAATCAATCGGAGACTTAACCCAGACATGGATGCTAAGAGTAGAACTGGTATACACCTTACTTACCACATTTTGTATCCTTTTCCCTCTACATTCAATGGATATGTAAAGACGAATATTGATAAAAACGCTTTCAATTAGTTTTAGTAGCTTAGAATCTCATATAAGCGTCTCAAAGTACAGTAAATCGCGGACGGGAATCGACACCGGAAAACCAATGACCAATTATTTATTAATTACAAGATGGAAAGCGTCTCCAAAATAGAAGTGATCACGGTGACTGTCAGCTTATATCTCGATTATCCGAGCAACATTAAAAAAAACACGAATTCTCTTAAAATACCCTGATTACTTCACGCCACTGAAAGCCACCAGAAGCGATCTGAAATCGACAAAATGCAGAACGTATTAAGTAAGATGTAGTGGAAGACATTAATCATTGATAGGGAAAGCTCCATGATCACCAAAGTACAAAACTACTGCTGAAGGAGACAACCTTATCTGAACGTTTACCGACTGCGACGGATTTAGTTGATAAAGGCCCTGTAGTTTAAAAAACAGTAGTAGCTGTATTGTCATTTATCCGCGCTTTTCCAGGACTTAAGTGATCTTTCCACGTGCCTGCAAACTTGTAAGTTCGAAGTAAAGAACACTCGATCATATTTACAACAGTACGTCACTTTTAAAGCCACAGATATCATGCTATCCATGATCGATAGACACTTTTTAAATGATTTGTTGCCGTTATATATTTTGCTACGAAGTCGACGGGAGACGAAAAAGACCGACAGGAAACGAAGTATAGGTTCACGTTTCAATCCAAGAATGAAGTTATTGAATAGCAGGGACTCGTCGAACGGATACAAGGATTATATGTAGTCTAGTTCCAATACAAGAGGAGCTTTAGTTTCAATGATTGAAATATATGCAAGTAATGCGGAGTTGCGAAACGAGCATTATGTCCATGCAGAGGTCATAACATGCTAGTCTTTTACGTAAGGTAAGCGATTATGTTTCCTAAGAGAAATACTTTTATGATTTGCAAACTCTTAAATATGAGAAAAACACAGCCTTAATGTTATAAAGGGACGTAAAAACTTAAATAAATTAGTTATTTATTAAATTTATAAGGTGCCACCAGAGCCCCACGAATTGTTTACTGGTCATTTATTCTTAAGGACTCGGGGTTCCACTCCAGTAAGGCCATAACTAACTTCAGTAGGAGCTTCCGGCCCTGACATGCTCTGTGCTTAAATAAAAATCCCTTGAATATCAGCACCGCCCTAGACCCTGCCAGACGGGAATCCAAGAAGTAAAACCGTGCCATCCTGTATTTAATTCTAATGCTGCTTGTGTATGCCCTTCCTAACTTGTTCTTTTGCTTTGGAAATTTCAAAAGGATTTACGAAAGTCTATTAGTTCTATGATGATTGTTTATATCACATGTTATACATTACCCTGTTAGCTGGGTGCGCTGTGCTTCGATTAATGGTGACTCAAATTCGCTTATGGATTGGCTTTAATGTTTTCACAAATACCTGAATCGCACCCGCTCAACCTTCCTGCTCCCTCGCAAGAAAACCCTAAATAACCCCGTCGCAAATCAACTATTGAATGTACCTGGCTCATACAACTTGACCGATGCAGTCTTATCATACATGATGTCACATCAGGTAAAAAAGTACATTGTTTAAAAATCAATTGTCTCCTTCTTTAAATTAGGCCTAGTAAACAAGGGAAGTTTGAAGTTATCCGCCGCCCCCATGTTAGAATTAATGTGGATTCACTTTTGATGTCTGGGGCATGGCAAGTTGGTAATCACGAGATCGTCAGATTCTTACAGATAATGATCTGCAGGTATGAATGAAACAGGTGCGCTATGTTTTGAGCATGACGTTGGCATCAGGTGAAAAGCGCTTTAATATTACTATTGCTACTAATAACTACAGAAACAGCTTGAGAAAGTAAGTCTAAGTGATTCATAATTTTTCCATGATAGTACAGAAGGAAATGATAAAATACACTTTTTCACAAACATGTGAATGGCCATGTTATGGTTATTGGTAAGGTCTGAAGATGCATGATAAAACTTAGAGAATAACATGTTTCAGACCTGTTATAATTTTCTTGCAGTGATTTAAATGATAGCCAGTAGAACTAGCACCAATCTCTTAAAGTCTTATAGTTTCTAATCTTTTAAGATGCCAGTAACTAAAATTCGTACGTAACAAATTCAGGTGTCAAGGGTGTTGTAGTAGACGTCATCGCACATATCAAGGGCTACATGAAAGACAAATTTTTCAAGAGTAGCAACTACTATAGTTTGCGTCCCTGAACCACACGTGTAATGCTACATGAGGTCATTACAGACATTATTATCTACCTCATAGGTTTCTCATTGCAAATGCTCGATCCTAAGTGTGCAGTTGAATATTTCTTAAAGAAACCTTTTACATTAATTAAGTTTGGATACCAATTAAATCAAGTCATTAATTATATGAATATTTAACCATCAGGATTAAGCATTGCATGTGTCACTAGCACAAAATAAGGAAATATACTATGCAATATTTGTCAGAGTAAGGGAGAGAGGAGAGACGAAATATAATGCAATGCAATGGAACAAAATGGAATGGAATAAAATGACATGGAATTGAAAGGAATAAAATGGTATAAAATGAAATGGAGTAAAATGAATGGAAAGGAATAAAATGGAATGGAACGGAAGGGAATGCAATGGAATAAAATTGAATGGAATGGAACGGAAGGGAAGGGAAGGGAAGGGAATGGAATGGAATAGAATAGAACAGAATAGAATGGAATGGAATGGAATGGAATAGAATAGAATAGAATAGAACAGAATAGAATGTAATGGAATAGATTAGAATGGAATGGAATGGAATAGAATAGAATGGAATAGATTAGAATGGAATTGGAATGGAATAGAATAGATTAGAATGGAATGGAATGGAATGGAATGGAATGGAATGGAATGGAATGAAATAGATTAGCATGGAATGGAATAGATTAGAATGGAATGGAATGGAATGGAAACCACATGAACGGAACATAAAGGAAGGAGCGGAAAGGAAGGGAGCAGAAAGGGAGGGAGCGGTAAAGAAGGGAATAGACTTCGTGGGTAAGGAATCGAATGAAGTTCACTGACTATTTTATTAAAAGGCAGGAGCACGAGTTACGGAAGGAAAAACCTAGAAACTTTATGAGTCAAAGCACAGTTTCTGAAGAAGCCCCTTCTACGAATGCATATAATTACATAGCTATGAAGAAAAAGCCCCTCCTCTCAAGATTCAAGTTTTGATAACGGAATCCAAATCTTACTCAAATAACCACGAGAACTGACAACATTCAAAGCGGTCAAAAAACCCAATACTATGAACACTAAATAAAATATCGGTTAATAGGATCGTTCTCAAGTGACCGGCCACCAGTGTTTTAATAAAGGAAGTGTGAACTGACCTTCCTAAAATCAACACAGTCTACCAGTCGACAAAACGAACGACTTTTAAATCTCTCAAAGAACGGCCTCAATGCAATGTTTGATTAAGGTTATCCCTGCAGTACTAGAAAAACAAAAGGCACTGAAATATAAATAGAGAACCTACTTTCTGAGCCTACCTTTCACAATGATACCACCTGGACATTATTCCATTTTCCATTTAAGACAGCTTTCCCACAGATTATTACAGAAACCAATTAAACAGTTGTAAGCGAAACGCTGAGCTTATGAACAAAGCACCTGAAGAACATGTTTGAATATTGTTTACAAAGCAAACTTGTGATTACAACTCTGACATAATATACGAGGTACACGGTCTCAAGTATGGACTGTGAAATGTGTACTCTGTTTTACCTCCCAGTCTTTTTACTAAAATCTAACCTGGCTGTATGGTGAAAATATAATTACGTTGTTTAGCTCTTACCATTGTAAATTTATAGTAAGATCTACATTGTTTCATTCATGGTTTCATTAAACAATCTGACCGACAGCTTTACATATAAACTCATGTATTTATAGCCACACACATACATACAGACAGGAACTATATATACATATATATATATATATATATATATATATGTATGTATGTATGTATGTATGTATGTATATATGTATAGATATATAGATAGATAGATAAATAAATAAATATAATATAATATGTCATGTTATTTTATGCTATGTTAAATTGTGCTATGTTGTATTATACCCACAGTAGTTTTGCATTTTTATTCTTTCAGCCTCTTCCTCATGACGTGCCGTTGGCAAGCCATCGTCATTACTTCCCACAGTGCTCCTTGCGCTTAGTCACTGATATGACTTGCCTTGGTATCAGAGTTAATGTTTCTAATGTAGACCGTACGATGTCTTGAAGTAAAATGCAGCACTGTAAATCTGAGTATCCAAAAGTCATGCATGTTTGATTCGATAGTACATAAATATTGGGTTTTGATTGAGGAACAAAAAGACAATATGATACTTGCAGCATCATCAATATCAATAATATTGAAAACATGTGTAGGCAGATGTACACATTATCTGTTTAAATGCACGGCAATACCAGTATCTGCAACTGATTTAGTAGAAATTTTGCTAAATTTTGCTATTTTGCTAGTCGATTTCTATTATTAGCAAGCCAATTTAGTGATACGGCGTTCCTATAATACATATAATCATATTTTTTCTAAGAAAGATGGAGAGCTTCTTACTAAGAATTTTGATATTCTTCCACAATTAAAGCCCAAAATACCAAATTTTAAGTTTAAAATGATGGTGATTCTAGCTAAATACTAGAGCCAGATGGTAAATCAAAAATTTATTAATTTAAAGCGTTGTCTGAAAGGTGTTAGTTAGCGTCAGTTTGAAAACGAGGCTGTGCAAGTATGGGTTCCCTCGCAATATTTTTAATGGTTAGGTATTTTTAATACGGACAAAAACATTCACTTAAATATTAGCAGCCGCCCTTGGATTCTTTTATTGCTACAGATGTTGACATTTTATGTGTCAAGTTATTAGGCACTGCGTTTTCGTAAATCTGATCGCTATTTACCTACTTTCAAAGACGAGGTGCAAATTACTTTATCGCCTAAAAAGTGCTCTCTATGCACAAATTGATCTTCATCTGAGATTCAATTTAATGGTGTTAATAACATTAAAGAATTGAAGTGATCCCATTTCCATCGTAATAAGGCTCAAGGATTTCTTCCGTTTGTGAGCTCAAAGTATGTTTTCAGTATGTGCAATCATAACAATGAAAGATTGTGAATGAGAGTTAATTTGTTATTCTTTTACAGATTTGCTTGTTTCACAATTTATAAATAAACGACTAATAGTATTCAGTATTGACCTGTCTAATTAAGAATGTTAATTGAAACGTCAAATTCTATATGCGTCTGCTGATCCCCATGAATTACTCCAAGTTTCTTTCACTTTTCTTACATTATTTGCAACTTAAGCAAAATTAAATCGAACAGTTTTATCGATTAGCAATATCTTATAACTCTCGTGATGCTACTTCACTCATCACTAATTTGTCCCTCTACGCCTGCTGTGCAGTAAGTTTAGGTTGTTTTTATTTTTTGATAGCCAGTTTAAATTTGCTTCGAATTTTAAATATACGATCTTAGAGGTAACTTAGATCACGGTAGGTTGGGCAAAGAAAATTACAAACTATCAATTGCGCTGGTCCTTTCTGTTTTATTGCCAGCAAAATAATGGTCCGATCGCACTTTTGTAGCCTTGAGCGCTTGGGTCCTACGATCCAATGGTTCATAGCACAGGTACCAGCAAACTGGGAGAGGAGGTAGACCCAGGCCAGGGAAGCCAACAATCGCGACTTTCTGACCTTATGCAAGCTAGTTGTGAATAGGATTCATTGAATTTTGGAAGGACCGGAATGATGGAGCTCACATGAATGTTGTTGAAATATGCGTTTTATCACTAAATAGTACGAAAAGATATTTTAAGGATTATGTATCACAATTAAACCATCTGTTATACATAGAGCTAAGTGGAAATTCAAGGTAACAAATGGACACTTAAATGTGGAAGTTGCTCATTTTGATGCTATACAAGTGCAACAATTTATTAACTTCATAACGAATACTATCAGAAGAAATGTGAAGTATGTAAGCTTCTGGACTATGGATTGCTTTATGCATTGCTTTATAATGTTGGATCTACAGAGAAATATTCGCTCGTCATCAAATAGTATGATACTCAAGGATGGTGAACTGATAAACAAATTAGCATCGCTGCGTGCAGTTTACATGGTATGGATTGGTGCACTTATCATGATTTCTTCATAAACTTCCATTGTGTATTTGCGCATAGTCAGAACCAAAACTGGACGATTATTTCAGCCCTGACATTTTTGTTGGACGCAGCCAAGATGTCAAAGGTTAACGGAAACGGTGCATTGTATTTGACAGTCTAGTGCTATCTAAATCATGTCTATTATATGTACATATAAGAAAATTACAGACTAGTAACTTTGTTTGAGCTAGGATCTCCATAACTAGATGCTGCGTGGAAAATGTAGAGGATGTTAGTTTCGGTAGAACCAGTTCAACGTAAGAGGAATCTACCATATTCAATTGGAATTCTTGTAATGGTTTGCTATGGACTGCTGCAGTTGATGAAAGCGTCAGACTTTGAAGGTGCTAGCTTTACTATTATGTTCAAAACTTTTAATACTTATAATTTCACAGAACAGGATCCGCGTTATTCGTTTTTTCTGCGAGCCTGGTGTCTACAGCAACGATATCGTTTCGATTGGGAATATGTTATGGGACCATGTCTCAACCAAACGAAATGGTCTCCCAATAAGACTTACTGGACAGAACCTAATATCACGACTGCAGCTAGAAGTTTTATTTCTTTAAAAGACATTCGTCCAGTTGGGGAATTTAGTAGGTTTTTCATTCGATCAGTAGCTTACGACGGTACATTGAAACAATATGGAGGGGACTCCTGGAGAGTGCATATCAAAGGGAATTCATCTGTACCAGTCACAACAATTGATCATCAAAATGGAACATATGAAATTCTATTTTTAATTGTAGATCCAGGACAATATAGAGCTGATATATATTTAGACTATACTTTATGTGATGGTTTAAAAGATCCACCGCAAGACTGGATTGCCAAAGGTAGGAAAAAGTAGTCTCTTCTAAGAATGGCTAAACTTTACACAATGTTTTATCGTTGAGACTAGCATATCATTTCTGCTAGGTTTGCAGATAATGTGCCAATACGCCTATATTATATCTCTAAACATTGTTGTTTTACATATAGTGCTTTACATTATCCACATTAATAATACCTTAGTACAAAAGGAGCAACAAAATCGGAAAGTTATAAAACAGGAGCATTCTTAGGTAGACAGTTAATACGTAAAGCATCGCTCTCTTTGGTAATACGAAATGAACATGGCTGTACTCTCCACATTTAACTGATCCAATGTAAATCCTTCTAAATGGAAATACCGCTGTATTTCGATTGTTTGGTATAGATATAGATATAGATATATATAGATACGCGGTTACGACTAGAGTTTCATATTATAATAGGGCATTGTTCACAATCTCAAAGTACCTTGCTTTCAAGTGCAGTTTGTCTAATCCCCTTTTATCCAATTTGCATATAGGGAATGCACAAGGTAAATATCAGCCTCCGGATGCATTGCCAGGGAAAGAAACACCGTACCTGATTGAACCCCTTTTACCTCGCTTAAAGTTTAATGTGACCCAAGGGAAACGGAACATATTGCATGGTAAGAATTTTAAAGTATAGAAGACCCCTGTTTTAGCTTTACTATTTTTGATGCAGTAATTCCTTATCGCTAATTTTATGTTAATTACGAAAACTAGAATTTTCTGCTGTAATACCTGCACTTAGGCTGCTTCTGGTTTACTTCACGCTGATGTGTTTATTATTGTGTGCGACCAATCCGAAATTTAGTAAGCACAATTCCGTAGTCATTTGTGAATGCACACATGAAAAAACTACACCGGTGACTTTGGGAAATTACCAGCTTCTTATCTCAGGGAAATTCATGTTTGCTCCTGGGAAAAAATAAAACATTACTTTATAAGACGCGTACATTCTATTACAATCCTAATCAGATGTAAGTGCGACAACAATGAACTTGGATTCAAATTCCGGATAAACGGGATTATCTAGTGCGGCCATTGAAGTAAAATTGTAAACATTGCAATTTAAGGCGCACAAATTAAGGAGAACGAACTAAGATTATTGTCGCTAAAGTATCCGTATAATTAAATCAAAATATCAAATAGCTAAATACAGTCTCTTAAAATTTTGAATGATATTTATATTTTAGCTGCATTTTCTTTCAATATCGTAGCTAGGAGCAAACTCTACTCATCGTGGACAAAAATTGATTTGTCTCCTATATTCGAACAGGCTGCAATGAAGTGCAAGAATGTAGATATAATAGCTTAGACAGGTCGTTGGACATTGAAAGGAACAGAACACTGAGGTTTTCCCAATTATTTTCCCAGCCTTTTACTTTTTAAAATAAACAAACAGTACTAACAATTGAGCCTACTTTAGATTTCGAAGCAATTTCAAGCATCTTGAGCAATGAGGACTTGAATAAGTTTCATGAATAGAGCTTTCATTGAACGCAAATTACATCCGGGCTGGCTGTACAGATAAACTCCCATCCCCGTGTGTTCCACGTGCCTACTGTCATCCTAAGGACTTTAGGCTTCCCCTTCTCTGCTACTCTGAGCTGACATGGGCTCTACTCATGAGTAAAGCATCACTAACGTGAAACCTTAATTTATACAAGAAAATCTATTACTCTTAATTATAATTGTTCAGATGAGAGTTTCAATCTAAGTTTATGTATTTGTGCATTTTGGTATCAGCAACTTAATTACTCCCCTACATCGTTGATAACCGATGTGCTCCGAGCTACCATTAATTGCACAGAACTTGGTTAGAGGCTCTCTATGGAAATTTTTAAGTTTCATGCATTATAAAGCACCTTTCGCTCATCTTCTTTCAGAATTACAAGAGAACGGTTTGCTTCAATCTACATGCCCACGTCCAAAGTGTTTAATGATGAATGCTTTTGGACGATGGAGAGATGGAATTTGGATTTCATATGATAAAGGTGAGACAAAATAGTTGTTTTCTCTCTTTCAGGCACTTTCATTGAAAACGTATTGTAGCTATGGTGTAAAATAGCGCTTGCAGAAGACGACATAAAGAATACCGTCATATCTATGCTACAAGAGCTAGCCAAAGTATCTTGTAATGTTGTGGGGGGGGGGAGGGGGGTGCCCCTTCTTGTAAAGCTTTCCTTCGACGTATTTCCAATGACTGTGGCCACCTTCTCTTCCACTGGTACGGTAAAGAATTTGTTATTTTCTTGAAAGAGTATACTAATAAACTTATGTTTCCACGCGGCTAAATGTAAATGGTAGAATCAAATGTCTGTAGGTGTTGAACCGTATATATCCTTCGAGCTGTGGGTGAAATAAACACGTGCAACCTGTATCGAACCTATTTTATACACGCACGTCTGGTGGCTGCCGAAGAAGCGTCGAAAACAGCAAGTGTTACGTTCTTGCGTTCACACATTCAAATATTCTATAGTTTTAGGTCTTTAGATCTGATTGTATGAGCAGGGACGATCAATCATTGATTGACTCTGGTATGAGTTTCATTAGTGATACTTCCTTCAATGAGCGCCTTTGTGTATCACCCTAAAGCCGACAATACAACAATTCTTCAACGTCTTCA
>JAAAKM020000498.1:12127209-12144636 GCA_010016025.2 Alatinidae sp. Z8VKAUB7J3
TTAGTGATACTTCCTTCAATGAGCGCCTTTGTGTATCACCCTAAAGCCGACAATACAACAATTCTTCAACGTCTTCATTGAAAAAACGCTCACGAACATGTAAAACTTTCTAATGTGCGTCAAAGAATGTTGGCTAACCTCCCTTTAAAACATAACCAACGCTAAACATCTGTTTCGATTATGCTGACCACGCATTTTAGCTTTCGAGATATTGTGATCTCTTTAAAGGATTTATTACCAAGCCGTTGTTACTGTTTATTGTTTCACCTTTCTCTTTTTAACTTTCAAAGAACTGATGAAAGTGGCCACGAAAATATTTGCTTTAATTTGTGAAATATTGTGAGTAATAAAATATTTTCGGAGTAGGTGTGACAGGATTGAAAACCTACTCACGTGTCGTTTCCTAGACCTCCCATTGACTTCCCATTTCTATCATTGTTTCTCTACCTTGCCCCATAGAACGGTGGCCGCAATGGAACACTAAAGGGAAGAGAAATATGCTCTGGATATACGGTGACTCTGTAGGAGACTTTTTATACAAATCAGTTATAAAACGGAAACTATGTACTTCTATTTTTTCCAAGTGTGAACACACGTACAATTGGATTTATAAGCTAAAGAACAATAACATCACAAGAGCTAAACTCGAAAACGATAAACAGGATTTTCGAATTGAACGAGTCCTATATGAAACTGATGGGGCCTTACGAGATCCCCGTATGAACAAGCACAGTGCCATTATTCTGAACTATGGATTGCATTATGTGGAGGGCATATCATTTAAACTTTATAAGCAATTGATAGATAGTATTGTTACACTGATACGAAAACACAGAAGGGACCCTGGTGGATTTCATGGGAAAGTGATTTGGAAAACTACAACCGCATTATTTAAAGAGCGTTATGGACATCCTAAATCTAATGCTCGACATGCTAAGGGGTTGAGATTTTTGACAGTGCCGGTAAGTACCAGTTCTTCTTACAGATTCTTTATTGTTGTAGAAATGATGGAGTAAGCACAACCAGATTTGGGGAGAGACGAGTTTGGATATGGATAGTTATTAGGGTCGGGCAGATGAAAAGTTAAAACAAATCAAAATTTTTCCGTTCTCCTTAATTCTTGATGATGACTGATCTCAGCATACGCATCTTCCTTTATCTTGCCTCCTTCCTGTACAGATCCTTTCTAGAAAACATTAGGGGTACGGTTGCCTACAAGTTTAGCTATAGAAGATCTAGCTTTTCGAGTGTTTCAAAATTCTACATTTTATGATAACGCTGGAATAGATAAATAGTTTGCTTTTTTCTTGAGCAGAAATAAGCTTGATAGTTTCTGAGGACATTACTAAAGTTGTCTCTGATACATTGTATGTAGCAGCACGGGAAATGATTTATAGCTATATGTCCAATTTTTGATGCAAGGACGTTTTTATAATCTCAATCTGAGTTTACCATACCTAAGCGACTGCAACTTGTGTACAAAGCAGTGCAATCCAACACCTATTGGAGAAGGAATTGAGGTGTGGTACGGTGGACCCCATATTCTTTAGTACCGTGACTTGCAAATCTAATGAGCAGCCCCTGTTTAACCCAAAGAGAAGTAAGGCATGTCATCTTTGCCACGAGCTTTAGGTCATTTTAGGTAAAACGAGGAGGCACGTTGTGAAAAATGGCGGAATAGTTTTTTCCAAGAAGCCCTGTCACTACGTCCCTACTGATAAAAAAAACTTTTTGATATTAAGGAAACGTTTCAAACAATTCAGGAACGAAATGAAAGGGTAAATTTGAAATTTGATTACTTGCTCTAATCACTAACAACTTTAAAATTGAACCCCAAGTTCTTTTACACGAATTGACAGTGTCCAGATCCTTTAACCATATGGGTTCTCAACTCATTCGAAAAGAAAACGTTTAATCTTTCTGCAAGCTCCACTCTCTTGCAACATAAAGAGTGGAAAATTTCCGGACAAAGAGAGGAAAAATGAGGAAATTTTGAAGCAAAGAATCTCTTTACGATTACATCCTTAAAGAGCAGCTTTTAAAAAACAGTCTATAGTTGAAGTCGTGGTACTTAATTAGCCGATATTGAGGCATGCTTCACATAAAGAGTGAATAATTTAGACTTTATAGAAAAGAAAACAATGCTGGTGAAGAAGATTTAGACTAAACTAAGGTTTATCGTTTTTGTTAATATTTTTTCATGCAATTGATTTCTGTGGCAGATACTTCTAAAATTAACAGGCTTATTAACGAACAAGTGAGTTATGAGGGATTCATGACCATAGATTATTTCCATACCACTCCGTTCGTTTACAAAAACTATTGAGCAATTTATAATTTTTCTTGTTGTATCCTAGAGAGTTTTGCTGTACAACGCCTATGCAACATCTGTCATGTGTCAGGCAGGAATTGACATCATTGATATTTATCCAATGAGCGACTCCTTTCCAAGCGGGACTGGCTCACCGCTAAAGAAGTGGGATGCTGTACATTATAGAGAAGAAGCATTTAGAGCAATGGAGAACTTTCTAGAAAATTATTTTGCCATGCAGATAGAGTAGTAAAATTTAGTAATGGGGACAAAGTTACCAAGTTGAGACTGTAGCAAAATAGTAGGTTTATGTAGGGAAACGAAAGTTCCATTTTATTGGACTTTAACGGTTTAAGGCCGATTCCTTCAAATCGTTGTGATATTTCGGACTACTGATACCTATCGACTTTCATAGAATGATCTCCTGCCTATCTAGACATTGCAAACATCAGTCCAAGTAATGCTAATCGATATCGATGTGAGCCTAGAAAGAGCTTAGATCATTTGTCTCTCGTTTTCTCATAATCGCAACGATCGCTACGGTTGCTTACCAACTGTCCAAACTATCGTACCAATAGTACGACAATCATCAAATTATGTAAGCGGTCGCATTGTCACTAAAACGGACTTGTGATTTCCTTTCATTTCACTTAAAGGCTTTCATCCCAATTGAATTTTGATAATCTTTTATTGTCCAGAAAGCACTTCTGCACGATCATAAACAACTGCCTTTTGAGTAACTACAGTAATCTCAAAGTGGGATGACTTCTAAGCACCTCACCATCGATATAGCCATTCTATAATATAATCAAATCGATGAAAGTACAACGAAATGTATCTTTATTGTTTTACATGTTTCCAATATTTTAAGTAATCTAGTGTTACTAATACTAATTCTATATGAATATGAACAAAGAGATGTATATGTTGTCGACATAATAAATTATTTATTTTAGGAAATAGTTTGAAGATAGTTTTATTACTGGTGATATCGGCATGTAGATGAAGGCATACACAGTGACGTAATAGTATACTTAGAAAGGATAGACGCTTGCCCGATCTCGCTAGTGCACTTAGATACATGAATCAAAGTGATCTATAGCTATTTATAGACTGTATCCTCCAATACGGAATGCTGACTCATAAAGGTAATCGTTCAGTAGATTTAGGTTTTTCTTACTGTTTCTTATTTAAAGATCAGACCTTAAAAATAATAAATTCAATAATAAACAGCTAAATTTTTTGTGTTGGAGATATCCATCGTGAAATCAAGCAGTGTCAACACATTTCAGAACACTAATACAGTATATTTATTCCTGAAGCTTGTAACAAATACTGCCGTTGAATAGATATTTCCATCTCAAAAGGAAACACTTGACACCTGACTTTAAAAGAAAAAGTTCTGATCACTTACGACAGTAATTGGACCATTACGAAAACCTACAGTTTGTTGGATAGAGGGACGTATCTCAAATGTTCCCCATTCTTGGATGATATTCGTATAAAAGGTAAAGAATGATTGGCTATTTGATGTTTGTCGTCATTCGTGTACTTCCGTTTATGAATCCGTAATAAGCCGTCTAAAATACATTTAAAACAAAAAACATCCGGTGATTTTAAAGGGGTAGGAGATCCATTTTGTGCCTACGTCAACTAGAAATTGACTTTACAAGGTAATTTGTTTAACAATTTTTAAAATATCACCTGTTAGGTCTGTCGTGGGCAGTAACAAAATCAAGCATTTGTTTATCAATTTCATACATCAATTGCAGCAACAGTAGAAAATAGTACATAAAAACAAACTATGATAAAAAGTATTAGATTCTTTGTTTGTAACTGTAGCACGAAGGGGTAGGCTTGACAGAATAGAAGGTATTTTGGTGCCGCAATCATATCGATTGTAGGTAGAGTGCGCGTAGTTGTAAAGCCGTAAGTGTATCCCTGTAGCGAAGACGTATTCTGACACACAACTGTGTCATCTTATTATTTAGTAAATAGACGTAGAGTTATCTGATACCATGTTTTGACCATTGCGAATCGTACAACTAGGGATCTGACGTAGACTATAGCAGTTTTGTTATACGTAGTTCTTTTTATAAGGACATAGCTAACACGAACCCAGGCCTTAAAACTAGAAAAGGTAAAAAGAAATCAAGAATGGGAAGGCTTCAGTTCTTCAGATAATACGGGGAGCATTCTATTGCTTGCAAAGATGTTCATACTACATTACGTAGATAGATAATGGTGTGTGGGTGTAATTCTGCAATTTATCTCATCTACTGTCCTTCTTTGATTGTACTTTCTAGCTTTCTGAACTCGATACCGTATTTCGGAACTAATATATTAAAAATATGAAAACCTTATACAATTTAGAATTAAGAAAATACGAAGAAAAGTTGTTAAATAATCTGACAGTATATTAAGCCTTGGCCATTCGGAATGTCCTTATCAAAAGAACTGCGTGTAATTAGAGAATATTGACATTAGCACTATGTATTATTGTTTACTGCAGTCACAAGTTAAATAATACAATGTTTATTGCTTTACTGCCCTTGACATACTAAGAAAAACAAAATGCAACGGGAGGCAAACACAATTTTGAAATTTGTATCAATTTTATGGTAATCAAAACTTATCTTTAATAATTTAAAGGGTTGTTGTACTATAATGTAAATAATAATGGAGCATATAAGCTATATGATTATAACTTATTAACGCATATTTTCGCATGCAAGAATATTGATGAGCTGATGAGATATATGATCCTGTGCTTACTTAAAATGAGCGAGGCAATTTAATACGATTGACTTTCTTTTAGTTGTAAAATCTTATCTTTGCGACGCAAATGATGACAACGCTATCTGCGCAGCAGCATCGCATTTTCTTCCCCAATGGACCTTGGCAACGAGACAACTCGCGGTACTGTTACGAAAACGGTAAAACAGATCCGACCGTAGGCAAGCAGAATGTCTTTATGCTATACATAAATTTTGTGATAAACCACCGTTTAATAATGCCTAACTTGCACAAAATGTAAGCCGTATCAATCGCTGGAAGGAAACCACAAAAACAACAATTTTGACACAGAATCGATAACGTTTCCGATGATAAAACAACAAATTGTCAACCAATATATTGAGACATTTGAGTACAATGTGAATTGTGTTAAGGAGAGAAACATGAGAGCAAGCAAACAAATGCACCATGCTGGTAGAGTGGTCGTAATGTAGGTACTCAAGAGTTCATTGTTTAAAGTTGAATGCTTATTATTTTTAACCATACCACCATGTATTTGAAGCCTCCGATCCCTCCCCGCAAGTACTAGTATTCTCATAGATTCTCCCCTGCTGCTCGTAAGTGGTCCGTCCAATGTCGACTTCAATAGCAATCGCTTATCTCGACAGTCTCCGGTAAAGCTGTTAAATTGTTGAGCAGTTTGAAATTTAAAGCGTAATTACAGAAAAGGAATGACCATCAGGAAGTATTAGCGTACAGTTTTTCAAATGAGTGTTACTGATTATTGAAGAACGAATTAGAAAAGTGTCAAGTGAGATAGACAACAAGAATATTTGAATATTACGTATTTGTTAGGTAGACTAAGAAGATATGAAGAGAACAGGCATTGTATACATCGTTCGAACTTCAAACACAAGCTGTTCTAAACCATCGAGTAACATTGTATGGACTCTAGTAGCTGTTGTCAATTCTTATATACAACAACATTAACATCATGAAATAAATAACAGACTAAAAACGTCTGACTGACAATGAGGATTCCAACTGTGTACATCACACTACAAATAAATCACAATTTTCACTTTGTTTATGTGGCATGGCCAGGATTTTTAAGGGGAGGGGGCGCCACTAACAAGAAAGGGAAATATCAAGTATGGAGTCTAAAAATATTGTTTCTTATTTATATCTTCTCAAGGAATCTTAGCGCCATACTTAATTAAATTTAATTGAATTGTATTGAATTAAAACGGCAAAATCGACCTAAAATACAAAAACTGTCAATTGCTCTACCCCTATAGCCTAGGATACTATAACTTTGAAATACGTATTCAAGAAAAAATGAGGCATCCGGGATGAACAACCGCCAATCTTTATGCTTAGCACCAGCAGGGCAAACATGAAGTACTTAAAGGGCTTAATAAGCCCCAAAGGGATCGTGCGACCAAATGGCCACCTTGGTATGCTCCCCTTGATGTAAATTTTCTTCAACCGTAACCAGTAATTATATTGTATTATTGATTTGCCACTATCATAGCACGAACTATCATAAAGACTTAATTTTCATGTAGTTATTTTTTTATTCTCAGCAAACATCGCTCGTACACTATGCCACACGTCTAACATGTAAAACACGAGCTGTAATGGGTCATAGGTTTCCTTCCTGTCTTAATAGTATAAATAGAAGATCTTAAGGTATAAAGGATAAATCTATGCAATATAAACATCTAGAGGCAAACACATACATTACTACACACTGAATACATAAATATATATGTATACATTTTCACATTCGTTTATGCATTACGTATTTACAATATTTAAGCATAAATTACATACATTTAAAGATCTTAAAGATCGTAAAGCTACATGTATAGACATAAAGCATCACGAGGATGTAATGAATGGTTGGCCAAACGTAATACATACATATTTACATATATACTTGTATTTGCGTATCTAAAAACTGCTAGTATACATCTTCCATCTTCAAGTTATATATTAATTCACATGTATACATATATTTTTTTATGTCTGACTTTAATTTTAATATTTTATAATTAAACATGATCATTGAATAAATTTATCAATTTTACAGCAAGTCCATACAGGGATACCAACGAACCTTTCATGTGTACAATTAAGAAATATGTCAACTATGATCTAGCTCTTGTGCATGTCGTAACGAAATCAACTTTTCTTTTCAGTCTACAATGCTTAGAGTGGCCTCCGTTGACTAACAAACGTCACTACTGATTTCGATGTTACCAAAACAAGCTTTCGGTTTCATTCGTTAATAAGCTATGTAAGAACGTAATAAACGTGTACACTCCTCCTACGTTTTCTCCAATCTCTGCAAATATATCAAGCACTAGCATTCATTAACTTGGACACAGGAGAAAGCTTCCTATTATCGAATCAATTTGAATAGTACACCTTTATATTGTAGCAGTTAATGTTTGATTGATAGTACAAATTCTGATACCATTTAACAGTAAGTAGGAGGTCACCCAGAAAGTAATCTACGTACAGAGAACACCTGAATTTCATAAGTGGAGTAGAAAAAAATTGGTCAAGATGGATTCAGCCATCGAATACTGATAAATTTCTTACTTAATTCTAAACAAGCGCGAAGAGTTTCTTATAGAAACAACAATATATCACACAGAAACAAGATGTCCATAGAGACAGAAAATTGATACGGCAATATCATTTAACCCTCTATCAAGGCATCCAGAGAACATTTCTTTACCTGACGTTTGTTCAACGTAATGAAGTTTCTCACTATACGAACTTTTCCGTTGTTCCGTTTACCTTTGCCGATCGCAATCAAAGTGCAAATCTCTACTCCACTTGCTTGTACCTTCTTTTTCTGGTTAACTTTATCATCTCTCTGATAGAGCAGCTTTCTCCCACAGCTTTTCAAACTGCGGTGACTTAGCTACAAAGAGTAAGATATTTAGCTTTAAAGGATTATCAACCGACGTCAGGAAATACACGAAATGTCGCTGTCTTCTCGAATTTCTTCTCGAACAATTTCAAGTTTAAAATTCGAAATTAAATAGTAAATCACCACTGCTAATGTAAGTGATAAATCCATTTCCTAGTGTGTTAAAGCCCATGAAATAATACCAAAATACTAAAAAACTGCATGAAGCAAGTACTTAAGTACGCCTTCACAAGGTAGTGATCCGCCTAATACTACTGCGGTGCCAAAACCACGCCTGACTGTCTAATGCACCCGAAGCAGCATTAACTTTCTTGTTTTCGTTTGCCTATCAGGCTGGAATCGCGTGTTGCCAAAACATTTAATAAACGGGTTGCTGTAGCTACCAACCCTTTCCTCTCTTGAAGACTGTACCTCCGTAAGTTAACACCCAATAGTTCCAATTCACATAGTAAAAATCCAACTGTGTTCTGCCTTCATTTCCCTGGTCGATTCTACAAGGCATCGTATCTATTTTGGATACTAACGTGCATTCGATAATATTTAAACCGAAAAATGATACTTTCTATTGTGTTAGTGGCCAGCAATGATGCAAGTGTTGCAAAAAGACAATAGAGGTTGATGTTATACATATTACATATTGAGTGATCACAGTTAATAATAAAGGTTTTATTAAAAACACCAAATACGATTTTCTTTGCCTCCCTTATGATTTTGCGTATGGGTTTAAAGGCAACCAATTTGGGATAGGACTAAAAGCAGGTCACTTTCGAAAGCGGATTTAATCGAATTTTAAATGGTAGTTCCGAATAAGGTCTGATGTAAATGAGATCGGATCCACTAGTTCCATTTTAGAGACAAAATGGGTCCATATCAATTTGGTTTGGATCTATTTGAACTCGTACTCTAGTAAATAGAACTTTGCCTGGCCAGCCCTTGGGACCGAACAAGTTAGGTGTATACGTCGGTAGAGCAGAGCGTACACTACCTTCCTTGAATTTCTTTCATTTTTCTTTCGTTCCAAATGTTAAATTCACCTGGAAAAAACTTTACGAAACACTTTATCGTTTAATAAATGATATGGGGCCCTCAGAGAGACTTTATGAACAATTACTACAGAATACAAATAACTTCAAATAGATTTTAATGAGGATTCTGGTTATGTAAAAATGAACACGCTACCCCCTCATCTTAAGAAAAAATGTAAGGAGGGTCATCACTTACCAATACGTGCTGAAATAATAAGAAAGATCAAAACAATACTCTAGCATAAAATATTATAGGGAACATCAGGTACTGACCAATGAGTTAGCTTGCTCTGGTGTTATATCTGGATTAATGATGTCGTCTGTTGTCACTTCCTTTGCACCGCTCAAATGCTTTTGTTTCTGTTTCTCTTCCAACTTTTGCTACGAGCAAAAAGCAGGGACGTTTGCATAAGTTGTACAGTGTCAAAATAAATGCCAATCATTAAGTAAGTTAATTATACTCAACACAAGGGCATTTAGGGCACTAACGATATCATGTGTGGAGATATTTTGAAAATAAAAACCTCGCGAGAAATAAGATAATCTGCCCATTCACAAACACTTGTCTAGCTGCTCTGTAGGTATGGTAATATAAATCCATGAGAACAGACATCCCTAAAAGCAGCGCTCACTTTACACTCTTATACTATCTTCTGGACAGACCTTGAGCTAGCACCAGATGAAATGGCACGCCCTGATAAAGAAAGACCTAGAACAGCTGCACGTTATCAACGATGATGCTGGGAGCGGCCTATGATCTGCAAGAAGTGAGTGTAAATTGCAAAAATATGCTGATTCCTTCCTAACAGAGAATATAAGTAAGTGATAATAGCACCTAAATACGAACTTGAGAAAGGAATACGGTGATACTACCAAATTAAACATATGAGAAAGAACCGGCTATTTAGCATCAAGACAAATGCCAAATGTTCTAGGTCTTTCTTAGATTAATACTCCGATGTTTCAAAGCATAAAAGATCATGCGCATTTAGTGTGCCAGGGTATATGAAAGAGCGCATGTTTTAAAAACGTCCGTAACCGCTACACTAAAGGTTTGGACTCGCATTGACACGGTTCGATAAAAACATTTCGCATACGAAACGGTCATGTACATTAAGACTTACTTTCTCGACGTGCGACAGTATATTACCCCCCTCCCCCTCTCACTTCGAAAATTACAAAGTACCCCCTCGGTCGAAAAGAGTTGAGCAATGTTTCCCTCCGCCGATAATAAACAAATGCAATGAGCAACAAGCTTCCAATAAAGAGGCTTAGAGGATATAAAACTAAAAGTTAAACTTATGGAGTAAACGAGAAAACATAATTTTAGTGATCATACTTTGGTTCCGGTGTTTTAAAGCGAGAGCGACACCAGAATGTACTATTACGTTTGCAAAACCAATTACCTTGTAAGGAAATTTGGCCGCTCAAAAAGCGTTCCCATAAAAGTACCTTTCTCCCTTGGTATAATTTGGATCTCCCTAGTACCCTTTAAAACTTAAACTTAACCCCTTTAAAATGTCAAATAGTCGCTAAATGGGGTGCCTTGAGAAACAATGAACTAAGAGACCTTAAAGATACTCTCACTAACCGGAGTTATAAAGTCATAAAAAGTAGCACTCACAGTGATATCTGGGATTTCCACGGGTCTTACAGTGTTTCGTAGTTGAACATCTTTGGTGACCTGACCATCAGACGATGTAACTCTCCTTTCATTTTTGTTTCTCGGAGTCGAAACTGTCGTTCTAACCTCTTTCCACGATGAAATTAGTGATACATCAGGTTCTTCGTGTGCCTTAGAGCAAACAGAAAAATTTTCAAGAAAAGTTTTTCTATAAACTTCTTGCTTTTTTATATTCTCTGGTTCTATTCGTGTTAATTAGACTGGCAAAAGAATGGCTGTGTGAAAGGAACATCAAATTTCTCTCAGCGCCTTGTATCGTCCTACTTCCGCACCGTAGAAAAAGAGCTCGTGTTAGTCATGGGCTTGTTAGGAATCAATCTATATTTACGAGCGATATGAGCTAGATGATCCTCCAGAATAGCTATCCGCTTATCGCTGACCCTCCGTAGAGAATTTTGACTCAAAATACCCCTCTTATGGATACTTATGACAACAGGAATGTAGTTGTACTATAACAAAACGTAGAAATCACTCAACAGCAAAGTAATAGCAAAATAGGGTAACGATAGAATGAGGAGAAATGACCTGGCCCTTATGGACAACATCTAATGCAAAGCATATTTAGACGGAAAAGTTACAATTAGTGGTGGTACTTAACCACATTAATTGAGGCCGCTTCTCACTTCTCATATCCAGGTCGATGTATGTTCAAGAATATTATCTGGTTCTCTTCTATATATATTACTAAGCAGTGGAAATGGAACTTTTCAATTCTTCATGCAATCTCACTTTTAAACTAAATCAGCTTTCTCTTTTTATGTAATTTCAATCATATCCCCTGTATTTTTATCTAATTAACGATCTCATGTTAAGATGTTGGAATACAGATTTTTCATATAAATCACTTTTTTACTGACATACTAACACTCGATTCTATAGTGTGATACTATTTATAATATCCATAACGCCTGACTTTTGCAGAAATTGGATGTGATGACAACTGCAGATGATTCTTTCTAAAACTTAAGGAGCAATCTGCTTACCTTGAATCTAAATACCAATATTCAAATCGCAGTGAGACAACTTCTTTAGCTATCAGGTAGTTATACTAAATGTTAATTGACATTAAAAATAAAACAAACATTTAATAAGTTCAACATTTTACAACAATGACTGATTGAAAGCTCTTCGTTGAATATAGATACTCTTGTTTTCCAATACATAAGAATATATGAGAAACCAACACCAATGGTCCTCTATCTTTTAAAAATCCATTCATGAAAAAGTGTTGTGAATCGTTTCTGTCCAGATCAGTGTTACTATTACGTGAGGCCTAAAAATAAGCTATGGGCTTAAAGAATCCGGTTTAGTTAATTGTATTTATTACCCTAATCATGTAAGATCATGTAACGCTCACAACATAAAGAATGTAGAAGCTATTTGCTGATTGTTCGTGTCAGTACCAAATTTAATACCATTTATGTTGCTTTTCACAACACGAATCAGGGTCGCTTTGAGCAGCGAAGATATTCTCAAGCCGGCTGAGAGGAAGCTCAAAATTTCGTGTTGATACATGGATCAGTAAGTTGATTGTACACTGCTCTCACCTCATCAGGTGTATCCTTTGAGATTGGAGTGCTTGTTAGTGGTTGCCCAGATGATTTATCAAAGAAGGCTTCAATTGTTGCATTTGAATTTGCTTCTGGCTAAACACAAGAAAATAAAAGGAAACAACAAAAGTGTAATAGCTATCAAGCACATTCGTAGTTTACATTCGGATCGCCTGAAATTTGCATTTATTATCATTAATAATTTCAAACAGTTGATGGGATGATGATGGGAGGAGATCCACTTACTTTTGAAGCGGGGAAGACCCCTAAAGCCAACCTGAACTTCTAAATGTAACTTCTAAGCAGCCTTTTAGTGCAACAGTCACTTCAAAAAATAAAAACTGAATAAAATGATGTTCACGTTGGAACATCTTATGCCCTTTCACCGCTTCCTGTCCTTAATTTTGGTAGCAAGAGCATAATATAGCTGCGCAAAAACTTGGAATCGTTCCCTTGCTCTGATTAGTTAATTGATAAATCACTTCTTTAATTATACTCCTAATCGAACATGTCCTATTGGGCTGTATCTTCGCAATGAGGAAAGAATGGTATCCTGAAGTGAATAAATTTGCCAATTGCTAATGCAAGCCATAATAGACAGAGCAAGTTCTGAAAACCTTGGTAATCTTAGGATCATAATACTGTTAGCGCAACCCAGGCTTGTTTATACGTATTCAATAAACTAGTGAAGCAAAAAACTTGTAAATAATATTACGGGTCAAGGATCATCGATGGGCAAAATCACAAAAGCAAAGAGCGTAACGTGATGGAACTAGCAGGAGAATGTGAAAGGAAAGTAAACGGGCAGCATAGATTAAACGAAATCTACTTTATCAACATAGCATACTGTAATTATGATAAAGGACGAATACAACGATCGAGTTTTGACCTCGTTCAAAGTTGTTTCACTTCATACAGTGAGGTCCAATGGTTGACAGTATTCGGATGAAGTAGCTTAATATCATTGTGAATGTGAATGATCAACCACTAAACAAATATCAATCCAACCATTTCGCGTTTAGATGTGGGTTCAGACCCTGATCTCCTAGTCTTTGTCCACCTGTTGCAAACTAATTTATGGCAGTAACTGAATGCGGATTGGCTATTAGCTATTGCGTGCAGTTGCCTTGTATAAGATACAGGAGGGTCTCTAACAGAGAGAGAGAGACAGAGAGAGACAGAGAGAGATTAAGGGTCTCTATGAGGCTTTAATTGAAGCCTATGCGGGGTAATAAATTTAGTAAGTACGAGAAACTGATAGGATATGCAAGGTTATATTACACAGGGCTATAAACATAAGAGTATCAGCAAATCATCCGTTGTACACAACAAGCATATCTTGTTGGTCAATCCTGCGTTCCACGGGGGCATATATTTAGTAGGTGTTCTGTTATTGTCTGTTGTCTACTACCGAACTAACACTCAACAGCCAAAACAAGGAACTGTTAGAAATCGTCGAAATACAGAATCCATTCATTGCCCAAATACCGACTTTCGTCATCGACGATATACAGACTTACATCGTCTCTGATATACAGACCCTAGTCCTCGCCGAAGTAGAGACCCTGGTTATAGTTGATATACCGATTCTAGTAATTTCTGTTCGGGAATAAAGATCTCTACTTTTGCGTACATATTAGCTGAATGCACTATAAGCCGTTAACAAAACAAACTGTACCATAGCTATTTTAAAGGAAGAAACTGTCGCGGGAAAAAACTGTCGCGAGAAAAATTTCGCGACTTTCGCGACAGTTTCTTCCCTCAACAGTTCGTTTTTGGCCCGTTCGCGACAGTAAATTCCCGCGACTTTCAAATTTTGTCAGAAATATCTCAACACAGTTATTTATTTTTTGAAAATTGTGTGTGAAGTTTCCCATTTAAAGTATCAGTGACATAACATACTTTCAATTTTCGAAAAATTATTATTTGGTTTCGTTTAAGGTTCGCCGTTTGCGGAGAGAAGAGACCAAAATAGTTACTCGCCCAGCAATTCGCGACAGTTAGTTCCCGCGACAATTAAATTTTCCAGCGTTCACGACAGTTAACACACAAAAAAATCAAAGCATTCGCGACTTTTCGCGACAGTTTCTTCCCGCGACAGTTTCTTCCTTTAAAGTATTGTTATGACCTGGCAATTGCCGTCCTCAAAGTAATATGATGGTGCATGATTTAGGAAGTCTAATGAAAGTGTGGACTTCAAGCTTAGGTTGCAATGCAATCTTGGATGGAGAGGACGAAACAAACGAAAGTTAAGATTGCATTGGAGCAATCATCCAATCTATTCATATTTGTAGAAATTAAATACTGCTGAAGTTACTGTGTCATTTTTCAACTGCCGAACCTAGGTTCCAAAATTAATCTAGACATTGGCGTTTTGATTTCACCAGTCAATCTCTGGACATCATTAACTCCAAGTAAGAGGAAATTTTAAAGATTATATTCATTCGATAAATGAGGTATCGGTTCTACCTTGCTATTAGGAAACGGCAAGGCAAAGCCTGATCCCTCGATATCGTCTACTACAATAGATATACACTACTTACTCTTCGCTGCTGCTCTAGGATCATTGGTGCTTCTCTTTGCTCAGAATCATCATGGTTTAGATTACGTAAAATCTATTCCAGATTACACTTTTAAGTCAAACTATAAAATAGTACATTCAGTTCCATGTATGAAATTTATAAATGAGATTTACAAATTTTATACTTAGAGGTTTCCTTGGGGAGAACGCCAAGAAGGAAACTACAATTGTGACAACGTTTCGTCTTTTCTTAAAGACTTCGTCAGGTCCTTGTACAAGAAGAAGTGATGAAATACGTCAAAGAGAGGGGGAAAAAAGAATATAGCAGTAGAATAGAGATTGAAGAAAGCTGGTATCGTTGGTGTTCTTTCTCTACAATTCGGGGAATAAATGGAGTCCTACATCCGGATTGAAATCGCTTGGCGATATTCATCGATATGGTTAGTAAACATACAATTCATAATATTTAAAAAAGTGTTCGCTGGGCTGTAACGAATAGATATATTACATACGAAGGGAGCTCTTAAAATATGCCACGGAAATAATTAAGGTATATAAATGGATTTTGCACTTCTCCTTATCGCATTGGAATTGACTCATTAGATTAGACCAGACCAGAGGGCAGCTCTATTGCGTTTTGTCACAACTTGCCTTTTTAACACTAAAGAATGGTATATGCCTGACATGCACAAAAAGCAATACTGTCTATTTTACCGCCTTACTTTGCCAGTTTTTTCAACTCAAGTACGAAGCACTCGTTCATATTATGTCGTCAATCGTCAAGCACAGGGGTCGAAATAAGCAAATTTTTGGTCAGAGGCAATTTTGTCAAATTTTCAAGTTTGATTATTTTGCTTCTTATTTCAAGATATTTTGAGTTCTTACCACCAAATTTTCCCAAAATTTAAATTTGCCAACCGCTACCCCACTCCCCCATTTCTAATAGTTTTCATCGATCAACGCCCGCTATTTCCATCCCTCTGACGCATCTAACATAAGACTTGCCACCTTTAAAGATAATTGTCGAGAGCATCCATTTATATTTTAACGTCGAGGTCAACAGCTTGACCCCCATAGTTAACCAAATGTATTAGCAAAACGACTTTTAAAGCTGCAAAGCCTCATGGTTAATTCGTTTGCAGAAAATGTGTGGGGTAAATCCGTACATCAAAATAATGGCAATTGCTATTATTCCGTGGGAGGATTTACTTTTGACTAAAAGTCGATATCTTAGCTACCGCACACATCAACTACAGTCCTGGCATTTAAAATTACAACATATACCATCCATAATCATTATCCCTCAAAAATAATATCCTATAAGTGTTACAGCATATCCTATGAAATATATAAAGCTTCCGGTTTTCAGTAGAATATGTATGGGGGATAATAAATCCACGACGCAGCGAAGTACGATCTATTAAAAAGTTATAATGGAGCAGAACGATTAATTTATTTTCATAAAGGATAAAAATCCTAATATAGTGATCATCAGTGGTCGAGTTGTTCTTATAACTGCCAACTTAATGCCTTCTCAACACCTCTCATTAAGGGACGTAATGAAATGTTTACGGTCTGGTCCAATAAAATTACAAAATCCAGGTTACTCGTTCGCGACATTGGGGCTTAAAGAAACAAATGTGTGAAAGGAAAATTCTTATTAGCCGCATTACTTAGCGAACCATTATAAAACCAACGTTCCCTCCTATCCACAGAGTACTAAAAAGAAATACACTATTGCCGTACATAATACGGTGCCACACATACCGACCTTAATAAATGATTGCAAGTGATTCGACTCAGCCATTCTTTCAATACCTGCTACAGTGCCAGTGACTCCAGTAAGAGCGTTCGTGTAATCTTCAGATATTGAAAGTTACGAGAACGACTCCTACAGGAAAGACGCGATCCCTATTACGGGGTAAGCTTCTACTATCTTCACTTAAACAATAATTTGTACCATTACTACACTCATAAATGACCACTTCATAACTTGAGCAAAAAGTGCTACATGCTAACAAGTCCCGTGTAAACTCTCGCAATACAATACAAACTGTTGATCCCCAAAAGGTACATCCTCCAAATTGCTCTGTAAATACTCACTGGTAACAGGTTCATTGCTATAATTATGAATTTAAAGGAACACAATCTTTCGATTTTATCACTTGGCCAATGATGAACATAACAAATCAATTTGAGAATATGACATTCCTTGCTAGGGAGGTGATCAATCCCGAACGCTTCAAATAGCATTGGGATTCATTGTTCGATGTATGGCCACAGATGCTACGCAAAGTATACCGTCTGATCGCTACACTGATACTTGTACCGAATTATGTTAAAACACGGCAAGCAATAAGCTGCGGTTGGTGTACAAGGCCTACGGTAAGGATCTGCTGGCACAAATTAACAACATGACGTCTTCTGCAACGATACGAAAACGTCACCTTCTTGGGTCTTATTCCAAATGATGACAGAAAATAAATTTGTTATCAACAAACAACAAGAGAAATACTTTTAGAACCAGGGGCATCAGCACAACTATCAAAACTGTGGACGGTTGCAGTACCTGTTGCAGTACCTGTTGCAGTACCTGTTGCAGTACCTGTTGCAGTACCTGTGGCAGTACCTGTCGTAGTACTTGTGGCGGTAC
>JAAAKM020000498.1:12144736-12156922 GCA_010016025.2 Alatinidae sp. Z8VKAUB7J3
GCAGCTGGCACAATTCTGGCGTAATTATGCGGGCAGGGTACTTTGTCTCAGAAATTACGACTGTTCCTCAAGGACCAAGCGAAAGTTGTTGCATGGAATCTACAATTTCTAGCAAGGAAATGATCTTTTGTCAAGTGCACGTGGGACACTACTGGCAAAAATGTATAAAAGTCAGTGTGTGGCTGTAGCGGATATTCTTTGCAAATACCCTACGTTAAACAGTGTCCTCACACACAATGTTTCAGTATCAATTTTGCTCCATCAATCATAATAATTTCACAGCATTTAATCAACTCCAGGACGGCTGCAGTCCATTCTTTTACATGTGAGAGTTTCAAAGAATAACTTTCCTGTTCCTGTTGAAATTTTTGAGCCTTCCGTCGCATTCTGCATCCCAAAGTCTCCTTACCCTATACAACTGACGTATTTGTACTCGGTAAAGTTGAACCGGACAAAAGATACCGTAACTTCGAGCAAATAAACTTTGAGTATAAGTGCGATAACGTCATTGGCCACTTCAAATCATTGCCCATCCACTTCCCTACCAAGGAACGTCATGGACATGTCCAGGTATGTTCAAACAAATAAACATTATAGTATTATCAACTCAACGAATCAGAAAACATTATGCAAAATTATACAAACGACACACCCTTGAACGATGCTTCACTAAGAAAGAAACATCTTTTTGTGGTACGAAAATGCCTAAAAAACTAATATAAATAAAGACTCTACTTGACAAATTCAGTATCTTCGGCAAATATGCACGGCATTATTTACATAATTTATGGAAATTGTACAGCTCGGGACCGCAAGGCAATCCTTCAGAACCAGAGCTCCTAAGCTCAATGATGCTTTGAATACTAACGCTTGTGGATACAAACGTGCTGCATAAACTACTATTAGCAAATATTGGTGCACGACTTTACAGCCTTGGAAAATGTGGAATCATACATATGAGCTATGGAATACATCATTTTGATGTCATCTGGAATCTGTGCTGTCAGGAACTGTGCCACCTGGCAGTTGGGTATCCCGATTACATACCGCTTGGCTAGAATTACCAAGGTCTTAATAAATTAAAACTGATGGTGCCTTCTAGCAATATCTAAGCTTGACCTGGGGTCAGTATCCTAATGATCTTCAGTGTACGATGCAGCATACTACCTAATTCTTACTATCCAAATTGGACCCTTTGGAGCTGCTGAAAATGGACATAAACCCAAGTCCACCGAACGTATCACCCATGTGAAAAGCTCTACCGAATTTGTCTAATCCACTCTCTGCAGAAGATGAAGTTTCTTTTCGCCCTGACCCTTTGTCTAACGATGTTTCATACGTGCTGTTCGGCCTCTTAGCATCTTGTAGTCGGTTATCTCCACTTGGGCCGCTCCCTAGGAAAAGGTTCTTTAAAAACCCTGACGGCACTTTGGGGGTGGCAATAGCACCCTTGGCTCTGCTACCTACATCACCCGCACTTTCACGAGTGGTTCCTGCACCAAAATATTCTGCAATACCGTATGGATCGAAACTTGAAAATGTTGAGGACGGCGGGCTTCCCTTAGTATGATCATCTGAGTTCTTCAGCAGATCTGTCAAATTTCCACTGCTGTTCGTGCGACGCCGGAAACCTGAAACCGCAGGTACGTTGTCCAAACTAGCAACACTGGACGTGCTGTCACCAATACTGTTCCGCCTTGTTCTGCCTAAATTTACAGCACTCGACGTTACTCCTGGGTCGATGACACCTAGCTTGCCGAGATTTTCTTTGGCAAATTTTTGCAAATCCCCACTGCTAAGCGATTTCGTGATCGTGCGATGGGGTTGCGAACTGCTGCTACCGGCAATTCCGCCAAATGAGTTATCACTCGGTGCTGTGGGTACATCATTGCTACTACTTCTCACCATTCGTCCAAAGAGACTCGACGTCGACGATCTCCCAAGCTGGAGCGAGCCACGCAATAGAGTTGGAAGCATACCTGGTGCCAATGTTGGGTTGGGAATGTTAACGAGCATTTTGGGCGGTGGCAAAGATTCTGATTTTGGAGATTTCTCTTCTTTCTTGTTGGCAACCATGTCCTTGGTCTTTAAAAGCTCCCTTAAACTTGGCCTGTCTTCTGATGTTGACTCCTCTTCAATCTTGGCAGCAGCTAGTTTTTCAAGAACTTTGGAGAGCTTTGGCATGTCAGGATAATCCTTCTTGGTTGGTGTCTTACCATTGCCCTGCTTCCGTTCTTGCAAGCTATTGGCTGATATACTCTGGAGAATTCTCTTCCCTGTCTGTGCTTCCACGTTGACTTTATTCATAGCGTTAGCTAAGATATCAATCACTTCTGCTTTTGACTTCCCATTGTCGTCTTTACTGAGCAATTCCCTACCTTCACGAAGTGACGCTAGTATTGACGAACTCCTGGTGATAATTGTACGTGGTTTACCTTGGGACTTGCTCCTAGCCTGTTTTGTAGGATCAACGGGTTTTAAAAGACCTTCCTGGGAGACCGAGGAGAGACCCATTGCGGGCTCGATGGGTGCCTTTTCATCAGGCTTTACGATGCTAACAGTTGGTGCTGGACTTCCTTTGGGCGTACTACACTTGTTCCTGACAGACTGCGTTACTGGCTTAACAACATTGCTCCGTTCCGTGTTAATCCGTGGTGTCGTCTTCTTCTTCACTCCACCAGCAGATGGCATTGGTGCTATCGCTGGAGGTTTTGCAGAAAATGAGATACCTCCCTCGTCATCTGTACCCTCTTCACCATGGAAGATGTCGTCCTCAAGGTCTTCAAGGTGAATTCCTGTCAGCTCTTTATCTTCTGGGGAGTTATTGGGGGACTCAGTGATATTGAGGCCTGCATTCACATTCAGTGAAGCAAGATGTTGCCATTGATGTAGCGTCTGCGATCCTGAAAAAATGAAAGTCATAATACTAGTTAAGAAGTGCTTTTTATGAGACTCGTCTAATCTCCAATGTGCAGCAAAGTACTAGGAAGTCATTTGGCTATGTTCATTTTAGCAAGAGTATTACGAGAGACAGAATCTTGTAACTGAACAAACTCGGTTAAAGACGCGACGGCATCTGGAAATTTCATTGCCTTCAAGGTAGCCTCACACAAAATTTGATGTGAACAGATAAACATCAGTAAGACGTGTGTCTATGAAAAGGCGGGGCTCATCGTATCCGCAGCCACATTCGCACTAATATGTATTAGTCTTGCATTTTTTACTAGAGTCTTAAGAATAGTTCATGCTTTTCGGTGTTTCTGGATACTTCTAGCGATGCACCTTTGACGAGACAAACACTTATCAGGAGATGACCAAGTCTACTTCACAACACCATTTATAATACTTTATAGAAAAGTGTCGTAAACATACCTTCCATAGGTTTCACAATCTGCAGCCTTTCTGGAGCAAACGGTCTTCGCCTTCGACTTCCAGTGCTCTCTGAAAACAAAATGTTGTTTACACATTAAATTTACATTTAAACACGTTAAATGGAGTATGAAAGAAACAACTCGTATCACTATGCGTTAAGCATTCATACACTTTCGAAAATAACAATTTTTCCTTAGAGAAAGAGATTTATGACAATATCAATGAGGCATTACAAGGAGCTGGGACAAAAAATGAATCGTTAGAAATTCAATAAATATGTAATTACGCGCCAGACAGCCTACTACAGCATAACTGCAGCTTTGGAACAATTACTAGTACAAGGAGTAACGCCTGTTTTTTATACTAGGGTATCATTTCTGCTGCATTGGTACAAGCAATAAGTGCGGAATTTGATCTCTTGTCACACCAATGACAATTCTTTTAGAGTGATCACCAGCACGCAACCGTACCAACTTCACAGGCCCAAACCTAGGTAAGGTCTTCAAAAGCACGGAAAATAAACACGAGGAGCTATGAGTAACTGGCTGACATATTAAAGATAAACGCACTTTGCGCATAAACCAAAACTAAAAGTTCTGCGATGAAAAGCATTTATCAGCGAGGCACTAAACGGATAATGGCCTTAAGTGAGGGTGGGAAGCAAAATGTCTGAAACATGAACAGAAAGTCAAAGTTTAATCCATTGAATGAATCCAAACAGTCGGCAGCCTGTGTTATGGGACTAAAAGTCGGAGGTCGGCCGGACTAAATGGAACCGAAATTTCACAGGTAACGATTACGTGCCATACGGCCTATGACACTACCGGATAAAGGACATAGCCATGGTCCCAAACCACTGACGATAAAAATGATGACCTACCTGCAATCTCGATTGATTGCGCGAGTGACCCTGCATCTGACACTGAGCTATCATCCGACATAATACTTTGCAACTCTGACCGGCTTCCGGAAAGTGGTGAGAATCTCCCAGAATTTGGCCGCGACTCGCTACCTTTCTCCAACAAACGATTGGCACGCCGGATGGTATCCCAAACTTTTGTATCCTGTTTTCGCTTTGCCTCTGCAGTATGCAAATCTTTACGAACGCTTTCTTCAATCTCCATTGCTAAGGAATCCTGAGAAGACACGACAACAAAAGGTATCACATCTGCACTAAACAAGAACTTTTTAACTCTCATATTGACAACATATCTACCAATGTTTCCCTACATGAGTGCAACGCACTATTCTTGTTGTTCTCAAGATCTAACTTGGAGATCTAATGGTCAACAAACCTCTTGGCCTTTAACGAAGGGCAGTACTTAGGACTCTGGTTTCTTTCTTTTACATTAATTCCGCTTACAATGCATCTAGTCATATTTAAGCTAACTTGCATACCACGACCCATCTATTTCACGCATTAAGTGCTAGAGTTTTCAAAACACTGCGCCGTGCCTCTCCAATTTAACTCAATTTCGAATGTGTTAAATACCTGTGAAAATTTCACAAGATGCCTAACCAGACGATCCGCAAAACAGTCGAAACAAATGTACATACATTTTTAACCAGGAAAATCTTTTTAAAAAAGTGTATACGGCTTCTTCACTAATAAACAAATACAGTAATCTTTAGCTGCGTAATCGTGGGGTGTGTAGAACATTTACAGAAATAAAGGGACCAAACGCCTTCAAGAAAAGCATTCTTGCAGGCGACTACAAGAGAGTATAATAACTTCCGCGCATAACCTCATACGCAGGGGAATATTCCTAAACAAGATTAACTGTAGAATAGGGCTCACAAATGGTAAAGCTTGAAGACATTTGAAGACCATGACCTCGCATCTCGTCAAAATCTAACAGAAGACATTAGCTAAGTCTTTTCGGACGCTAAGAACCCTCTTTCTCTCTTACCTGGTAGAATCCTGAGGAGCAGCTTTCGGATGCCCATGAACTTTGTTCACTCAGTCTGAATTCGAATAATGAGAGGAAAATGCACATTAATGGCAAGATTGACACGATCTATTTCAATGTATCAACAAATAGTGATTGCTATGGTTCCTTTCAATCTACCCACGCCCTACACTGAGAGGTGTAGTGCAGGAAAGTAAGGTAAGCCTAAAAAGTAAAGGCAGAAGAATTGAACTGAAACGCTTATATTTCGCGCGTAGGCATGTAAGTTATATTATGTTTTTAATGTAAAAGTTAATTGATCCACAGAACGAGGAGCTATCAATTTTTAACAGCAACTCACAGTCAATTAATTCGCCGAGATTGACGACCCCATAAAATCCAAAATCGCTTAAAGTAGTGGTCGAACTTGCATCTTGTCAACTATCGGTAGGATTTCGTAACATCTATTGCTTATCAGTTCGCATATCTGATTTTTCCCATAAATTGTCAGGATATGCTATCTTGCGATCTAACATTACAATGGCAAGATGATTTCAAACGTCAGAGATTGAAAGATTAAACTGTGATATCAAACTATAAGTGTAATGCGTAAAAGAGAAGAGAATGAATAACTATAAGCTTTTATATTGTTTACTTTCACGACCTTCACTAATTTAATGACACGGAGGCAATGCCCCCCTCCCTTCTGAAGATTGTTTCGCCCTCTAAAAAACGCTTACGTTTCAAAACTTTATGGGGAATTAACAAATTCCACTCTGCTCCCCCCTTACTGCAATCGACGCCGCCTAATGTTACTGATAGGCTAAGCGACTGAAATGATACCATATTGAAACAGTTATGTTTTTTCTCACAAAGTCAAAATTTGAACACTTGTAAATATAGTTAGTTCAACAATCTGGTGACTCGTCACCCGTCTGTCGAACACTTTCAATATCTTGTATTCCATACTTATTCTTCGTCGACAGGCAATGTTTGAGGCTTAGCCATGGACCGAATACTCTGCTGTGAAGTGGTTTCACAAACAGTAGGTCTCGCCTACATATGCACCCACCAATTAAAGGCTTGGATAGGAAAACAGGGACTGCAAAATCAAAGCATGTCCCGCAAGAAATCGCCAAGAAGCTCCCATACTCCTACTTTATTAGTAATTTCTTCATATGTATGCATTATACCATCTACTAGAGGTTGAATAATACTTACTCGACCTTGGACCGCAATGTTTTCATCTCCTCCTATCGAAAGAACACAATAAAACAAGTTGGTGTTAAATTAAAAACAACAGCAGGGGATCAGTAGCAAGTCATGATTTACTACTTGCGCCGTTCAGTCGACCAATCGTTGGGCCGACCTGTCCCTTCATCTGCGGCCACTCAGTTCAATAAGACCCCTGTCCACTCAAAGCTAAGCATTGACATGAAGGAACCAATCTTACCTGGTTGTTCTGGAGGAGTTCATAGCATTCACAAAATTTTCTTTGTAATTCTATCACCTGTAATGAAATAAAACGTAAAATTACTAACACTGAAATTGCACTACACAACAAAGTCACTACAAACGCTGAAAGATTGACATGTTCAATTGTTTCAATGTTAGAGTAAGATGAGCGTCGTACAACGATACATGGTTAGCGCAATTGGAGATATGTTTTAAGACCTTTTAAATTGTTTTCGACTATGTCGCAGCTAAGAGTGTAACCTTTGTTTCCTAGGTACAAAGTATCTTGGGGGTGAGTTGGTAACAATTTCAGTAGGCACTATGGAAGCAACGTACTAGGTAAATAGCTTTTCTATTGTTTGTGCTCACATTCGCCCCTATTCCTATTTCCCAAATCTCTAACACGTCACTTTTTATTACATGCAACATTATTCTGTTTTCGTCAAACATCTAGTACATGCGTTCACCCACATGTAGTTAGTTGCAGCGGTAGCTGGTCCAGATAGCCACATTTTTTACCTCTGAATCTTCGAACTTCCATAGGTTTGCAGTGCACTCCATGTCCCATTGGTTTTACTACTTACCTCCAAACGGAGTATTGTGGCTAGTAGAGAGTGAATTTTATCAGTAAATCAATATCTGGCCCATAGAATGCCCATGGATCACCCTGCAAAATCAATATTTACTAAGAATTGCAGCTTGTGTTAACACTTTATTTATACTTACTTAGCGTCACTTATAGAGTTAAAGTTCATACAGCATTAAACCATTATCGACTGCGTGGTCTCAAGATTTCCTTCCAACACAAAAACATATATTCATTTCCTTGTCTTCTTATACCCCAAACTATTACCAATACAATTGATATCAAATTGTGACACATTACAGTCTAATACTACTGATATACTCATACCTACAAAATAGACTCAATTGCATACCTGCGTCTTAAGAAATTCCTGATTTTGTTGGGACTCTTCAAGTTGGACCTGAAGCTCCTCATTCTCTGTGCTTAACTAAAAAGTTGAATCGAGAAAGAGTAGTTAGATACAAAGGTCTGCATAAATAAGTAAAAGATACTGACAACGAACTGAACGGGTTCACTTGGAGTTATTGCGCATATGATACACGAGGTGACTGGACTCGTTTTGTTCCACTCTAAAACAATAAAGGACGAGTCATTCATACTGTGGATAAAATCAAATTTTGCATGTTTACGACTGCAGATTAAGCCAAATAAACCCCATAAACCGCTTGCTTTTTCACTGAACTCTAATTTTAGGTATTTACTTCTCATCTTGACTCAATAAGATCAACTCAGACTAGCTACGTATTTTACAATGCATACTCTCTTTTAATCCTACTCAAAGAAGACCTGGAAAGACAGCTATCCCTAGAAGACGGCTTATCAGTCTCCTTCGCCTTGTTAAACCGTAACCAAGCAACAAAGCCTAACACTTCAAGTGGTTATCTAAAGGTTGCATAGCTTAAGGTCAGACTATCGAAAAGTCTCATACAGCCTCGTACTGAATGCTAGCTACCAGACATTGTGTGCAGAAATCAGTGTTAAGCCCAGCAACAGCTCAGTGTATATAAGACCTATCGAAGTCTTGCAGTAAGAGGGCACTTAGTCGAAACTGTAGTCTCCTTGTTGGTGTTTTCCGTACGTCCTCAGAGTTGGGTAGAGATAAATTGGGTCATCAGAGGCTGGTTGATGGAATTACAGTCACGATAGTTTGGGGATCTGGGTCCGAATCCTGGCAGCAACGTTTCTTGATTTGACTGGCAAGTTTTCAAACCAAGAAAGGAGCAAGTAGTATTCATCAAATGGTGGTTCAGTCTACAGATCCTTTTTAATCGCACGATTTAAATTTCATGCTCTATCTGAAACCAAAAAATTTTATTATAATGGCGAAGATACATACAACCCAAAGAAGTGTTTTCGTTGTTCAGTAGTAGCAATAAAAGTGATAATTTTGGTAGATTTCGTTTTATACAATGCAAGTTCTTGTTAAAATTACATCTTTCGCGTCAGGAAAGACGGCGCAAAACATACCTGTCGATGATTTCGCTGTAGTTCCACAACCGTCGTTATTAGTTCTGTAATTTCTTCCTGTTAAAAACAAGGTTTGAAGTATACCTCTGAATAAATAATTTGTAACTGGTATATGACAGACAATAGAAGACTTCGATTCCAAATATGAACTTTCAATGATAATGTCAAAACTGTTATTCTCTCTTGTGACAGTATCTCTCATCAGTTGAGTAAAGAAATTAATTTCTGTAATTTCTTCCTGTCAAAAACAAGGTTTGAAGTATACCGCTGAAGAAATAATTTTTAACTGGTACATGACAGCCAATAGAAGACTTCGATTCCAAATAAGAACTTTCAATGACAATGTCAAAACTGTTATCCCCTCTTGTGACAGTATCTCTCATCAGTTGAGTAAAGAAAATAATTTGTAATTAGTAACACATAAAAACATTAAAAATGCACTTTCTATCATCATAAATATCGGTCTGTACTTTCATGGCCGCAGTACTGTTACACTTATGAAAATATAAATGTTAAAGCTACTATTCTCACACGGGTTATTAGATACTTATTAAAAATGCTGTGAAAGCAAACACGTATATATTCTTGAGATAACCAAAATTCGAGTTTTTCCCATCAAATAATAAATTCCAATCTTTTTCTCTTTTCATGACTCGATAGGTAGCCAATGACCCTCTAATGTTTGCTCTGTTTAACAAATATGTTTGTTCGTCTTAACAAGCAACAGAAGGTTGCACTAAACTAAGGAAGGTATGTTTAATTCATTGCTCAATCCTTTGACAGTCATTTGCCTTTATTGCAGTTTCATACAGCCTGCATTGAACTAGACTAACTACCACAAGGTAAACAATACTTAATGAAGTCTTCACAAGAACACAAGGACTTTCAGAGTACGACTCTCTCGGTACTTGATATGGAATAGAGGTGGTGGTATTGAAAAGTACCAAACTTTATTTACGGCTTTGCCCCCTTCATCCATACCCGAGCTGACTTACGATTCTAAAATGACTGGACACAAAATTTGTAATTACCAAGTCAATGTCGAGGTCATTGTCGATGTCAATTGCTGCAAGTATAAAGAATTTTTGTAATGGACACAAAATAAATAACTTTCCCTATCTTTCATCTGTATTCCATGAACAGAAAATTACCAAAATTTGTTACATGTCACCTATACAACATACGAGTTGGTTTAACACAACATAATGCAGTTTTCAATATTCTGTATTCAAATAACAGGCAATTCTAAATGATCACATACCTGTTGTTGCACGTTATCTTCAAACTTTAAAGCTATTTCATCTGTTAAATTTGTAATCTGCGACTTAGCCTCAGCTAAATAGAAAGATAGCCCATTTTAGATAATGTTACAACCTTGAGGCATAAAATTCATTAAAGGAGTAAACTAAACAATGTCCGCTTTCGAACACATTTTTCGTTAATACGAATACTGATACCATTGCAAATGAGACGTTATTTTGGTCAGTAGTAATGGAAAAGCGAATAAAGCAGCACCTTATAAGCACCTAAATTCCTTAGGCAAAAAAAAACACACAAAAACAAAGGAACCCTCGAAAATCTAAGCGACCTTGCCAAATGAAAAGTGCAAAAACACGGGTCTTGCTTAATAAGTATGATCATCATTATCGATTTGTATAACTAAATTGTTATTGTTTGTAGATATTGCGGAACGAACTTCCCTTTGAAACAAATGGTCGTGATAATCTGCCATAAGATTTTCTGAACAATAAAGTCACCGCTTGAGAACTGGGAATCTTTATAGAGTGGCTGCAACACTGTGTATGAGTATCTACACAGATGCTGCTGGGCTTAGAGGATGCCAAGGTTTAAAAGATACGTTCCATTGTTACCATTTTAGAAACTTTTACTGTCCTTATTAAGTTAAGAAAACGAAAACATCCATGACACTCTCTCATATCACCTATCCACCTTAAAATAGCGGGCTAACAGTAATCCAATAGGGTACTACTTAGAAAACAACGAAAATTCAACAGGATTTCACATCGATTTACTTACACAATTGCCTGATACAGTCCATGACTAATTCCTGTTCTTTTGCCTCTGCCTCATCTGTAAGGTTTTTAAAGCTTAATGCCTTGAGAAAGAAAAGATATCGCGCAATGAGAGAATCGCCTCGAAAATAGAAACTAAAACCAAGCAAATTGAAGGCAAGTATGTAAATCTAATAGTAGACAAGGATAGTAGCAAAATACTTGGGGCAGCTTCCTCGGTTACTTTGTATTAACTAGACACCGGGTAATCAACAGGAACAGAAAGCCAACATGAAAACCTTACTGTAAGATTCCACACCGACAAAAGAATCCTTATTTTACTAGAGTCAAAGTCATAATGCAACAAAATGCCAAAACGAGCCCTGGAGATGGATCCCTTTAAAAAGAAGTCTGCTAAATATTTACATTAAAATCGGTTCTCTTTATCAAATATATGAAACGTCTTACGTGCCACTCCACGTCTTGGTTCTTACACGACACATCAGCTACATAGTTTGCTTTCTATCTTGCTTCTTAAAACGGCACACTATGACACCAGTGTTACTAATCACATAATATGAATATACTTTTTAAAAATAGTTGGAATAACAGAGCCAACACGTGTAACGCAAATTCTTAAACTTTTTGCACCAATTCTATCTTTCTAACTAGTCGTTCAGATCTGATAGTAATATTTTTGACTAATACAGATATTGTTGTTAATTCCAAATAATTCCAATCTAAACCTTGTAATTTGCAACATGTTTATACGTTATGAATAAAGCGACATTATAAGAGCCTTCTCCAAGAACATTGAAGTTCGCACGCTTGTTATTTGGAGTTGAGTTAAGGCTTGGGGCGTTGTCAAACAATTTTTGGAGACACTAAAACGCGAGTGCATCATGAGGGCAACTACTTGACACTTGGTTCGCACTGTGGACTTTTCCTGAAGTTTTGCACATTTAAGGGCCGGTAATCGAGTAGAAGCACGAGAATGAAGTAGGTCCTTGGTCAAGTTCCCACCAGTTGTATTTGGTCAAGACAACATTTTGTCCCTAACAGTATCACCATTTGGTAACGACGAAGTCTACAATAATACATCACAATGAAAAACGCGTGTGTCAGTGTAAGATCTCATTACATATCCGCATACTTGCAGCCAAACTTTTAAAATCGCACTATTCTTATCAGCTAATAACATACTGCACTAACCTCAGTAAACAGTTCATTATTTTTCAGTTCTAATGTTTTACAACGTTGTTGTAGCAGTGTGATCGACTCATCCTTGCAATTTTGTTCACTAAAGGAAAATATGAAATAACATTAAGATCAGTAATAAATAAAGCCATATAACGTTAATGCTTTATATCTCGCATCAGTTCGCCCAAAGATAAGTTGAGAGCGA
>JAAAKM020000498.1:12175772-12189920 GCA_010016025.2 Alatinidae sp. Z8VKAUB7J3
TTTATACGCCCAACCATGCTAAAAAGTATAACTAGAAGAGAGTAAAGTTGTAAACCTTATAGACTTAGGACTGTGACATTGTACCGAATGTTAAAGGTAGTGTCATATGATAATTTATACGCCCAACCATGCTAAAAAGTATAACTAGAAGAGAGTAAAGTTGTAAACCTTATAGACTTAGGACTGTGACATTGTACCGAATGTTAAAGGTAGTGTCATATGATAATTTATACGCCCAACCATGCTAAAAAATATAACTAGAAGAGAGTAAAGTTGTAAACCTTATAGACTTAGGACTGTGACATTGTACCGAATGAAAAAGGTAGTGTCATATGATAATTTATACGCCCAACAATGCTAAAAAATATAACTAGAAGAGAGTAAAGTTCGCCCCTGGCTAGCACCAACGGTAACAAATTCGTTGGTTTCACGCATTGAAAAGACGATAAAGTCTTGATAACTTGGGTGAGTTTACTCCGAATGTTATACCCATCATAGTAGCTTACAGGAGATATACTGGTTATGGATCCAGCTCCTCTTAACGCGCTTTTAGTAAAAATTTTCGAGATCATGCCAAGCGTCACCGAATCTTAAAAGATCAGACGAGCCCGATTTTTTGAAAAGCTTCTTCTCTTCTTTAATCATGTTATAATCATTCTGTCAAGTTTGGTTCCCTTGCAACGAATTTATTTTTCTCTATTGTTAAAAAGAAAATAATGTCAAACCTGCATAATTTCTAGTGAATTGCTTCCCATCCTACTGCTTTCAGGCAAGCAGATATATGTACTTCTCACGGCGAAGAAGCCCTATTTTAACTTTCCAGTTTTTGCGTTGGTATAAAATCATCACAGCACGTTTCAATGAGTTAAGGTCTACAATGTAGCTGTAAATATGATCTCTGTTCTTATTTAGTGTAAACATAATGTGATCTTTAGAATTAATTTTCATATCCAACAAGAGATGGCATGGAACCCTATTTTCATCAAATTTCCGGTGTCTGCTATTAGGTTTTTGTCCGTAAAATCTTATAATTAAGGTAATACTTGAAACTTGTATGAAATATTGGTTCCTGTTATTTTTTAGCTTTCTGATATTTAGATTTTATTCAGTTAAATCATAAAAAAGTCTTTTGAGGTTATATTTTTGAGAAAATTCTTGGTGGAATTGAAAATATTGACCATAAATTATAAGTTTAACGAGTGTATTTTACGCCTATATTAAATTAATGAGTCAAATAAACTCAGTTACTGTATTAATATTCTCAAGGCACTGATTTTATCAAGTTGTAAATCTACCCATCTACGGCACTGAGTCATACATAAAATGAGCCACGAATGTATACTCGAACCTCAGAGTGTTAAAAAATTTTCCTTCATTATGTCTTTTTTTAAAATAAGTCTTAACAAGTGCCAGAAAGCAGTGCCTGCGTCAACGTTATGGTAAGCTTGTAGTACTCTGCAGAAAGGTGATACCTAAACGAGGGTATCGAGGTGAGGTATTTTTCTTGCATTATCAGAGCAATGCCTCATTGGTGAACGTTTTGGGTAAATATTTAATTGCTATGACAGGATAAAAGAAAGTAGTAATTAGTCCATTAAAATTAAATGCAAAACTCGTGCCTATTAAGGTATAAAGAGGAGAGAGCAACTCTATACAGGTTCAAATATTCTAGCCCTTGTCAACTCAGTTATTACCATAGATGGTCGAGTTTGACCACCTCATGGGAAACAAACTTTCACTCATGACATATCAAAAATCTCTACTTTTAACATATTACTAAGTGGTAATATCTTTTCAATATCTGTTAAACTCATTTCTATCTTATATATATTTCAAGAATTGTAAAAGCATACTGTATGATGAGGACACCCGTGAGTTTTCATACCTCCCATGACTAATTGTTGGCTACTAGCACACATTGTTACCTGGGTGAATAAATGAGGATGCATATTGCAAGATATGACATGGGCGAGGAAATCTCCCGCCGGTTTCTATTTTTACTACCATCATAGAGTTTCTCAACCTGAAGGTATCCTAAGATAACATTAAGCAATATGGGAGCCTACTATTCACATGCTGGTTAAAACAAAATACCTTACGTTAATTAGACAGTTAGGAGCCTAGTTAGTTGGATTCAGGTGGCAATGTCACATAAAGAGCGGCAGGCATCATTAGGATAGACCAAGAATGATACCTTGACGAAGTTAATATATTTCCATCAGCTGAAAACAATTAGGAGAATAACCCTAAATTTCAACTTTCAAGACGATTCCATTCACGTGTTGTAGTAAAAGGACATTGTTGTCTTGCTTTCAAGCTTTTGTTTGTTTGTTTTATTTCTGCATTTATTCACATTAGCTCTTGCTGAATACAACAATTTTGAAGGATGGTTTCAATATTAAAAAATCGTGAATCTAATACAATGGCATTACATTTAGCCGTCGCCTATCGTTCTTGGTTAACTCCAAACTTCCAAATAGCTGTAGCAATACTTTTCTTAAACTTTTTTCCTGATAGAAATGTATAAATATCTTTTTGCTTTGCCATCAACCACGGTAATTAGTCTTGAAGTTTAGCGGATGGTGCTAAATACCTTGAAAGGTATCATTTAGGGAGGTACTGCTAATGCATTAGTTGTGGATTGATTTAATGGTGATAGCGATACCAAAGTGAAACAATCTTTCAATGGGATTCTTTAATGTTAAATTGATTGCCGCATGGCTCACATATATCTATGTATACATATGATATTTCACGAGAAAACTACATTGCTGACATTTAGAGAGAGTTCATCTTTAGAGAATTAAAGTTTAAACGTCAACAACGTACTATATCGGTTTGAATATTATAAATTTCTAATAAACAGATAGGCAGTAGCTCGTTGATATACTATTAAAGTATTTATAAAGTCACACGCAGATATATAGATATATGAACTGTATCTATGGCATATTTGTCTGAATAATTTAAATTATATGATGTGAAATATGGTATGCCCTGTACACCAACAACTTCACTTCAATACGGTTGTTACTTCTTTCCATTCAGGGGAGTCTTAAATTATCAAGGCTATGGAACTGAAAACATGTGCTAGTTAATGTTTCAAATAGATGAAGTTAGGGCAGTGGATTCCTAAATTGTAAAACTTTCACAACCAAAGAGCTAAGACTTCCCCTTTTGAACAGTTCTAATGGAAATAACCATAAAGAGTGATAAATGAGTAAAGATCGATCGATAATCTCAGGTTAAATATCATCTGTCATTTATAAATTTTAAATGTGGGATTGATAGTGTCCTATGTCAACAGATTCTTTGACTCAAGAAAAAGAGCAATGTGCTATTAGAGTCTCGTTATTTCCTTTTCTACGCTTTCCATTGCAACAATACGAATGGTTTCGATAAGAGAGTTATGCGATCTTTATCAAACATTTGATTAAAAAAAAAAAATATATATATATATATGTATATGTATAAATATTTATCATATTTATTCAGGCCTCGGCAGCCGACTAAATTATTTATATGCTTGTTACATTTTTTCCCTCTTCACAGAACAATAGTATCCGTCTAGATCAACATTATCTGCCAATACATCTTTGATTTACCAGAGCGAAAAAAAGAAAAACATTCATAGTTTTGAATTACCCAAAAACTGCTGAATTTAAATATGAAATTTTAATATAAGTTAGGTAAAGATTTACACAATTATAAATAGCTGCTGTAGTTTTATTCCCGTCTCTGTTTTCGTGTTTTATAATGTACATAGAAGAAAGTGCTAAAAAAGTAAGAATTTCTTATCAATTAAGTATTTTCCTTTGGTTGTGATCTACCTGCAATCAATTAAAACATATCAAAAAACGTTCAATGTTAATCACTTTAGATGGATCACAGAAGATCTTAAAAGTAGAAGCATGTCAAAAAATTCAAACACTGACCTTAAACAGTCGAGCTGGGATTGCACATGGAGACCAAAAGAGACCGTGTCTTCTCAGACAGTCAGTATGGCTACCAATCCGATCCATTTTGTCCAGTTTCAGCACTTACTCTCTGTAGATCCTTCCGGGTTTGGTACGTTTTGTTAAGAGACTCGCGTCTATGCCATGATATATACCTGTGCGGCTAGCTAGGGGGTCGACATCAGAAAGAAAAATATCACAAGCAAGATAAATTAAGAGCAACAATAATAGTAAACGAAAGCCACTATTTTGTACAATTATAAAAAACAAGACTTCGAATCATTTTTGCCTTTACATTCTTCTGTTCTTGAAATATGCTAAGGAGATCTGACTAAGAATGAGTGTCGAGTTCCTCTTCAGGTTTATTCGGTGCACCCTCTTAATAAGATCGATGTCAAGGAGGCAATTCATCACAAGAGTCATTCAATAGGGCGGGCTGCTTGTCATTCCATGTTGGAAATACTCATTGGACGGCGTTAAGTAAGGGAAGTTGCAGTTTTTATTAGTTCATCAACGCACAATTTCTTCTTGTTTATAAAATAAACTTTTCACTTACCTTATTAACTACTCCTTCGCAAAATTATACGAAATGTTATTGTGATTAGAGATATTTCACAAAAATCTCTGATGTTCTAACTCTAAAGCACTGACAGCAATTGAACGTCCTTATATTAAAGCGCTTCTAAGGCTTTCTCACACTGTTATTAGCAAGTGGTCAAGTTAGCTGTAATACTAAATCCTCTTCTCCTATTTTATTTTCTCGTGTCTGACTTAAAGAAGGAATTCTTTTTGAATTTATGACAGGTGTTATTGCAAAATGGATTCTATAATTAACACTGCGAACTAGGCTGCCAAAGGACTGCTTATCCATTCAAGGAACCGTCAAACAACTAAGATTTTATTATGAAAAAGCAGGGATTTGTTGATCTCCGAGCAAGGTTACCTTCTCAAACAAATATGAATATGTGAAATGGGCCTTCCGGTGTAGATAGACTGCTCAAACTCCTTCGAATGCTAATACGTCTTACACTCACCAAGAGGAAAACTCAAGATGATAGCTTTATAAGTACATGTTATTAAATTAATTTTCTATAACAGACCATTTATTATCATCAGTATAAAGTGGATTTGTTATAATAAGCGAAACATAAGATTTAAAAATATGAAAATGCAATTAAATGCGGAAAGTGTTTCATCACTTGAAAGCTGTAAATCGTTAAAATTTCGCACCTATTGTCAGGTACCCCAATACAAACAGGACGAGAATAGCAAGATTTTACTCCACTAAGCTTATAAAGATCTGAGAAAAGTGTAAGCCAGAAATGCTATCTATGTAGGCATTTGAAAGGGTTGAACTTCAGCCATCATATTTGCGTCTGCCAGAGCGGGCACACAATCTTTAAGAACGCATGATTTGGCTTTTTAACTAGAGGTGTTGGAATACTTTGTCCTTTAAGCCTTTACAATTGTCATAAAATAATAGAATTGGAAGCCCCTTATATTTTTTCTCACCTCATTCTTTATGCAGTATATAAACCTCCTATATTCTGTGTTTCGTTTACCAAAACATTACAGGTTTTATATTAATCATATGAGACTTTTAGAAAGCGTTTGCAGATAGGCCTCCTTTGACTTTCCACTTGAGATTAAGAAATGCTTATCGATTTCATTTGTTTGAAGTTTTGTGTTAACGAATTATGCTGCCTTACTATTTGCACTACATTCTAATATGTGCAAATATTAAATAATGCAGTTATATATAGTACGGTATCTTTGATGATAGAGGGAACTTTAAGCTGAGGCCACCTTTTCTTATCTTGATTTCCTCTCTTTAACGCCCTTTCGAATCGCTGAGCCAGCCTAGAATTTAGGAGCCTGTATTTAACTGTGATTGCTTAAAACCAAGACTGAAGGCAACTCCTGGCCTTGAAACGATTATCAGTTTTTAAAAAAGGGTAAGCCGTTCATATGGGTCGTCCGATGCAAGAGGGAAAATGTTCAACTAAAACGCCTAGGAGCTGAGGGAGAGGTTAAAGGGGAATTGTTACTTCTATACACCTCACGAATACAAACAATTCCTTAGTTAAAATAACACTAGCTCATTTTGGACCAATTTTAAATCTTCCTGTCCATTTTTGTCTTTTTGATTCTTACTCTCGTGGATGTTATCAGCAGGTCATAACACTAAAAGAACTTTTAAAAGAGAAAGGTAAAGGCAATGGTGTCGTTTATTAAGCTTTTTTGTAGATTGGCCATATGATAACCGTATCTCTTGTTAGAGGAAAAGGAAGTCTTTAATCACATTCTTTTTTCTTCTTATTTCAAAAACAGTTTCATTGGGCAGTGATGGTGTTTTGAAGACACCTTCCCGGGAAATGTTCTAAATCGCTTACAGGAACTATCAGTTAAAAATCCGATTTCCCTCCATACGCTGTCACTCTAATCAAATGATTTTTTCGTTGACAATAAAAGATTTTAATTCAGGGTCTGTCTTAACTACGTTGCCAACCCTTCCTTCATATTGCTTCAACTTTCAAATAATAATACATGCTTTGAGCTGTGTTCAAGATTGTCGCTGCATTTCTAATTCCATTCATAACTTCTGTCTTAATTCAATTTATCAGTCAATGGTTCCTGGACCACTACGGTTAAAGACCCAGTTTTTAGTATATGTAACGCCTAAACTCCCTTACTGCTCAAAGGTTCCAAAATAATATCTCTTCCAACACTTCTCCAAACGTTTCGTAATACTTTTGACTTTATTTCGCTCCCATGCCAAGTTATGTCTTATTTATAGGGATGTCTCAATCCAAGGGATGGCAGTGGTTGCTTGAAACAACCCTATATGCAACGCCCTGGAAAGCAACCTCAGTACTCCTGCAACACCTTACTGGAAATAAATAACATAACCAAACAGAAGCTGTAAAAAAAGACATGACTTTTTACAATATTGTTAGTAACCTAGAATAAATTAATTGAAATTTTTTATGGATTTGCAATCCCCTGTGAGCTCAATTGTAATCATACGTAATTACCAATCACTTTTACAAAAATTGCCATTCTGGATATTGCCAACCATTTTTTCTTTTATTCCATATTTCGAAATTATTTTACACAGCATCATGTAAGTAAAGAGTAATAAAAGAAACGTTTGTCTGGAGTATCTTTGCCCTATTTGCATATCTCTTGGTCACTTTTTTCTGCCTATGTTGGTATTGTGTTTTTGTGTGCATCTTCATCCTCTTTTAGTATTTTTTTAGTCGCATTCCTTACTCTGTTTTCTTTTTCTTTTTGTCTTTATGTGTTTCTCCGTAAATTTCATTATTTGTATCTTTCGTTTTGTTTCTTCTATTTTCTGTTTTTGTCTACTACCATGCTTACTCATCATTTCACTCTTACTTACCATCTTTCCTCACAGCATATTTGCTCTGCAGCTAATTTATTTTGCTCTCGTGAGGCTTCTTACTTAAACAATATAGTTTTAGTGAAATATAAGACTCGGTTACTGAGGTCTACCTACAAACGCGCAAAAGTGTCATTCCCTTCATGAGAATACCATGTTTAGTTCTACTGTGAAAGATAAAGCATGGTACCTCGATAGTATTCCTGATGCACTTTACTTTATGTTTCGTATCGTATCACATAGAGTTCGTTGCGGTAAATACAATTGAGATCCGCAATACAAAGTGTACATGTTGCTTCATAAGGGGAGAGCAGAGTGTTGGAACGTTCTATCTAAGCTTTTTCTAGTCTACTGAATACGTTTAGTGAGAACATCTTTCATGTTCTAGGTTTCTATTATCAGTATATTATTCTAATATTCCATTATTCTATTATCTTTCCTTAACATTTACGCAATGCTTGTTAGGGTATGCGAGCTTCATTGAGTTCTCGCATGGGTAATGTTACGCTGGAAACGAAAGCACTCTTTGGTTAATTAAATAGACCTCTGATATTGATGTAGTGTAGTGTAGTGTAGTGTAGTGTAGTGTAGTGTAGTGTAGTGTAGTGTAGTGCAGTGTAGTGTAGTGTAGTGCATCAGCAACGGAAATAGGTTGTATGTCAGACACAATCATATGGTTCTGGTAGTTACTTTGTTAGTAAAGCAGTCTAGCTTTAACAGAATGAAATACAATAAAATTACATAAGACGACACTACTATGTCTTGCCTTACCTAAAATTCCTTACGTATTCCGTTATCTGCTTGGCACTTGTCGACCACTGCACGTAGTCAACAATTTTTCTGCGAAAGACATAAAATTATTATGGCTTTTAAACAATACTCAACTGGGATTTCCCACTGGGCTATGCAAACCTCCAAAATGAGACGGGGTTATTTCTGGGAATACACGAAGGAACGTAATAATATCTGATGACAAACATTCCACCCCTGAATTTTCAAGCTATAGAACGGCGGGCCTTCCCACCGTAGAAAGTGTCAACGGCGGCAATATTTTTCAAGTCAGTAAATTTTTTTCGCTACCAAAAGTGGGACCGTCAGCAGTGACGGCGGTTATTGTCGAATGGTATCGTAAATTCCGAGGCCTAGCAATTAGTGCCAAGGAACTAAAAGTACCTGTCAAGCAATCTCTGATGACTATGGCTTACTGGCTCCTCTTCAACTTCATTAAAACAAAAACATGGAATCTTTTGGGGGAACAAAACCCAACAAGAACATGGTTCACAAACTTTTAAACTAATATAGATCGATATTAGAAGTGAAGCGAAGAACACCAACTACAAGAATTACAAAGAAAGTTTTAATTTCATAATGTGAGGGGACAAGTTACCTGTTAATTCGATCACCAAAGGTCGCCTTGATAAACTGTCGCAGGATAACTACTATCCTTCGCCGTAACCACTGATCCCTACAAAACAATTATCAAAAATATCATCTTTGAATACACTAACATCTTTGAATACACTAACATTAACTATTAGTTCTCATTGTTGATGATCTTGACATAATTCTATGAGAAAAGGGAACGAATACCCTTTGTGATATTAAGGCAATACATGTTAACAATGCCAGTGCATGTATGAAAAAGCGTATGCTAAAACCGTCAACCCATCTTCAGTATCGACTAACTTCCAACTACAGATATTATACTGCTCGATTTGTTTTGCGCGTACCAAGAGATATGTCACGGGCCTTTGAATCAGTGAAAATATAATTTCTTAACGCTCTAATCATAGCTTGGATTCGTACCGAAATTATGATCAATATGCATCGCCGTGGCACACCTCGCTGTTGTGTTACAACTGAACAACACTTACTTTCCCGGCAAACGTTACATGCTAATATGCACAAACGTTTGAAAACAATACGGCGTAATACTGGTCATGCCGACATTAAACAACAAATCAAGATCAACACTCATTATCACGACGTGAACCTCAGGGACTTGGACAAAAGGAGAAAAGACGTGAAACAAGAGAAACAAACTTGATTACACAAATAGTCACAAACCTGTCTTTCAGATCAAAAATTTCATCCATTAGAAGAAGTAGAATTCTCAGAGGGATGTTGTCTTCGTCCTGTTAGTAAAAGAACTCAATATCATGAAAACGTTATAACCCATTGAAAACACGGCAGTAGAAACGATGCACCTAGATGCTCTCAATTATATGACATATATATCGATATACATAACGACATGGGCCTATGACCACTACTTTAACCGTCCTTATGTTTATTTTATACTTCGCACATTAATTAATACGGTGCAACTCAGGATACTTTTCAGACATGCACTTATAACACAAAATCATTTCTGAAGAACTTGAGACTACCTTGATGTGTGAAAGATTGCCACACTTGGAGAGAGACCACCCTTTCTCTTCCATGTTGTGCCCTTTATTCATTACCTCTTTTCAATTCTATATTTTGGACATCATGCAAGCTGCTGCCACCGACTTTATCAAGTAAGAGTTCCACAACGCCATATTTTAGATGTCAAATCTCTTCCAAACCTCTTCAAATTAAATTTAAACCTAAAAAGGCGTATTTTGTAGGAAAATCTCCCACGTGACAGCTCTTCCATTCGGAGAAGACTATTCCATTGTAGAACCGCGGGTCACATGGGGCCCAAAAGCAATACCCCTGGTGGTCCAGCTGTGTTTCAGCTGAAAAAGCAGATAAAGATACATTTCAAGAGACTGATTTTAATATCCCTTCGTATTGAGGTCTATTTGCGATCATTAAGCCTCAGGATGCTGTTTGTCGATGCCATTTAAGTTCATGCTCGTCATTAATATGTTTATTTGTATGGGTTTGAAATTTGGCGTCAGTCTCTCCTTAATAACCATCGAAAATGTTTGGCCCGATGTAATGTCTCAGCTTTCAATCCAGCCAAACTGAATTTTCAATCGACTAGTCCTGACAAAGATTATTCAGCACCTTAGTAATCGGGGTGTGTACTTAGCGACCCCTTCTAACTCTTAAAGCTTGGCTTCTCAAACTTAATTGTGTTCCCAAACTAACTTAACAACCAAGCGAGTTCTTACTAATCAATAGTATATTCATTTACGAGAATACCTACCTCTGAATCAAGAGCATCAGACAATTTACTAGGTATAAGATCTTGCTCCTGGTCCTATAAGAGAACAAAGAAACCTTTGATCAACGTAAAAAAATAATGTTGGACATAACGTCTTCCTTCTGCTGTAGAATATGGTGCTGGTAAGCGGGGCTATTCAAGTCACCTGCAACCAACTGAAACTTTGATATTTTACTCAAAATAATGGGAGGTACTATATACAATTAGGTTACGACTGGGGATTTGCGATAGCCTCATAAATCTATGCGTAATGAATAACGATTCAAAATTCTATTTGAACTGCATGAATAACAACCGAACCTTTCAAGTACAAAATTAATATATTACAGCATATCATGAGTACAAACAGCTGCAGAGGGCAGCCGAGTTCTTGTTACATACTCTGCCTTACAGCTGCACTGAAAACAGTTTAATTATTACCAATTTCGGTCAATATCAATATCCCGAATATTCTGGTAAATATAAATGGTATTTTTTTTATGTGTAACCGCCGGGTTCAAACATGGGACCAAAGTTCCCGCGGTGTTTTGGCCCTGCCAACTATACTATGGTGACGCTGGTACTTTCTCTAGTTCCTATGACAAACGATGTATTAAAACAACTAACGATATATACTATAATCAACAGAACTGAAACACTAATTCATAACTTTCACGGTGAAAGTTACTATTTGTCAAAGCGCTTCCTACAGCAGAAATTACTTTCAGTTTCTTTTTGTACATATAGAGCGACGTAGTCTTCTGTAGGGTTGAACTCCAACCCTGTCGCCAAATACGTAATTGACTTTGCTGTGGATGTTAATGGTTGTACTTTAAGTACGAAAAGAAAAATGATATTTTAAGGGCCAACTTCCCATAGGCTCTGCTTTCTTGTGACGCTTGTGTCGCAGAAAATATTTTGACCAGCAAGGTGCATGTATTTATGAACCAGTTGAAAAATTAAATATTAGTATAGAATACTTGTGCAGAATGTATAGAACACTAGTGCAGATTAATTGAAATGGGCCTTATGTGCTTATGTGCTTATATCTTATGTGCTTATATCTTATGTGCTTATATCTTATATCTTATGCGTTTATATCTGGAGTCATTATACAACAAAAGAAAAGCAGATGTGATATGGCCTGCGAACATACTAAGCTAAATGTTCGGTCACCCATAAAGAAATAGAGTAGGCGTGATTATGAAAAGTTACCTTTTGACTTTTGACCTTAGATACATAATTTAGTAAACAAGCACCAAGGTCAGCTTCAAGGAAGTGCACAGGCCAATTGCGTCCGGAGGGGGGAGGGGGTGCTAACATTAAAAAGACTGACATTGCTATCTTTTATTATCTATATTCTACAAGCTATTATTGGCATCTTGTGTTAAAGTTAATTCAACCAAGCAGTTTTCACGATTGGCGGACATCATAACGAATTAAAGGAATATGTAGACCATGACCAGAGTTGGTTAGTAACGGCCTTTTCGCACATCTATAAAACAGAGACCCATCACTCTTTAGATCACAGGAATAATCAAACTTAATACTAAGTGTTAAATATTCTAACACTTGTCTTCTCAATCATGGTAGACCTTATCGCAAGTTTATAAAAACTGGAACCCTTACAATCGTAACAGTTCTGAGAAATGTTACGGTCAATGAAATTAGATTAATACCTTGATTTTCACTTTTTCTACATGGTCTGTCTGCTTAGGGCTATTGTCTCCTTTATGCTTTATGGCATTGGACACTGTTGACACTGAAGTCATGATCGGATGGACAATATGGTCAACCTAAGAGAGCAATGACACAAAGTAATGAAGAGCGGGCTCAAAGTTATCATTAGGCACTGAGTGAAAATATACCATCACCTTAGCTCTCCTTTAAGGCATTTGATAGCGAGACGATGCTGCTTGTAATGCCTGACTCCCCATACTACTGTCAGGAATAGCCGAGTTCTTGACAATGTAAAGAAATGACAGCTGGAAAAAGGATTTGGGCGCTCTTTGTAAGTCGTCAAAACTGTATTTAACGAGGGAGCCCGGTCCTTGACGAAAAGTTATAAACAATGATTTATCTTTCAAACGTAACTTTTTTCCATTTATCGTACAAAAATTTAATTAATCATGGCATTTCAATCATACATTCCACATTCCCCATTCCCCTTTTATGTGTTTTTTTCGTTTTTGGTGCTAACTCTCCTCCCTCCCTTACACTTCATCCACGTCCAAACACACATAATCCAAAACATGCTTCAAAGTTCAAAACCAAACAGTTTCTGCACTAGCATTGCCTAATTTAACTACAAAATCGTCAATTAACATCGGCATAGGATTGTATGAACAAATATTGGAGTAGATCACAGAAACTCGAGACGATGGCCACAATACGACTGGATTATCTCTGATAACAGTGGTATCATTCTGTTACGACCAGCGTAGTACTGTTTCCAATCAGACCAATAAGCGATTTTTGTTTTCTATGAGAATCTAGTACTTCGCAAAGAAGAAGCTAAAATGAAGTTGCAGGAATGGCAATGCGCTAGACTACGTTAGCTGTTTACAATTTCAAATCCAATCTTTCTGCTTTATTTATTGGGTTTCTAGTAGCCCTATGCACGTAATATATACCACACAACATATGAACTTTACAAGCAACACTGACAATTGTTGCGTAGACATTCAGAGATTATGTCAGCTACATAACAGCTGAGGTCATCAAAATGTATGTAAAAGTCATTTGACCCACTACTTGGGAGATCAGTGGGAAGTATGCAAAATATCGCTAGAATTGTGACAGAAAGGAAATACCAAATAAGTTGCAAGCAAATATCTTAACTAACCCTACAGGAATTTAAAGGAGATATACTTGTAATATCGACTGCGGGTTGACTTTTTAACTCTGACTGCGGTTTTGGGGTTAAAGTTAAAAACATCGCCGAACTCCAAGTAAAGTGATTATTGAAATCTGAAATATTCTTCTGTTTGATTTCAGGCAAAAAAAAAAAAAGGTTTCACCTGTATCAAACAAAAAATAATCTATTTCATCTCATTATTACCTTTCTTGACAGCATTCCCTTTCCTTTGTAATATTCCCCCATTTCCAAGAATCCAGATACAAGTTCGAATAATCCAGGATTATCACTTAAAATTGTTGTCGAAAGGATCGTCTAGAAAAGTGACAAAAATGGATGAGGGTGTACTTTTATCTTTATATGTATAATCCTCATATTACTATCTACTTTCACAGCATCGCATGTTTCCAAAACGAATAATAACTGCCCTTGGATGAGGGTATTTTTGTGCAATCCATTGACGGCTAGCAATTGTTATAGTTTGATTCTTTATACCACCACCTAATTACATTCATTTACTCTTCGTAGACTTATTGAATACGGGGTTTATTCGTATGCAGCCTACAATAAAAGGCTTAGAGGGGCTTGAAGTGGTCTCTGTTTTCCTTAATAACTTAACCTTAAGGAGAGTGCGTTACAGGAAGTAATTGAATAGACTATTTTGTGTTAGAGAGATGATGAACTTGCAATTTTACAGAATTCTTATCCCGTCATAGAATACTATGGTAGTAACAAATATCGTAGTGTATTACAGGTCGAAGAAAATCGAACAGCCACCAAGACCCCAATGTTACAT
>JAAAKM020000498.1:12197234-12215011 GCA_010016025.2 Alatinidae sp. Z8VKAUB7J3
CACGTAAAACATGTCTTGGTTGTACACCTATCAAATATGGTTGTCATAGATCTTCACTTCCCTTAAATATGTTCTCAGAGGCTCAGTTACGGCTATGGTAGAAACTAGAGATCGACAAGCAAGAACATGTCCATCGAAAACCAGGGTCAACGTTTAAGAGAGCAATGAGTAGTGCTCGTATGGGTTTCCACCTCTAAATGCCTAGGAACCTCCTTACGGGGAGGCAGGGTTGCCCCTATTATAGGAATATGTCAACAAGCTAGTATTATCAGGAGAAATTATCGTCATCATCATACTAATCGCTGTTATCGTCAGTACTTTATTAATAAAAAGCTTTACCAGTATTTGTGCTGAATCAAAGTACGATCCACTCGGTTCTGAACTCTTTAAATCTCTTACAATCTTCTTTACGGTTTGATCATCCAAATTAATTCTTGGCGAAGCCTTCAAGAAAGATATAAACAAGATGTTTACCGGTTAATAATTTACAGTTTCTTAAAAGGTTGGTAGGTCTATAGCTATATTTACGGACCAAATAGCAAACAACCACACAAATATCGCATTGACTGTTAACACGTTAACAACTTTCTGCTGACCTAATTTAACCTTGACATTGTGTGCAAAGAATGCCGCAAGACGTTCTGTTTCATGTGTTACTATACAGATAAATTTAACTGGGAATACACTTTACTCATAGAAACTATTTTGTTTATTTGAATTTCTTACTTGTACAAAGGCAGATGCAAAAATACGTTTCGTAAGAATTTTTGCTGTCCGTCCCAGGACCTTTAAGTGTCAGTATTTTGCCTCTCATGTCTGCTTCTTGTCAAAATAAAAGTTAAAACCTCAAAAACAACAGGCAACGCCAAATATGAGAGTGAATATCGACCCTTATGGTATGGATGTTAAGCAAACTCCATCCTCTAAAGTTTTCCTCACATCAGAAAGGAAAGAATCAACGTGAAGTTTTTTGTAGCAAAAATACTTCATTACTCCGTTCGAAAAAAATAATCGGCCTTACGTAAGTACCAACTTACCGCCATTTCTCAGAAAGAGAGTTAAAATCCGTTACTTGATAATAGGATGGGGTAATAGCCAGCGTAACAGAGCGCAATGCAGGAGGTGGGAGGGTCTGAAAGTTAGCAAAAATGTTGACAATAATAGTCTAAATGATTCCTTAAGTCCATGCTTTAGTGCTACGCGATTAAACGTGCTCTTCTTCACGCATCCACGGAAATCTACTAAGGAGAATATTCCTATCTTGAACTCTCAAGAACGAAAAAAACTATACTCTACGGGAATATTTCTATATAAATTATTTTCATATAAGTACATTCGTGCATTAACGTTAAAATATATTAAAAGAGGCAATGAACCCCCTTGATTTGATTTGAAGAGGATATAAAGTTATGCATCTTACCTTCGGAGAAAGATATTCTTCATAAATATTTGCTGCAGCTTGCTTCAGTTGCTCGAAATCTTTTTCACCAGGCTACAAGGTAAAAAAAAGTTCAGAATCACTCGAAAAATATATATCAATAACCGACACACGCACATACAAATAATACAAACTGCTACGTAAATGACTGAGTCAAGATCACAGTACCCCATACGATTGAGGTTTTCCTACTTAAAGTTGTACTTCAAAGAGCCCTGTTACAACATTGCTAGTAAATGCATATATCCATTGCAGATTCAACAAATTCACATCATATTCAAATAGTATTTGTTTCTAGTTGTTTTAGATACTAATACTAAAACGCATTATTAACAATCAATAATAAATTGGTTGCTTAATTTAATTAATTAGTATCAGTGGTTTCTAAGTAACATACTAATTTTAACTCAGCATACAGCACGCGTTTTGCTAGGCAAAAGAAGAGGAGTCAATGGCACACATGCAAACAGCTTAACGCAGGAAAATAGATGCGATTAAGTGGGGGGTATTGGCTAGAAGTGGAGGTAAAGCAAGGGGTAAGTGTGTCTAAAGTAAGCAGTAAGTAGTGTACTAAGAAAACAATGCTAACAAATACAGTATCTGGCAGTCACAAACCATTATGATTGATTTATCAATCTAAATGTACCTGTGGTGTCCCTTTATCTTGCGCTTGCAAAGTCTGTTCTGCTAAAATAGAAAGTTGCTGCTCCGCAGTAACTCTAAATCCCTGTGAAAAAATACACTTCAGTAAGATAACAAGCTACGTGTGAGATCACAATCTACCTTTCGATATGCCATAAGTAAACGAAGAAACAAGACTCCAAAAATACTGAGTGGGTAAAAACGTCAGGGGCAAGAGACGGCGTTAGACAGGACTGATATGAAAGTAGAAAGTACCAATCGGCCACACCCAGAGGTAACAATCTACGCCAGAATTTAAGAGGAAGAGAGAAGGTAATGAAAAATATGCACATTCGCCCTTAACATTAAAGAACATAATCAGAGAACGAAAAAACAACCTGAAACAAAAAAGAAACAAGTAAAAGAAAGCCCTATATCAAATTTGTGTAAAAATACAAAATCTTCTTTGCTTATCGCTTACAATACAATAACCGACACCTTTGATTATATCACGCCCCCCCCCCCCCCCCTTGACTTGGTGGCGCTGCCCTGATGATAGAAGCAAAGTGCTAGTGTACTCCCAAAGAAACGTGGAAGGCTGAAGAGGACGATGATTCATCTCTTTATCTGGAATTAGATCAAGGCAGAAAAGGCTGGGTACAAAGACAATGTACGATTAATTGACACCCAGATATCATAACATCAAGTCAAGCAGGCAACTTCAAACCTTTCTCGTGACCTTTTCACTGAATACGAGGTTTACCATTCAAATGGACAGCTTACGACTTTGCAGTACAAGTGTATTAAAGTAACACCAAACTAATCTAAGATACAGAAGATCCAAGTCTTCACACTATAACGAGATGTTTTTTTAGTATCGATCAAATGATTACAGTTACTAAGTCTTTTGCCTATATTGCCATGCAAAGGAGGCGGGAAAAGGCACGATGTGGCATACTACGATGTAAAGGATACTAGGTCTCATCAGTAGGCCAGTAACGAAGTAATGAAACGCTCGGGTATTACAAGAGCACTATCTATGCAAGCATTTCCCGGCAGGTTTCACAATAACACCTTTCAAAGTAGCATTTTAAAGAAAGAATCTTCTCAATTTATGATTCTTCTGTTACATCGTCTACTTTAAATGTATAACAGATTTAAAAGATACATATATCACGTACCTCTACTGTTAAATAAAAAAATACGTAATGCTCTGCAGTATGGCCAGCCATAAATTCTAGAATGAAATAATACATTAAGAAAAACTTTTAGAGATCGCCCCAAGCATAAAGTGACTAAATTGACACAGGGCATGAAAATTCGTCTCAAATTCCGGCAGCATGTCAAATTTAGGCACAGGCACCGTGGCCTGTTACATTAGGTAAATCCTTACAAAACTTGTTGTAATCAATGTCACAAATACATTTTGTGAGACTTAGGGCGACTCCTTCTAATTTTCTGAAGGTATTCTTATCTCGCAGTACATGCAATACTACAAATGAAAACCACTTTATAATAACGTAAACCTGATTTCTTCGACACGACGTCATTGCCATGCCATTTTCAAGTGAATAAAATCTGACAAGCCCACCATTAAATAAGGCATTCCAAAATTCTAATATACATGTGGAAATTTAAAATCTATAAAAGTTGTAAACAAAAGATTAAAATATTTGCGTGGATAGTAAAAATTGTAAACTGCGTCATAAAACAATTTAAAATGAGTTGGATGCGGTATGTGGGAAAGTAAAAGCCTAAGGTTCAAACAGATTAAGATGGCTATTGGTAGTTAAAATGATATAGTTAAAATGAAAGTATAAAATAAAGCGTAAAGATATATGCTAAGCGGCTACAATTTAAAATATTCTAAGTACACGGATAAAACCTTCGTCCTTCTTGTTTATTGTTGGGCTGTCCCTTTTGGGCTGGTATCCTGGATCACATTTTAGAGAAATACTAGATGAAGATACCTTTTACTACATTAACAATAACGTCAAATCGACCGGCATTGCTTAAATCTAATAGGAGCCAAGTGATCCAGTAAATATCGGTACACACCTCTTCTGAATGAATACTGTGTTTCACTGCACTAATATGTGCAATAGGCGCTTATCACTAAGCCTATAAATCTCAAAACATTTAACGGAGCACCAACGGAAGTAAGCATTAATACAATGCCCTGTTGTGGCATCCAGTGGATCCGAACCGTCGACCTTGGGATTCACTGAAAACGAACTCTCCCTAATACACTTTCCTTGCGTGTTCAGAACAGTCCATGTTGCTGTTAAAATATCATGCAAGAAATGTACGTAGTATGATGGCTTAGTCAAAATAGCATGACTGCTTGCAAATAAAGCCTCCAAAAATGTATCTGAATTCCTAAGCATTGAAAATATATAAGATCCGATATTAAGTATCAAATACTGCACAATAAAACATACCAATATAATAGGATAAGGCTGTATTATCTTCTAGTATCATTTTCAATGGTAACTTCGGGGCATATTGATTAGGTCCAAGAAGGCTCAGCAAGTCTGCATCCGGGCCTCCTTCCTATGAAATAGAAAAGTTGTGCAGTACATCAGATTATCAAACAATCATGTCGAGCAAAAACAACACCCAGCGAGATTTGTCTAGGTGACTGTCCTAGTAAGGTACCATAAGTTATTTCGATTGTTAAACTTCCTAATGAAACAATGCCTCAGGTTGTGAACACTTCTCGCTTGCCAAAAATATAGGTTGTTCAAAAATTTTAGCCTCAAGATATGTGAAGGAAAGTTCTTAGAAATTGTCTGCGAAATACCCATATTCCACAATACCTCTAGCTTATAATACATCCTTTCTGTAGCCAGATAGAAACACCCTGGGACGCATCCATAGAGCCTTTTCGGTTTCGGTTCACAATGAAAGTCTTGAAGCAATAACAACGATACTATGTAAGATACTCAGAAGATTCAGAAATTTAGCAAAAATCAATCGTTGTGGAATCCCTTACCGGTGCATTCATCACAGGATCGAAATTCTCTCCACCTTTCAGTCTTTTAGCATGCGCAACACACAGCTTTCTAACATACAGCAAACTGCTTAATCTCTTTTTCATATTATGTTCTGATTCCGTAGACACTAAAGTACAGAATAAAAACGAACCGGGTGTAAACGAACCCTAAAATTATACCATAAAATTTAGTATAAGCTTGAGAAAAAATCCATGAACAAAAAAGATTTCAATACTTCGGCAATACGGCCTCTCTTACAATCATATAAAATGGTTTGGGATAAAGGGACCACAGATCTTCATGAGCTAAATAAAGACTCGAAATAATGCACAAGAAGTCCTCCTCGTACGGACATTAGCTAGCGGAAAAATAGAAGAGCTTATACCAACAGCTCCTGACGAGAACTTTATGATCGAGTAGGGACGCAACTTTTCGTTTCATTTTTCCAACCTGATGTTTAATCGTACCCATTAAAGGGGTTGCACCTCCCATTCACGTTGAATGCTTGAATGATTGAACGTCATGAAAACGAGCTATAATTTCGGCGATCTTGAGTGGACATTACATTCCATCTCGGTTAAATGGTACGAGCAGATAACATAGAACTAAAAAGTTACGTTTAATGTATTAAGCTTCTCTTCTTCTATAGCATCCCTAACAATTACCTTTACTCTGATATAGGGAATAGCGATTATGGGAGGAGATAAATACTCGTAATTTAAAATTTGACCTTTTTAGCAAGTACTGTCTCTGTAATTGCAGGTTTTAAAGATCTTCCAAAGGAATTCAGCGTATTTTCCGGATGGGGTGGGGGTTAACGATCTATACCTAAAAAGAGGCTTAAATAATCGCAGAAGCAGTTGACACTGGAGGTCGCTAGGTTCTTCGAGTACGAAACAGACCATTGCATTAAGACTCAGTTTATATGGGCAAGCATCCAAATGGATCCGTAGCAGAACTCGTACAGATCGACCTCGCGTTTAAATGAGACTTGGTGGATCCGATATCGTTTGGATATGCTATTTGCACCAGTATGGCCCACTTACGGAAGAGGACCAGTTTGGATCCGATCCCGAGAAGGTTTCGTGTAAACAATTTAGATCAGATCCAATCAGATCCAAACTAGTACGGATCGAAATGTGGCGACAGGAACTACCCCTGCGATGTGCATCGGACGCCATCTCCAATCATGTTCTACTTGGGCCCCAAATATTGTTCGTATTCCAAAGATCTACTTCACTGCAGTCCTTATAACGATAGAAGGAATCCTGAGCTGAGCTCGGGAGACATATGGATCCGATTCTGAAGACTCTAGAATAAGGTGTTTATACGGGATCGGATCCACTTGGATCCGTACTAGTTTGGATATGTGTACTACATGTGTGACTGTTATTGCTAACGTTTTTCGATGCTGTTCTCAAAAATTACAAAAGTAAAGGAACTTTACTTTACTTTTATTCATCAACACGAATTTTCCCATCGCGACTGCAGTCAAAGGATCTAACCTGAAGATTCTGAATCCAGTGAACGTAACTTAGCAATTTCGGAGTCTAATTTTTTCCTTGTTTCTTCAAGATCGTCAACGTCATCAGAAATTCTGTAGAATGAACGAAAGCATAATTGTACTCTCAGATCGGGTAAAAGAGAACATATTCACCATTAAATACCAAGAAAATCCAGTATGGTCCTGTACAAATGTAGGGCACTGAGAATTTGCGTTAATCGGAATCTAATACAACTCAACAAATTACGCGTTATGACACAAGTCGGAACACTAAAGTCTTCTCGTTTCTCTTACTGTAGCAAAATAAAATGTTGCTGAAATAAAACTTCGTTTTCGAGACCACGCGTTCGAGGCACTTGTATGGCATGTGTTGTACATGACTAGATGTTTGATATGTGCAGTCACTTAAGTGGGCGTATGTCTTTTATTTGCTTAAGCTCTGTGACACATGTGACAGGTGTCTTGAAACAGACGCCACAATGATAATGTTGCCCTAATGGCTAAATACAGCTACGTTGGCTCAGACAATCACCCCCTTACCAAGAGCAACTGTTCCTTTACCTCTCTATTGCGCTAGGTTAAGTTTCCATTTCGCGGATGCAGGTGTAGCGCAGGCCGAGATTGCCCGGCGTGTCGCGCCAGGCCGCGACCTGCGCCGCCGCGTCCGCCGCGCCGAGATCGACCGCGCCCATAATGGCGAAGCGGCCGGGATAGTCCTGCACCGCCTGGTGCGCCATGGTCACCGATCCCGGGTCCCAGCTCGGCGGGTGAATGACGGCGGCGTGCACGCCGGCCTCGTCCATCAGCGCGATCGCTTCCGCCGGCGTGAAGGACGTCACCTGCCAGTGCGACGGGTTGCTCGGCAGGCCGGAACCCCAGAGATGGATTTGCGCGTCGACGATCTGCATGGTGGTCCCTGCTCCCAAATTCTCCACGGCGCGATTATACACACGCGCACCCCGCCCTATTGAAGCGGCGGCCGCCCCAATATCAAATCGGCGCCCTTTTCGGCGATGGCGATCGTGGACGCGAAGGTGTTGGCCGAGGGCAGCATGGGCATGATCGAGGCGTCGACCACGCGCAGGCCGTCGACCCCGCGCACCCGCAGTTCGTCGTCGACGACGGCGCGCGCATCGCTTGCCGGACCCATGCGGCAGGTGCCGACCAGATGGTAGCCGGTGTTGCCGCGGCGGCGCGAGAAGTCGAGCAGTTCGTCGTCCGACTGCACGTCGGCGCCTGGCAGGGTCTCGCACTCGAAATAAGGCGCCAGCTGCGGGCTGTTGAACAGGGCGCGTACGAGCTTCAGGCCGGCCAGCGTGATTCGCTGATCGGTTTCCGCTGCCAGATAATTCGGCTGCACAATGGGATGCTCTGCCGGATCGGCAGAGACGGCGCGGACATAGCCGACGCTCTCCGGGCGCGGCTGGGCTGCGCCGCAGGTCATGCCGGGATGGCCGTCCAGCACATAGACCTTGCCTTCCTCGTAGCTGCCGGGCGTGAACAGGATCCGCATGTCGGCGTCATCCAGATCCGGATGCGACTTGCCGTGCACGAAGCCGATGGTCGGGCACAGGGCGAGGACGCTCGGCTTGCCGGCCAACCACTTCAAGACCTCGAGCGGCAGGCGCGGCCAGCGCGCAGACTCATTGATCGTCACCACGTCGCGGGCGCGCGCGGTCATGCGGACGGAATAGTGATCGCGCAGGTTCTCGCCGACTCCGTCGATAGCGATCTGCACCGGCACGCCGATCGCGCTCAGCAGGTCCGGCGGGCCGATACCGGATATCTGCAACAGCTTCGGGGAATTGACCGCGCCGGCGCTGAGGATCACCTCGCGCCGCGCCCGCACCGCCTGTTCGCGTCCGTCACCATCGCAGTACCGCACGCCGACCGCTTTGCCGTCCTCCAATATCACCGCCACGACCTGCACCCGCGTCCGCAGCGATGTCGAACGACGGCGCAACGCCGGGCGTAGAAACGCCTTGGCCGCGCTGACCCGTTTGCCGCGGTGGATGTAGCGCTGAAAGTAGCCGGTGCCGAACTGCGTGCCCGAATTGTAGTCCGGAATGCGTGGGATCCCCATCGCCACCGCGGCGTCGATGAAGGCCTCGGCGAGCGGGTTGATCCAGTCGATATCGGTGATCGGCAGTTCGCCGTCGCGGCCGCGCACCCGGTCGTCGCCGTCGCCGATGCGCGTCTCGGAGCGTTTGAAATAGGGCAGCAGATCCTCGAAGCCCCAGCCGCGGTTGCCCATCTGGGCCCAGGTGTCGAAATCCGCCGCCTGGCCTCGGTTGTAGACCATGCCGTTGACCGAGCTCGATCCGCCGACGACGCGGCCCTGCGGCACTGCCACCGTGCGACCGTTCAGCGACTCCGAGGGCGCGGTCTCGAAGGGCCAGAGGAAGCGATCGCCATAGAGCGTCTTCACGAACCCGCCCGGGATATGGATAAAGGGATGACGGTCCATGCCGCCGGCTTCGAGCACGCAGACGGTGTTGGCGTCGCCTTCGGTCAGCCGGTTGGTCAGAACGCAGCCGGCCGCGCCCGCGCCGACGATGACGTAATCGAAGCTGTCCGCCATGCGCTAGTACCCCCTATCAGGATTAGATGCGTCATGAGACGGCCTGTGGCATTCCGTGGCAAGGAGCGCCGGCGCAGGCGATGCGGGGACATCGGCAAGCCAGCGCGACGATGTCCACGGAATGCCACAGGCCGCCCGCAGGGTCGATTTTCGCGCCGCATCCGGGGCGTCGCCGCGCTTGCCCGATGTCCCCGCATCGCGCTGCGCGCGGCTCCTGCCGGACGCGGCCGAAGAAGTCGATCTCATGATGCATCTAATCCCGATAGGGGGTACTAGGCCGCGATCACCAGCCCGTCGCCGACGATGGTGGTGCGGTGCATGACGCGCCGATTTTCCAGGTCGTAGGGTGTCACCCGGTGCATGGTGCAACGGTTGTCCCACATGACGATATCGTCCGCCGACCAGCGGTGGCTGTAGACGAACTCTGGGCGCGCCGCGAATTCCGTCAACTCGCCGATCAGGGCGATCGCGTCATCGTCTTCGAGGCCTTCGATCGCATCGTTGTAGATCGGACTGATATAGAGCGAGGTGCGGCCGGTGACGGGATGCTTGCGCCGCATCGGCTGCCAGACCGGCGGCATAGCCGCGCGCTCTTCGTCGGTCAGCGGCTTTATCGGTGCCAATTTGGTCAGGTATTCGAAATCGTGCCGTAATTTACGGTCGGCCACCTTCTCGCGCAGCCGGTCCGGAAGCGCTTCGTAAACAGCGTACATGTTGGTGAAACAGGTCTCGCCACCCTCCTCCGTCACTTCCAGCCCATGCAGGATCGAACCCATCGATGGCGTCGCCCGGTAGCTGCTGTCGGTGTGCCAGCGCTGCGCCAGCCGGACCTGCGACACCGTCGGATGATCGGATGCCATCAGATTTCCGGCATCGTCGACATTCGAGACCCGGAAGATCTCCGGCGCATGGGCAGACTTGATGATGTCCTGATGATGCCGTTCCAGGTCGCCGAACATCCGCGCGAAGGCGATTTGCTGCGCGTCGCTGACTGGCTGGTTCGGGAAAACAAGCACGAGATGATCCATCCAGGCCTGCTGGACCGCGTCGAAGGTCTCCCGATCAAGCGGCTGCGTCAAATCGAGACCGACAACCCGTGCCCCAAGAGCCGGACTCAACGGCTCGATTGTAAGGTCCGCTTTGGTATAGGTCTCTGTCATGACACGCCTACGCCTCCGCGAATTCGAAGCCCATGGCGCGGGTGTGATAATAAAGCCCGCCATCCTGCACGATCAGGAACATCGCCCGGCTGTTGCCGCCATTGTGATGCGAATGGACCGAGACCGGTGGGGTGATCGTCGTCGCCCAGGGCGACCAATCCTTCCGCTTACCGTCGATCATCGAATAGCAGTTGTCGCCGCTGACCACGAGGCTGACCGCGACGGAGTTGTGGCGGTGCGGCGGCTGCGCCGTCCCGCCCGGCAGCGTGTTCATCGCCAGGGTCAAGGTCGGCAGCACGTTGCGGCTCGCCTCATTCTGTTCCGAAGACAGCACGATCGCATAGCCCGGCAGTTCGCCTTCCTCGGCATTCTCCACCAGGTAATTGGACTGCGCCGCAATATCGGCGGCCTTGTAGTGCACGACCCCGGTCGGCGCCGTCTCCGCCGATGGCGGCTGCAATCCTTCGAAGGTGACCTGGGGTTCGTTGCTGACGATCCACAGCACCGCATCCGAGCCGCCGGCTTCGTGATGCTGCGCCGCGCCGCCGGGAAACAGCATGATGTCGCCCGGTGCCCAAACGATATCTTCATCGCCGCACCGGGTGGTTCCCTGCCCTTGAATGACGTAAGCGATCACGCCGCTCGCCCGCGGGTCGGTGGTGAGACTCTCGCCCGCCCGAATCCGTGCATAGCCCGCCAGCACCAGGGGCGACGTCGCGGGGAACGGGCACTCGAGTTGATCGGAAATGTCGCACAGGATCATCCCCGTTGGAGTCGAAGGATCGAGCGCCCGCGCCGGCTCCTCGGCGAATGCCATGTCCGGTACCGGCGGCAATTGGACATTGAACGCATTGCCGGAATTGAAAAACCGCGCCCGCTGTTGCGCCGGTGTCTGCGGCTCGGCCGCATGCTGTGGCGGCATCTCGGAAACGCGCAGGTTACGAAGTGTCTCGGTCATGGAAGTTACCGTCCTGTTTCGACATAGGTGCGGATACGATCGGGCGACATACCGGACAGCCCGAGCCGATCGAGCGTGAGACCGTCCTGCCAGGAATTGCGGCCGAGCAACGCGTCAATGATATCGACGAAACCGCGGTGCAGCGGGACCTGCACGCCGGCGCTCTCCGCGAGCAGTACGAAGGGGACATGGGCGAGCGGCACATCATCCGCCATCCAGGACTGCCAGATCGTCGGCGGCAAGGCGCCGGAATTCTTGTAGACAGGCGATTGTTTGACGGCCTCGTGCACCGTCTCGCCGGCGCCGCCATACAGGCGGTGAATGTGTTCAACCAACGACCGGAAACGCACGCCGAACGCATCGCAAACCGCGGGCCGCTCCGCATCGAGCGCCTCGGCGAGCCGCCCCGCGTGAACCGTGTTGCCGGTGCCGTAGAAGCTAACCGTATCGCCGGTCGCTTCCGCCCGGTCGTAATAGCCCACATTGAGAAGCGCCATCGCCGGGTGCACCAGCAGGTTGATGTTCTCGAGATTGGTTTCGATGACGCAGCGGCAAAGTTCCCAAGACCCCATGATAAGCGGGAAGAACTTCGAGACCGCCTCCGCACGTTCGGCCGGGAACACCGCGATGGGAACGTCACGGCGCAGAAAGTAGGTCGAGACGTCTGCGCCGGCGCGCTTGGCGGAGAGGTTGGGCGCCATGCCCTCGATAACGGTCACGCCCTCCTTGCCTGCCTCCCGCAAGGCCGGGGCCAATCGTAAGGCCGGCCAGTATCCGTGCGTGTTGACGTAAAGAACCTGACCGTTTTCGAGATGCGGGATAATTGCCGCCGCCCGTGCCTCGACATCCGCCGCCTCGACGTCAAGCACCACCAGATCGGCGCCACTAGCGGCCTCGACGGGATCATCGGTGAGGAGACGGGGCACGCCATGGCCACTGTGTCCGGAAAGGGTCGCGTCGGATGCGACATTCAAGTTCACACCGCCCGCCGCCCGAACGGCATCCAGGATGGCCGTTTCGTTTCCTTCCAGCGCGAGCCGCACATCGTGCCCGCTGAGCGCCAGGTCGCCCGCCATCGCCGCGCCCACATTGCGCTGCGAGTTCCCAATAATCGCGATACTGATTGTCATGCGGCCTCCGTTGGAAAAACCCGACTCCAAAGAAAACTAGAGCCCAGTTCCGTGCTAAGTGTGCCGTTCGACGAAAGCGTCGTAAACGGCGAGGATGTCTTCCCGAAGCATTTGCCCCGAGGCCATATCGCGCTCGCCGATCGGCAACCCGACCTGATGGCGCAGTTCCTGATTGTTCAGGCTGCGCGCCCATTTCGGATCGTGCGCGGCAAGGCGCTGGAAGAAGGCCGCGCTGTCGGCCGCTTCGCCAGCGTAAAACAACCGCGCGATACCAACCTGATACATGGCGGCAACGCACATCGAACAAGGTTCCCCGGAGGTATAGAGGTCAGCCCCTTTCAGCGACGTGACCGATAGGCGCCGGCACGCGTCGCGGATCGCTTCGACCTCACCATGCGAAGTCGGGTCGCTGTTGGCGTAGCTCCGGTTCAACCCCTCGCCAATGATTTCGCCATCTTTCACGACGACGGCGCCATACGGCAAGGTACCCGGCGTATCGACGCTTTCGCGGGCGATTTCGATCGCGCGCGCCATGAACTTTTTCTGCATGGTTTGGCCCTCCCTTTGAATGGCACCGGTCGAGAGTAGACCGGACCCAGCCCAGGCTCAAAGTTTCGTCGGCCGGCCCAGGTCCTGAAGGTATTTGCTTTGGCTTTTGCCTGTCCACGGTTGGCACTTCTTCCGGTATGGTGGCCAACGCACAAGACAATGCCGGAGCAACAGATGGCCTCGATTGCCGACCAGCCCGATAGCGCGCTCTACCAACCGCCGATGACCTTCATGGGGTTGCCCTATCGCACCGATGCGAGGGGTGCGGGGGCGGCGATCCTCGGCTGCCCGTTCGACTGCGGCACGCATCCGTTTCGCGTCGGCGCACGGCAAGGGCCACAGGCGATCCGCGAACAATCCGGCCTGATCCGGCGCTACCAGTCTGAAATCGCCGACACTGACGCGTTGACAGAGCTCGGCGCCATCGATGCGGGCGACGTGAAGCTGGTGCCATCGCGCGCGGAGGAATCGTTCGACGCGATCGAGGAAGCCGCCTACCGGCTGGTTTCCGCCGGCACGGTGCCCGTCGGTTTCGGGGGCGATGGCAGCGTGTCGCTGCCGCTGGTCCGCGCCGCCTCGCGGGTCCACACCGACCTGACCCTGTTGCATTTCGACAGCCACACGGATTCCTACGAGGTCGATCCGGTGCATCGCTATGACGCGGCCACCCAATTCGCGCATGCGGCGCTGGAACAGCGCGTGCGGGTCACGGGCTCCTACCATATCGGGCTGCGCGGATCGACAACGCGGCAAGGGGTCTATGCGCGAACGAAGGAACTCGGCTATTCGATCATCACGATGCGGGACTTCATGGATCGCGGCCACGCCGATGTCCTGGCCGAGCTGCAGGAAACCTTGGCGGAGCGGCCGGTCTATCTGTCCTGGGACATGGACGTCTTCGATCCGTCCTGCGCGCCGGGCGTGTGCACGCCGGCCTGGGGTGGCCTGCTGGCGCGCGAAGGGCTGGAAATCGTGCGCGATCTCGCCGGCCTCAACATCGTCGCCGCCGACGTCAACACGGTCAGTCCGCCGCACGATGTCAACGGCATGACCGCCTTCCTCGCCGCCGCGATGACCTACGAGATACTCCTCCTGATCTGGCGCGCCCGCGGCCGCGCGGATTGAATCAACCCATGAACCACGCCAGCGCCCCACAATCCCGCGAGCGACTGATCGCCGCCGCGAAGTCAATTGCCCCAACCTTGACCGAACAGGCGCCGGCCGATGAGCAAGGCAACACGTTGTCGGCGAAAACGGTGCGCGCGTTGGAAGATGCCGGGATGTTCCGGCTGAAGCTCCCCGCAGTGCTCGGCGGTGCGGAAGCCGACCCGGCGACGCAAATCCTCGTGCTGGAAGAGCTGGCCTACGCCAACACAGCGGCGAGTTGGTGCACCATGGTCGGCGCCACCGCCCTCGCCCTGCCCGGTGCATTCTTGACCGACGACGCGGTCGCTCAGATCTTTCCGGAGGGTCGCGTACCGCGGGGTGCGGTCGTCGCCATGCCGATCGGTAAGACGGTGATCGTCGAAGGCGGCTATCGCCTCACCGGGCGCTGGCCCTTCGCCAGCGGCATCCGTCATTCCGAATGGCTCGCCGCCGGGGCCACCGTCGAACGGGACGGCAAGTTCGAGCGGCGGATGATGGTGTTCCCGACCGCGTCGGCGGAAATCCACGACAACTGGCAGGTCGCCGGGCTGAAGGGCACCGGTAGCTGCGATTTCTCGGTCGACGATCTATTCGTGCCGGACGCCTTCAGTTGGGAACAACGGGTCGATCCGCCACGACGGGGTGGGCCGCTCTACAGGATCGAGCATCCCGGCTTTGTTGCCAACGAACACGCAGGCTTCGCCATCGGCGTCGGGCGGCGCGCGCTGAATGCCGTCGCCGCACGAGAGTCAGACAAACAGCGCGGCTATACGGACAAGCGAGCCAGTCTGGCGTCGCGCCCGGCCGTCCAACGCTTACTCGGCGAGGGACATTTGCGGCTTCGTGCGGCGCGAACGCTGGCGATTGCGCTGAACGAGGAAGCTTGGGATACGGTTTGCGCCGGCAAATGCGTCCCAACGCAGTTGCAGGGCGAGCTTCGCGCGGTGGCGACCCATTGCACCGACGTGGCGCTCGACGTGGTCACCGAAGCCTTTCGCTGCGCCGGCGGCGGCGCGATCTATGAACGCAACATCCTGCAGCAATGCCTGCGTGACATGAACGCCGCCGCGCAACACCTTATGGTCAGTGACATCGCTTATGAAAATCTCGGCCAGATGATTCTGGGCGTGCCCGACGTTCATCCGATGCAGTAAGGAAGACTCGCCGTGTCCGAATCTAAACCGATCTCCCTGTGGGATCATTCCGCCGAAGAGCCGGTCTACAGGAGCCCGTTCGCGGGCGATGCGGCGTGCGACGTCGCGATCATCGGCGGCGGCTTCACCGGCCTGTCGACCGCCCTGCATGCCGCGGAGCAGGGAATCGATTGCCACGTGCTGGAGGCGCAGCATATCGGCTATGGCGGTTCCGGTCGCAACGCCGGCCTGGTCAATGCCGGCCTGTGGCTGCCGCCGCAGGACGTCCGGGAGAAGCTTGGCGATACGGCGGGATCGCACCTCGTCGACACATTGAGCGCAGCGCCGGAGACTGTGTTCACGCTCATCGAGAAACACCAGATCCGTTGCGAGGCGACCCGGACGGGCACGATCCATGCGGCGCACTCGCCGAAGGGATTTGCCGATCTGGCACGGCGCGCCGAAGAATGGCAACGTCTCGGCGAACCGGTGGATTTGCTGTCACGCGAGGAAGCAGCCGACAAGATTGGCAGCCAGGCCTTCCATGGCGGTCTGCTGGATCACCGTGCCGGCACCATTAATCCGATGGGCTATGTGCGCGGTCTGGCTCGGGCGGCACTGGGCGCTGGCGCCACGATCTCGACCGGCGTGACCGCGCAAAATCTGCGCCGCGACGGCGACAATTGGATTGTCGAGACTGACCACGGCACCCTGACGGCAAAGACCGTCGTGATCGGCACCAACGCCTATTCCGACACGTTGTGGCCTGGACTGAACCAGACCTTCACGATCATCCACTATTTCCAGCTCGCAACCGTGCCGTTGGGGGACCGGGTTGCCGGCATCCTGCGCGAAGGCCAAGGACTGTGGGATACGGCCCCCATCATGTTCTCGGTGCGCCGCGACGCCTTCGGACGGCTTATCGTCGGCTCCATGGGGCGCGTGATCGGCGACACCGACAACGGTCTGTCGCGCCGTTGGGCACTTCGGATGCTGGACAAGGTCTTCCCGGACCTGGGCCCGGTCGAGATCGAGACCGCCTGGCACGGCCAGATCGCGATGACGAACGATCACCTGCCGCGGATTCATCGCCTCGCGGACGGCCTTTACACCCCGGTCGGCTATAACGGCCGTGGCATCGGGCCGGGGACCATGTTCGGCAAGGCGATGGCAGCGCTTGTCGCCGGTGGAAGCGAAGCGGACTTGCCGATGCCCGTTACAGATCTGAAAACCAGCGCCACGGCGCCGGTCATGAAGCGCGCCTACGACCTCGCATTCACGGCCAATCAAGTGATCAAGAGCCTCTAATCCCTCAAATTGAAGAGACTGTTCTCATGACTGAAAAACCCATCGCCCTGACTACCGGCGGCGCACAGGGCATTGGATATGCCTGCGCCGAGGCCATTGCGGAAGACGGTGCCCGTATCGTTGTTGCCGACAGAAACGCCGACGGGATCGCCGCAGCAGCCGATAAGCTGGGCGACGACGCCGTCGGCATGGTTTGCGACATGGGCGATCCCGAACAGATCGCAGCTTTGTTCGACAAGATCGAGAAGGATATCGGTACCGTGTCGATCCTGGTCAACAATGCCGGCATCGCGCTACCGGGCGATTTCCTGGAGACCAGCCTGGAGCAGTTCCAGCAGGTCATCAATGTCAACCTCACCGGTAGCTTCCTCGCCTTGCAGCGCGCTGCGAAGTCGATGGTCGCCGCGGGTATCGAAGGTGCGATCGTCAACATGTCCTCGGTCAATGCGCAGGTCGCAATCCCGTCGATCGCGGCCTATTGCGCGTCCAAGGGCGGCATCATGCAATTGACCAAAGCCGCCGCCCTGGCGCTGGCGCCGCACAACATCCGCGTGAACGCGGTCGGTCCCGGCTCGATCGATACCGACATGATGGCCGCCGTCAACGCCGATCCGGCAGCGATGCAGATGGTGATGTCGCGCACGCCGCTAAAACGCATCGGTTCGCCGCGCGAGATCGGCGATGTGGTCGCCTTCCTGGCCAGCGAGAAGGCCAGCTATATCACCGGCGAAACGATCTATGTCGATGGTGGCCGAATCGGTATGAACTACACGATGTAATTGAAGTAACAGGGAGCGAAACCTTGGCAGAAGGAAAGCCGCTGGAAATCCGGCGGGTGGTTACCGGGCATGACTCGGACGGCAAGGCCGTCATCGTCGACGACAAGATGATGGACAATGTGATCGTGATGCCGTCCGGGCATTCCGGCGCCCTAATGTGGGTGGCCGACCCTGGCGACGCGCATGTCAACGGCCCCGTCGACCGAGACGGCGACCGGGCCTATCGCAAACTGCCGGGTATCGCGCCGCCGGCCGGTGGGCACGTCTTCGGCGTTTGGCAGGTGGCGCCCGGCAAATCCGCGTTCATGCACCGCACCGACACGATCGACTATGCCATCGTTTTGCAGGGCGCCTGCGTCATGAAGCTGGACGGCGACGAGGAAGTCGCGATGAACGCCGGCGACGTGATGGTACAGCGCGGCACCTGGCACGGTTGGGAGAACCGCGGCGACGAACCCTGCCGGCTTGCCTTCA
>JAAAKM020000498.1:12215021-12228962 GCA_010016025.2 Alatinidae sp. Z8VKAUB7J3
GGAAGCGCCCGAAAAGCACCTCCATATTGAGGACGGAACGCCCTAACCGCGTGCGCTGATCAGCGCCAAGGTCCGCGCCATTTCATTGGTCAGCACGACAAGGCCCTCATCGACGCCTTGTCCCGGCTTGTTCATCAGGAAATCGGCCCTACAGGCCAGCGCCACATGCGCGGAGAGACGCGCGGACTGGTCGGTTTCGTTCGCCGAGCCGCCCATATAGACGCCGGCGCCCGCCGCGCGGCAGTAGAGCAGCGCTTCAATCGACTTGCCGATCCCACCCAAATCCGGCGCCTTGACCTGGAGATAATCCGCCGCCCGAACGTCGGCGAAGGCCCTGATATCATCCAGGGTATTGCACCATTCGTCGGCGACCAGCTTGACCGAACTGCCGCGATCTCCGAGGGCGGCGCGCAGATCGCGAAACGCATCGATCTGCCCCTGCCGGCTGTCGGCGATCATCGGCGTTTCCAGATAAAGATCGTATGGCGCGGCGGCGTCTGCGACCCGGCCCACATATTCGGCCGTGCGCGACATATCGGATTCGAACAGTTCGCCAATCGTGCCATAGACATCGAGATGGATCGCCGGCTTGTAGCCTGCGGCACCAAGCTTGCCAATCAGTTGTGACACGAAGGCGGCGTAGTCGATCAGCTTGTGTCCGTCGGTACCGAGATCGGTTTCGACATTGGCGAAGGAGCCGTGCGGCAGGATATCGACGCCCTTCATAATCATTTTTTCGACCATGAAGGTCTGCGGCGTCGGACACATGCCGAGGATGGGTATGGGATCGGTTGCGATGTCACTGTCGTACTCGGCCGCGACAATTTCGGCCGGGGTCCGTTTTTGCGCCAACGCAGCGGCGTGCAAAAGCGCCTGTGAGATGCCGTAGCGCAGCGCGGTATGCAGCGGCGCGCCGTCCGGTTGAAAGGCTTCGATCTCATCGGCAAGCGGCCGGAATTGCGAACAGTCGCGTCCCACCAACAGGTCGCGCACAGCCCCCTCGACGACACCCCGCTGCGCTTCCGCCTTGAACAACGGATCACGTCCGGCCGCGCCGGTGAAGATCACGTCGATGCAATCGCCATGGGCGACCTGCCCATCTTCCAACTGCAACATGATGGACAGGCTTTGCCCGGCCTGAATGACCTGGTCGAACCCCGGTGTGACCGGCGGATCGATATAGCCGAAGCCGTCCTGCCGCGCCCCAGCGCGAATGGCCGCCAGATCCTTGTTGAAATAGCCACTGCGCCCGGCCGCGCAGAGCCGCCCGACGACCTTCATCCCGCATTCTCCAGGCAGTATTGCGCGACTTCCGCATGGGTCGCGAACCAGACGTCGGGATGGCCCTTCATATGGCCGATGAGTTCGTCCAGCATCGCCAGGCGTGAGCGGTGGCCCGTGAAGTGTGGATGCATGGTCAGCAGGAACATGCCGTCATCCTTGTAGGCCTCGTCGAACTCCGACCGGAAAATCTCCAGGACCGCGGAAGGCGGCGTGTAGGGCCGCAGAGAGGACATGCGATCCATATTGAAATAGACCGCGTCGTCCTTGATCCATTCGACCGGCAGTTCGACCATTCCGGTCGGCTCACCGTCCTCGAGGATTTCATAGGGATCGTCATCGGCCATTAGCGAAGAGTCGTAGATGAGGCCCATCTCGCGGCTGATCGACAGTGTCTCCGGGCTGAAATCCCAGGAAGGCGTGCGGATCCCAACCGGCCGCTCACCGGTGATCTTCTCCAGCACATCCGCCGAGCGCATCTGCAAATCACGTTCGTCCGCGGGCGGTAGGGTGCTGTTGAACTCATGAATCCAGCCGTGGATTCCGACCTCGTGCCCTTGCTCGACAACGGCGCGCTGTTCATCAGGGTGCAGCATTGCCACGACCGCGGGCACGAAAAAACTCGCCTTGATATCGTGACGGGCAAGCAGCTTCAGAATACGCGGCACGCCGACGCGGGCAGCGTACTCCCCTTGCGACAGCTTACCCGGGGAATTCTGTCCGAAACGCAAGGTACTGGATTCGTGATCCGAATCGAAAGACAGCGCCACGCACGCTTTGGCGCCATCCTTCCATTGCGCCGGCTTCAGGGACCGGCCTGCGCGCACTTTGTTGACGATGCCGCGCCACTTCTCCTCCGGCCACTGCCAGGGCTCTTCCTGAGGTTTGCCCGTCTGGTCGTCCGGCATCGCGTTTATCCCCTCAAAATTGCCGTTTCTCGAGGAAAGCCTATGTGAGGGACGGCCGCGGCGCAACGCAGGAAAGCGTTAACCCTTCGGCGGCTATGTCAATTTGCCGCGCCGCAATCGGTTGAGTCGTCCTGGCGTTCGCCGTCAACTCGGCCTAGATAGTTCTGTATACAGATCGCCTATTGGATGAGGTCTCAGGATGCAGCAGCCAGTCGCCCTGCCTAGTGCCGTCAAGCGCGGCTTGTCATGCCGCTGTCCTCGCTGCGGTCGCGGCGCGATCTTCGAGCGCTACCTGAAGCCCGCCGCGGAATGCAGCGCTTGCGGTGCGCCGAACGGCAGTATCCGCACCGACGATATCGCACCCTATTTCACGATCATGGTCGTCGGCCATGTCGTGGTGCCGCCGCTGCTGGTTGTCGAGCAAATGTATTCGCCGCCCTCCTGGGTGCATCTGGCGATCTGGCCACCGCTGGCGATCCTCGCCACGATGCTTTCGCTGCCGCGGATAAAAGGCGCGGTGATGGGCTGGATGTGGTGGTTGGGCATTCGCGGCGACGAACAGCACTGAAGCGCCGTCCGGGCCGCCGCGTCCCCGTAAACTATCCCTGAGCGCTGGGCCTGGCGCCGACACCGTCGAACCAGCGCTGCAGGTTCGTCATATCCTCGCCGATCCGGATTTTCGGCACGCGGGCGATCTGGAACCCGGTGAACGCCGTGATATCCGCGACGGTAAAGCGATCGCCGGCGATGAACTCGCGGTCCGCCAGTTCGCCGTCCAGCCAAGCCATCCGCTCCATGATGTTCTTGCGGCACAGCTCCCCGAATTCATTGACCTGCGGGATACGTCCTTCCCAGTATGAATGCGTATGACGGAAGCACATAGACGCGTTGCCCAGGATTTCGGACTCCATCCGGCGGTTCCACATCTCCACCACCGCTTTGTCCTTTGAATCGGCGCCGAACAGCGGCGGCTCCGGCTGCTGTTCTTCGAAATAGCGGCAGATCGCGACCGATTCCGCGATATGCGACCCGTCGTCGAGTTCCAATACCGGGACACGCCCCAGCGGATTTTTGGCGACGAAATCCGCTTCGAGGTTTTCCGACTTGCCGAGGTCGATTTCGACGCAGTCGACGTCGATGCCCTTCTCGGCCAGGAAAATGTGTACGCGCTTCGGATTCGGAGCGACCTTCGTGGTGTAGAGTTTCATGGCGGATTTCCTCCCTGCCGCGCAATTTTCGATGGGTTGCGCCCAGTAAACGGCCTTGGACCGGCGCGTTCAAGTCGGAAGCGCCGGATACGGGCATGTGCTACCATTCGCCTCTGAATCGAGAGGAAAGGCCATGACCGAAACGGTTCACCCCAGCCAATGCTGGGAATGCAACACCTATTGCGGCTCCTTGATCACCATGCGCGATGGCAAGATCGCGAAGATCGGGCCCAATCCGGACCATCCCGGCTCGAAAGGTGCCTTCTGCGTGAAGGGCATCCGTGCGGTTCGTGAGTGGACGGAGAACGACAACCGTCTTCTGCATCCGATGCGAAGGGTCGGCCCGCGGGGCAGCGGCCAGTGGGACCGTATCTCCTGGGACGACGCGCTCGACGAAATGGCGGACAAGCTGGCCACCGTCCGTTCCGAATATGGCCCTTTGTCGATCGCCGGGGCGGTCAGCGGTGGCGCCTTCAGCCGCGGCGCCGTCATGGCGTTGCTGATGCGCTCGATCGGGTCGCCCAACTGGATGATCAACCAGGATCTGTGCGGTGGTTGCCAGGCGCTCGGCGAGAAGATCACCGGGACGCCGATGAAGAATGGCGAGGACATCGACAATGCGCGCTGCGCTCTGCTCGTCGGCCGCAACCCGTATGCCGCCGATCCGACGCAATGGCTCGCACTCAAAGCCCTGAAGAAACGCGGCGGTCAGATTATCGTTATCGATCCGATCCAGGGTCCCGCCAGCGACCTCGCGGATATCTGGCTGCGGCCAAGACCTGGCACCGATGCCGCGCTGGCACTCTCGATCGCTCATATCCTCGTGGCCGAAGGAAAATACGACAAAGCCTTCGTCGAACGCTGGTGCCATGGATTCGACGCCTATAAGGCGCGGATCGATGAATACCCACCTGTCAGGGCAGCGGAGCTCACTGGCGTTCCGGCCGAAGATATCGTCGCGGCGGCCCAAGCCTATGCCGAGGGCCCGTCGGTCTTCGTACCCGGTCACGGGATCGATGCGTTCAGCGCCGGCGTGCAGACCTTTCGTGCTTTCGACTGTCTCGTCGCAATCAGCGGCAATCTCGATCGTCCCGGTGGGAACCGGCTCACCAAAAAACCGAAAGGGTTCCGTACCTATCTCGATCTACTCCACGACCCGCAGTTCCGTTTGCCGCTCGACATCGAAAAACAGACGATCGGGGCCGGGCAGTTCCCGCTCTGGGCCGGCCCTGACGGATGGCAGACCGCCTGTCACAACCCGTCCGTGATCGACGCTGTTCTGACGGACAAGCCCTATCCGGTACGGGCGATGTATATCAGCGGCGTCAACATCGTCGTGACCTATCCAGACGCGGCGCGGACGATTGAGGCGCTGAAGTCCCTCGATTTCATCGCCGTGGCAACACAAAATCTGAACCCGACGTCCGCATACGCCGACATCGTGCTGCCCAAAACCACCACATTGGAGGAAGAGGAAGTCCAGCTGATTTGGGGCGGTCCGTGCATCGGCTACACCAACCCTGTGGTCGCGCCGCGCGGCGAAGCGCGCTGCGACCTGGAGATCGCCCTCGCGCTGCGCGACCGGCTCGCCGCGCGCCAAGCCCTAACGCAAGATTTTCTGCCCTGGACCGATCAGCGGGCCTTCAACGAGTTTCTGCTGGGTGACAGCGGAATCACGATCGAAGCCCTGCGGGAAACCGGCTACGTGACCGTTCCCTATGAACTCGGCGCGTTCGAGGAGAACGGCTTCGCAACGCCCACGGGCAAGGTCGAACTGTACTCCGAACGGCTCGACGCTTTAGGCCACGATCCCTTGCCCAACTACACGCCGCCGACCGCCGACTCCTCCGATGCGGAAGGGCGCGCGGCGTACCCGCTCGTCCTGCTCACTGGCCTGCGGGAGAAGACCTATCACCATTCCCGGTTTCGCGATCAGGCCTGGGCCCGCAAGGTGTCGCCCGACCCGCTGATCCAAATCCACCCGGAAACTGCGACCGTGCACGGTATCCTCGACTCCCAATGGGTCACGATACACACGGCTGATACCGAGACCGCATGCCGGGCGAAGGCTCAGGTGACAGAGCGCGCGCCGCCCGGTGTCGTCGCGACCGGCATGGGCTGGTGGGAGCCGCTGAGCGACGACCCAGAGTTGGGCGCGCGCGACATCAACATCAATGGCGCGATGTCTTATGGCGGCCCTTGGGACCCGGTCACCGGGTCGCCGGATTCGCGTGGCCGGCGTTGCCGGATAGCGCCTTTGACACTAGCCGCGGACGCTGCCGATTGAACTTTTCGTCAAGGGCTGCATATTCCACCGCAGATCCCATATAACCCTTCGAAAGATCAAAGAACGGGACCCGGCGATGAGATTGAAATCCGCGAGTATCCTGATCGGCTTGTTGCTGACCTGGCCGACAGCGGTCCTGGCCGGTGATGACGCCATCGCAATCGGGCAATGGCGCACGGAGCCTGGAAAGGCCCTGGTTTGTGGCGGCACGGAAGGCGACGCGATTATCGATATCGCGACCCACGCCAACGCCTTCTATGAAAGCGGCGCGAAATCCGGCAGCGCGGAATACGACGCCTACTGGTCACGTTTGGAACGAGCGTTCAAGGAGCGGCGCTGCTTCGTCACCGCGAAGATGCGACACCTGCCGGACAGCCTCGTCTACGCCGGTCCGGAAACGCTGGAATCCCAGGGCAAACGTTTCAAGGTCGTCGGCACGACGATCGAAGAAAATGGCGAGCGCTATCCGGCCTTCACGATGACCACGTTGAAGGTCAGAAAACCGTAACGCGTTCCGTAACGAAGAACGCCCCCAACCGAGGCTGGAGGCGTTCGATACTTCGTCGCAACCTTGGTAGGCTAGTCAGCTGCGCTCTCCGCCGCGGCGTCCTCGGACGGGCCGACTGACTTCGCAAGCGACAGGAAATGCTTGCGCGATTCCGGCGGGATATTCATGAAGTTGCGGACCAGTTCCAAGGTCTCGCGCTTGGTGCCGAACTCGGCGGTCGGGCTCTTACCAACCACCGCATCGGTGAAGAACCATTGCACCGGCGCATCCAGCTCCTGCGCGATCAGCCACAGCTTGCTAGCCGAGATGCGGTTCATGCCGCTCTCGTATTTCTGCAATTGCTGGAAGGTCAGGCCGATCCGGTTGGCGAGCGCCGTTTGGCTCAACCCGCACATTACACGGCGCATACGGACCCGCTGGCCGACATAAACATCAACTGGATGGGCGCCAAATTCCTGAACGGTGCGCCGTTTCGCTCTCGCCATAATGCCTCTCTTTTTTTAACCCTCAAATCCAATCCGGATGGACTTATGCAGATTCTTGCCCGGTAAGCTATCGTTTAATATGGATTTCTTAGTTTAACTCTAGCATAAGACGCTGCAAAAACCGAATTAGCCCGAATTTATCCATTTTGGGTATTACCAACGCGCGCAAAGCAGTTCCAAGGAAATTCGTTTGGTTGCATTGCCAGTAGCATGCGGTGAATCGCCGCATCCATCCTCGGAGGCAACGCGCAGTATAATAACCTTACCTTGAGCAGGGATTTAATCAATCGCTAGAGCCAAGGGTGGCGTTTTGCGGTTCTACATAAGGGGTGCGGCTCCCGTATTTGGTTAATACCGAAGCGAGGCGTGCCCCTTGCAACCGGTGGGACCGAAGCTCATGCGTACCTGGAACAAGAAATACACCGCCCTCCTATCGCTTCTAACCTTTTTGATCCTTCCAATCACCGAAAGCGTTGCCCTGGATAAAGGCGATTGGCTCGTACGGTTGCGCGGAATTGGCGTAATTCCGACGGACGAAAGCGGCCCAATTTCTCCCGATCTGCTGACTTCCGGACTGGATCCGCAGCCCGCCATCGTCCCGGAACTGGACATCACCTATATGGCCACGTCCAACATCGGGGTCGAATTGATTCTGGCAACTTCGCCACACGATCTCGACGGGACGGGCGCTATCGCCGGTCTCGGCAAGGCCGCCGAGACGATGCTGCTGCCGCCGACCTTATTGCTGCAATATCACTTCGATACGGGCACAGGCTTCCGGCCCTATGTCGGTGCCGGCGTGAACTACACGATTGCCTATGCGGAAAATGCCGATCGGTCACTCGAAGCTGTACTTGGGCCGACCACCGTTTCGGCGGACGATTCCCTCGGCTGGGCGATCCAAGCAGGTGTCGACTATCACATCAACGAGCGCTGGTTTATCAATTTCGACGTGAAATACATCGATATCGGCGTCGATGTGGAACTCAATTCGCGCGGCACCGTGCGCACCCTGGATGTCGATATCAATCCAGTCGTGATCGGGGTCGGCTTTGGATATCGATTCTAGACTGAGCTCGACCTAAAAGACGTAGCGGGCGCCATCCCCGACGGCGACCCCGCCGCGCGGGCCGGTGTTGTATTTGTTGGCGAAGTTCGGATCAAGCGCACGACCCTCGCGAGAATTTACCCAAAATCGCATCAATCGCCGTTTCCTCGCCGGATCGTCATAATCCGTATAGCCGGCCCGGGAGTGCAGGATGGTGAAATTATTCACGAGTTGAATATCGCCTTTTTGCAGATACATGCGGAACTGGATGTCCGGACGCTGCGCGACCGCGAGCATGCGTTCCAGCACTTCTTCCTCGATCGCGCTCAGCGGCTGCCCCATCTTGATATGCGCGGAGCGGATGATCTTGTCGTTGAAATCGCAGCTCAACTGGCCATCGTAATAGCTGAAGATCGGAATCTCGTTGTCCGTCAGCTCGTTCAAACTCTCGGTGACGCCCTCGCCACGCAGATCCCGCTTGAACCCACGATAGAGAGTCGGCAGCAGATCGCGATGGTTAGCCAGCATCTCGTTATAGACCGACATCGAACTCGACAGCTTGCTTTCGCCGCCCGAGCGCGCGGTATTGACGCAGAACAGCGCGACCATATCCGACGAGTCGACATGTGGCAGCAGCCCGGAATTGGTTTTGTAGCCACGACTGTTGATATCGTTGTAATCGTTACCGAGGTCGATCACGTCGGCCAGAATCTGGCCCTTGGAATTCTGTGAGATCGGGTTCCCGAAATAGGCGCCGATGCCCCAGTAGATAATGCGCAAGGTGTCGAGATCGTAATCGTCCACCGGAATACCGCGGAACAGGGCGAACCCCCGCCCTTCCTCGACTTCCGCCACGATTTCTTCGATCTTCGCCTGCAAGGTCGGCAGCGGAAATTCGTCGCAGCCGAATTCCGGCACGTCGAGGCCGCGCGCCCTGACCGCCCGCATGGCGGTGTGAATTTCAGCCAGTTCCGCATCGTTGAAACGATAGATCCAGGAATCGTCGTTTTCGTAGTCGGCAGCCTTCCAGGCCGATCGGTCGCTGACCGGTTCCAGCAGCATCTCGGACATGCTTAACCCTTAATGTTTCACGTGAAACTCGACCGCACTTTACCGCAGCGCGTCGGTTGCGATCAAACCAGGCTCAGCCCTGCATCCACATGCAGCACCTGCCCGGTGATCCTTTCCGCCTCACGGCTGAGGAAAAACGCCGCCGCCGCGGCCACATCCGCGGGCTGCGCCAAGGCGTTCATCGGCGCGGCAGCCGCGGCTTTTTGCCAACCGTCTCCCGATACCGCGGCATGCGCCCCGGCGTCTTTTTGCGTATAGCCGGGCGAGACGCAGTTCACCGTCGCGCCGCTAGGGGCCAACTGATAGGCCAGCGCTTTTGCAAGGCTCTCGAGACCGGATTTTGCCGCCGCGGAAACCGGAAAAATCGTATCGTTGGCACCGAACGTATGGGCGACGAATGAACTGACGGCGACAACCCGCCCCCAACGCGACGCTTCCAGCTGCGGCAGCGCTGCGGTCACCAGCCCGAAAAACGCCTCGGTGATCGCAGCGAGCGAGGAACGCAGGGCCTCGGCATCGACATCGCCGAACCGCCGTTTGTCGGCAAAGCCGGCATTGCTGACGATCTGATCGATGCGCCCGAAACGGTCGCAGCCCGCCTCGATCAACATCGCCGGCGCATGGGACACCGCGAGGTCGGCCAGCGCTGTCTCCACCAACGCCCCTGACTGGCGCGCCTCAGCAGCCACCCGGTCCAATCCTTCCGCATTGCCGCGCGTATGCAGCAGCAGCGCCGTCTCCGGCCCGGCCAACGCCCGCGCCGTCGCCGCCCCAATCCCGCTCGCCGCGCCAGTCACAAGAACGACCCGCTCAATGTTGTCGGTCATGTTCAAATGCCCCCTCCTGCGTAATCCGTTTTTCCCCTCACCCTAATCCACCGGCACGACTTGGAAAACCGGCTCTCGTGCTCTAGCAATATCGCCGGAAAGGCGGGGCCATGATTACGATCGGAGTCGATGTCGGCGGAACCTTTACCGACCTCGTGTTGCGCGACGGTCGGACCGGAGCGATCCGCAGCCTGAAAACGCCGTCGACGCCGGATGATCTGGCCCGCGGCGTGATGAACGCGATCCAGCAGGCAGAGGCTCCGGAGGCCGACATCGCCGGGATCACGCACGGCATGACCGTGGCGACCAACACGGCGTTGGAGATGAACGGCGCGCGGCTCGGCGTCATCACCACCGAAGGCCACCGCGACGTGCTGGTCGTCGGCCGCGGCAACCGCACCAAGCTCTACGACATCAAGGCGGTACGCCCGCCGGCCCTGGTGCCGCGCCTTTCTTTATCCTCCAAAACCTCTTCCCTGTACCTCCTTGTTCCTGCCAGAGATAGCTTGCCACCATAGAGGTGAGTTGAATCTTTTATGTATAAAGCCAGCGAATTCATTTTGTGACTGTGTGAACGTCGTGGCCTGATCACTAAAGACGTCAAATATACTTGAGAATTTAGTTTCTTGGCCCCTCTTTGTAGCAGCATCTGTCGTAAAAGAAATCTAGGAAGTAAACGCGACATGAATTTTTAAGTGTAGTTGAATACAAAACCTCAAAAATACAAGTGCATGATTCTGTTTTTACTCTTTTTTGTGTAGCTATTTGAATGTTGTTGCATCAGCACTTGACACACTTCCCTCACTAGTATCAATTGCAATTTCAAGCTTACAATATTGATGACTGATATATGAATTCAATTTCTCTACAATTTTCTAGTTACCCTCCGGAGATTCAATTTCGATCTTCAACAGAAAGGATGAAAGCAGCGGAAATGGACATGATGCTGTAAGTTCGTCTTGTCAACCTCATATGATGTTAACGCTTGCTAACGTTTGGATATCACTTTAAAACTCTTATTAAACGCTTAATGATGAAGAATTTAGTTTCATCACAAATTTTGGTAAATCAAAGGAGGTAATCAAGTGTGAAGATGGGCATTATGCAAAGTCATCGACCATTTTTCAGTGCCTTAAAGCACGTATATGGTGCTGCATTAAGTATCCAACAACAACAACAATTATACGTGCATATATATGTATTTATATATATGCTGTGGAATATATCTCCTTGTTGTACAACATATGCCCAACCTTAAATTATAATCCTCCGCTTTAGCCCTTCCCTGTGCAATATTTGCCTTTTGATTGTCGGTCCGTTACACAGGGCTTTTCAATAATGCCCGGATGCTGCTTCAAGCCTTGAGGAGGAAATGATGAGATCTGTGGAAGGTGCCAGTTGCTTCCAACCCAGACAAGGGCAGAAAAAAACTTAGCCTTTTTCCTGTGGTTCAGGGCAAGAATATATTAAAAGGCGAAAAGACGTCGAAATTTGCCTCAGAAACATTTTAGTGTCTTCTGCCAAGTATAAGATGGGCTGCTCTTTGAAATTTTGGAACACTTTTTTCATTTTTAATGTAACAGTTAAAATAAGTAGTTGCTCAGTTAAAATCAAGAAAAGAATTGGCTTGAATAAGATCAATGTGGGATTCATCAAATATGTCCACGAAGAACACCGAACTACAATAATACTGTAAATAGATAGTAACGAAGGAGAGAAAACAATAGTATTTTCTTTGCCAAAAAGTATTTTCCCAGCACGAAATTTATAATTTGTATAATGAAAGAATCGGATGACATGGTATCCTTCTTGGCAATGTTAACAACAGCAGATATCCTGCCAATACTGTTATAATCGCTGATTATGAAGTACAGTCTCCAGTGCTTTTACAATGAGATTAGAAAGCAGGAAATCTTTTAAGATGATCCTTTAGAGAGGTAAGAAGCCGAAATTGCAAGGCTTCAGCAGACAGAAAAATACTAATACACAGAAGCACTAATGTCCGAAGATCTCTGGAATATCATAATTTTAGGGTGGAAATGTGCATAGAAACAGGAATGTGTAGTGCAGTTACAGTCACAATTCTCACAGGAATGCCTCATTGACTGGGAGGAGGCACGATCTTTGTTTGCAAATAGTGAGATACCTTTACGGATATTTGCATACGAGAACTGCTTGCTAATGTCCTTGTTGCTTTCGCAAAATCATTGCTTTTACTTGTTTTGGGCTCCTAGTTTTAATTTTCTTCCTTTTACCAAATTTAGCTTGTAAACCAGACGAAATTTTGTAAGCTGAAAAATTACCCCGTTAAGACTACTTTAAACGGAGAAAATAAGTTTCAAGAATTTTTACAGTTAAAGTCTTTTGAAATTTAGTGCCACTAAACTGTTGTATTTAAGGGATAATGCCATGATTACCTAGATTAACACCCAGTAACGTTGCTATTTTCTAGTCATTGTTTCTTTTCTTTATTTTTGTCTAATGTGACGCTGTATGAGCATTGTCTCTGCCAAAAATTATAAACATAAAGGTTTTAAAAGTGAGAAAATAAATGAAATGAAAAAAGATCATTCGGAGAGGCTGCGGTTAAGGGATCATTGGGAGTCCAGAGGATTATTTGATGATATTTCTTCACAAAGCTTAATTAGCCTGCAAAGTTTCAAGTGTTTCTTTCTTAGATTTAGGGCATAAGGAATCTACATCTTCAATTCACATAACTTTTGAATCCAAAGTAGTTTTAAACTGAAACTGGGGATATTAACGTATTTCAAATATCTCTAGATGTTACCAACGTTTGAGGATAATCTGAGAGGTAGGGTGGCGAACCCATTTTTGTTTATTGCTTTGGCGTGGAATGACTACGTTTGTTTTTTGTGACGTCAAAGTTCGTTGTTTGTTGGGTCAAATTGAATACAGCTGTGACGAGATGTTTGACAATTCCAGTGGGATTAACGAACGGCTGACGCCTTTTGGCAGTTCAAATCACATTGGCCCCGCCCTCCTGATAAATCTACTTTGAAAAGCACGTTAAGAATACTTGCGTCTGTCTCCACCAAATTTTCGTCTACCAACTTTATGTCCCATAGTCTCTTGCATTAACATAGCTATGAAAACAACCGAATTTGTTCCATTATTACTGGTATTTTATTTGCGGCGTTTGCCCATATATTATTCCGTTGTTTGACGCATGAAACCTTTGGCAGCCTTTCGAGAAATTGCAACACCACCGTATGAAGCTTACTCTTTGCATTTTGCGAAACGTTAGCAGCACTTCTTCATTTATTTTATTAATTAACTTCTATGATTCGTGTCATGGAAGGTTCAAAGTTGCTCTTCAATAACACTAAAATGTATAGTTAAAACTAGGAGATAATCAAACTAGTTACTTGCTAAGGGAAGGAAATTAGAATCGCAAACCCCCTGAAGGCACCAGGAGAAGTAGCATGACTGCATTTCCATGTACGGTTTAGTAGTTAAAGTAGATTGAAATATTCATAGTAGAGTCATTAAGGACTGTACCACACCCGAGTATCACTCAGGATTGCGATCCTCTCCCGTATTTTATCTTTTAGATAAGTTGATGAAGTGCTGAGTTATTTTTATTATCGTCCGCCACTCACACCGACCTCTTAACACCATTGATTTCAAGTCGCTAGTGTACCTTCATTATGTGTTTACTGTGTACCTTGTTTCTTAGGGCCGTGACTCAGAGATTGGACAATATTTGCAATATCGAGCGGAACTGTTGCTTCGAAACGAGCATAGATCCGTTCTTGGAAAAGCGAGTGTGCAGCCACCATCAATAACTAAGTCGGATACAGAGCATGCGCATGGATTATGTGGGTTTTTCACAAGGTCAAAACGGACGCCAGATCAGTAAGTCCATTTCACGAATTTAATATTTTGGTAAAAGCTGTAAAGTCAATTACTTATGCAGGAGAATAATTTGACGCAAGTAATTCTTAAAGAACGAATGCATTGGTTAGCTGCCTAATGATTCCTTTAGTGATTTATGATCTTAGATTTGTCACTTCAATTGTCCCTCGGTAATTCCTTATATCGTTAGTCTCTCATTGCCGTGCAACTGGCAATATTATAAAAGACATTACAATGTTTGAGGTGCTATATCCTGATTGATACCTCCGTTTCTCCTAACTTAGCATGAAATAACGATGTATGCTTGAAAGACCTCATATTCCGTACGCTAACTTTCGCTCGTATTTCTGCCTCATTTGTAGCTCTTACCACCAGTAGTTGATAGTTTGATTAGGTCAGGCCAAAGAAGGATTTATGACAATATTCAAATCTTGTTGATAGT
>JAAAKM020000498.1:12238493-12259696 GCA_010016025.2 Alatinidae sp. Z8VKAUB7J3
CCTGATATCACAAAACTACGTTAATGATCTATTTGTCAGCTAAGCCACTCCACGTCACTGTTTCAACAGAATTCACATCCGCAAATGTCTGATATAGAAGAATCTGAAATTGCCTCCACATTAATGTTAGCTTGCACGAGGACACAACTTATATTAAGAATACGAAGTATTTCCTAAACTTTATAACCTTCCTACGCGTTACGGATGGGCTCTGCAAATCGTCAGGAACATTGATTTAGACAGTACGGTAATATTTTCCATACTCAAGCGTAGCGAAATTGTTCAAGGATTAGTAAGACTGTTTAAGTCTCGCAAAGAAAATTTATTATTGCAAGGGGTTATATTTTACATTCTCATCGTGGCACCCCAGCTAATCTTTCGTAAGTACCAAAATCATAGGAAAGGGTAAAAGTCCTCTCCCGAGTAGGAGGCTCCTTGTCTTATCCTGCCATGTGTGACTTCAGAGAGACTCGAGCGAAAACTATCAAGAAATATACATTTAACACTTAATGTATTAGTAGGCCTATATTTACAACGTAACTCTCGAAAGAATCACGGATTACTTTGTGAACAGTGTTTACAGTGCAGTTGAGCAATTCCAAAAAATACAGAGCCGAAATACAATGCACATGGATTTATACATATATACAAACCAATCAGCGTTAAGAACAACAGGAAATGTTCTCAGAGCCAGGGTAGGCAATATGGGAAAACTCGTTAATCATAGTCTTACGACAGCACATGATAAAAATTAAAACAGGACTATTACGTAGTAACATATAATCACGACCGAACTAAAAATTATCATGAACTACATGGAAATTGGTAACAGAGAATTTAGTAACTAAGGTTAGTAATGAACCTACTACAAGACCACAGCAATCAAGAAGCATAATTTATTAATAAAATTTCACATGTCCTCACACATGTCTCCTTTTCTATAAGCAACTCCTTATAAGTAAACTAAACCCAAAAGTATGAGAAGTTTTAAGCAACTCCAGAACTGACCTCTTTCTCTTATAAACAACATGAAAATTTTAATGGTGTTCTTTATTGTATGCTATTTTAGTTAAATGCATGTGCCCACGGAAAATACTCAAGATCGACTCGGATGTTAGTTCGTTTTTCCAAACAGCAAAATAGACATTTATTTCATGATCTCTTATCGTCACAACGCTCCCTACTTCATATTCAAAACCAAAACGCTTGTATAAACAATAAGCGACATCTATAGCAACTTTTTCAACGTGAAAATAAGCAACTCCAGATCTACCACTAAGTTGACAATAAAAATCGTGTTTAGCGGGAAGTGAAACATAAAAGCCATCGATCTTGCGCATACAAAATAGCATTCCTACTGTCTGCGCAGTTTTAACCAACGTACTGCGGAAGCTACTTTTAGGCAGATTAGAACTACTTTCCTAATCATTCGTCTGTATCGTGGCCATCAAAATTGATTACTCTTTTTGCAGCAGCCGTAGCCCTCTTCGAATATTTTAAAGCTACAATAGTCAATCAGATATTTTTCGATGTTGTCCATGCAGACCATGCCGAGGAGACAGGTTTGTTCAGCCGTTGTTCTAAACACATAAAGGATAGTGGGCGGATATTCAGAATACTGAAGAGTTTATTTTTATAGGCGATAGTTTGCAATGCTTCGTCATTAGTTTCTTCTGTGTCCAATGAAACTCGATAGTCTGTTGTAAAACGACAATTCAAGGCTCTTCTGCCTTCTTTGCTCTACGTTCAATGACCCATTATTAGGAGCATTATTCCTTAGTCGCAGTTAGTATCGATTCCGACAGCTGCTCATCTGGTACACTGCACGGACTTTTTGAACTCCATAACCTTGGTTTTTTGCGTTCGAAATCAGTCACCTTTTTTGCTTTATTTTGTAACGCTTGTTAACAAGTTAATGAGGTTCCTCCACACTGGCAACAATTAAAACAGTGTCATTGTCGTGCTTTAAAAACTTTCTGATCCCCTACTTTTATTTGTTTCGGAATAAATATTATGCAAATGGGTCGAGAGCATACAGGTTTGATAAATGCCTTGTTCGACTTTAAATCATTTGCTTAGTTAATAGGTGGTCCTCAAAGTGTTTTTTGACTCTAAAACCCCGTATGCATTCGTAGAATATTGTGGACGAAAATGTCTAATGTCTTCATATAATCAATATGTAAAAGATATAAGTATTTTCATGTTCACGTTTCTTATTAATTAACAACTTCAAATTTAGGATTTGGTATCTTTTTCGTTTATTAAGTCTGCCTCAACATTGAGCTTCTAAGATCGACTCTGGACATGACTTCCAACACAATTTAGCTGATGTGGATTGTAGGTGTTATTGTTGAATGTGTTGTTTTGGTTTTTCTTCTGGTAAGTAGAAACACAGACTTCATGCACTCTTCGCGTCACACTCTAACATTTTCGATTTTAGTGCAAAGATTAAGATATAAGTTTAATTTCTTGCCATCGGTAGTTCTTAATTAGCCCTTAAGTTATACCATATGCGTCTGGACTCTTGCCATGTTTAGTTCGCTGCTAGCCTCACCGGCATGACTTTAAAATGACCAACATTTAATCCCTCAAACTAAGGATCGAAGCTAATTGAATTGAGTCAAAAGACACATGCCGGGGTTGATTTTTGTGATTATGCAGCTAATGGCCGTTTAAGAAGGGGACACTCACCTCGTAAAATGATCGGACACTGTGAGTAAATTTGAGCTCCACGACGTTTTCCTAAAGATATACCATTCAACATATTTTTAGAAGCCAAAGTCTGATGTAATATTAATTTACGCTGCTTATTTAACCTTTCACTTGAGTTAACGATGTGGTCTTATACAAGGAGAAGTCTTTATTTTATTTCTCAACAGGTTGGTAAGGTAGCAAACTGTTAGCGCACCTGACTGTCTCAACACCAATCCATTCTCAATGGTTGTACTGCACGTTTTCGTCGCAAAATATTTTGCAATGAATATTCGTATACACTTTTGGCAATTGATTTTTTTCGATCTTTCTCGATATTGCTATTAGAGAATCGTCAAAGTTTATATTTGAAAAGAATGGAAATTGTGTATTACCTGTCACCCATACATGATGATTCCAAATACAGACTGCTTCAAGCACCTTTTCTTAGGAATGAAGTTGGTTAGCAGTTGAATAACACCTTTAACGGGCTTTGTAGCCACCCTTAGAGTGACCAAATGAGATCTTAAAAATGCTTATAGAAAATAGTTAGGGGGGGGGGGGGGGTAATTGTCAACAGCAAAAAAGGTATGCGCCTGCGCTTATGTTCTCGTTCTGCTGGCATCATATCATGATCAACTGGCAAATCACGGGTCCCTTAATGCAGTGAACGAGATGAAGAGTTTTTGCTCATAGTAGTTGCTGTTACCAAGGGCAAAGTAATGTAAACCACAAAGAAAAGGACGAACTTTAACTCAAGTAAAAGTGGTATACATCTGTGTTTACCTTAAAGAAGATCTATGTGGTATTGAAAAGCATACGGTACGTTTTTTTTCTTTGATAATTTATTAACTTTGTAACTGCATGACACGGCATCTGGAAACGCTGTTATTCTTTTCAGAAAGCAACATAATAATGAAAACTACTAAACGGAAAGACATATAACCAAAGGAAAATTTGTAAGAGGTTAAAGACAGCACACTTGAGTTGTGTTTTGTTACAATTAAATGGTTTTTGTGAGTTAATGTTTCGGTTTCAGAATTATTTTCTTATCTTTAAATCATGAAGGGAAGTCAGTACCTTAACAAAATCAAAGCATAAACGGAATTGTATTGGATAGGAATTAAGATCTGGAGTAAGCATTTGCTGGAAAAGAGTATACATGGCTGTCGGCAGAACCAATTTGTCTCATTTGCAAATCATGAATGGCGCTTCTTGACATTAAAAACTTCCATTGTGGTATGTGAACCTTACGAAGAGGACTACAAGTCATAGACGCTTGGACCCTGCTGTGAACGTTATTATAACACCTTGCTGACTCTTAAAAATAGCTTGTAATCAGTTTTTTAAAAAGACTACATTAAAATTTCCTTGAAACTGGCAACTACGATGGATTGAATCTTTCTGAGATTGAGTATACTAAATCAAAAGCCGAATTTCGTAACTGTTTATGAACCATTAATCCTGAGAATACACGACTATCTCCTAAAAAGACCTGATAACTTCTCTTGATTTTGTGTTCAGGGAGAATACAAAATGCTAGAATGCATGACATATCTCAACTGCTAGTTATATTTTGTTTATGCTGAAGTAAAATTATATCATTTGCTTACTTCCTACTTCCTATTTCTTCTGTTATCGCCACTTGACCACTAATTTAAAGCCAATAACCCTTCCTCTGTCGTCCGTCGGATCTCCAGATGCCTTAAAACAACCTCAATGGTCTGAATACGAGTTATGTGAAGTTTTACACTGTACGTTCAAATTGTATTTGAATTCTATCTTGATTTTACGATAGATTTATTATTTTTCATTGTTATTTAGTCTGACATAAGCTTGGACCCCTTGTCAAGCCTGCCCTGCATTTAGATTTATCTCAACTTCCAAAGCTTTGAATACATCAACTTTTGTGAAATTCCCAAATGTACGACGACCAGAAGACAGAAAGTCTCATAAAGTAAATAGAAAGTAAAGTTACTGTTCAGTTGTTGCAACTCCCTGTCGGTTTACAGACTAATGAAGGATATTCCACAATAAACAGAACTGAAAAAATTAGTAGTATACAAACAGGACATGTAAACAAGTCTACAATTTTATTTCTTAATACTTCATATGCCATATATTTAACACGTAATCATGCAAACGGTTGTGACACACTTTCTACTATGTTAGAATGTACATAGATATCTCATGTCCTTCAAATCACATTGATGTAAGAATGTCGGGCCACTGATAACTTGACACATTGGGAACGGTGACTTTGATATCTCCAGATCACAAATTGATGCCCATTGTAGAATCTATGGTATTCCAACCATTATGAGTAAGTACACTGTGGAATTTTGCTAGACTCTTTTGAAGGATGCATTACTATTAAGCATCCTGTTTTCCTAGGGCATCGGACAGATATTAAATGTATTACCTAAAGTATATAACGGTTGATAAAAATGGCTTTGGTAGTGTTGGAGTAAATCATACCAACCTTATATGTCAAATAAATGCCTAATACAGGTATAAATATACTTCTTTATGACACAGTCTACAGTCTCTGTATATTACAGTTCCTCATTATCCTCCTGAAACTCCTCGTCGTCATCATCATCACTATAATCATTAACACCTGAGTGTTCCATTACATCAGCAAGAGCATTTTCAACATCTTCAAAATGTTTGCTTGTTTCAGCCATTTTCCCAATTATTGATTGCTCACTTTCCTGTAGGGAACCTTGAAGGTCTTGCATAGTCTCCTGAATAACTCTTGATAACTTTTGACCAGGTTTTGTCTCATCCATCCTACAAAAAATATAAGGCATATGCAAATAATACATGCACGTAAATTATCACATATTGCAACAAATCAGTTAAATATACCACAAAGAAAATGTGCCAAGGTGAGTCCTTAAAAGTTTAAATTTATGTACCACAAATCCCACTGATAAGAAATATTTTAATTGCAAAGCTAGAAAGGTTTCTCACTGATATCAATGTTTCAGTCCATATATTTGGCTTCATTATTCCTCAATGGGATAAACTTCTTTAATCTTAGCAAGGATTAGAAGACGCATCATCAGTACGAAGTCCCTTCTCACTATAGCTTTAATTACCTTGACAACTATATTCAGACATTTCTTATTAGGAGTCTCATTTTATAATCAGCAATGTTCATGTGCAGTTGGTTATTCAAAAACCAACCTATAATAACTAAATGAAGTTAGAAACTATATCTTTATGTATTATTATTTAAGGTCCAACATAAAGAGTGGAATAAAACACAATCTATCACAAGTATAAAGGGGGGATGTGGAACTAGTACTAAATTACTAACCCTACACAGTAGTGAGCTTCTTACTGATGACACATGATTGTTCCTGTTGCACAATATTGCAAACTTGTCTCATCATCAAATCATCTCTATATCAAATAGGAAAATAAACCAGGCCAACACCTCTCCTAAATTCTAATGATGACAGTGAAAGTATGTACCATGATTCCAGTGTTGTTGAGTAAACATTTTATAGTAAATATCTTGTCACAATACAGTAATTTCAAGTCATTTCAAGCAGTATATAAGTCACATACATATATTGTATGTCTTACTAATAATATTTAATATCCTAATGTTATACTAGTAAGTCATACATTAAACTATACCCTAAGAAATTATCACAAATAACAGAAAACAGGGAATAAATCTTGATATACAGATATAAATTACACATTGGTATATAACCTTCCTTTTATGTTTCTCTATAGAAGGATATATATTCTAAGTAACAACAGTATGAGGATACTTTCAGCATTGCTGCATAATAGTGATACAGTAGCACCAAAATGAAGCCAGATTTGGACTATTTCATGATAGATATATAGTAGAACAGCAATTGTTGGTTGCCTCCTAAACTTCTCCTTTAGATGCAAAAACTACTGACTGCAATCTCGAGTTCAAACAGTCTTTAAATAGCAAATTGTCAGGCTGGCTTTTAAAATTTATGATAAATTAAATTTGAAACATCACAATGTGAGTAGATATGATTGTAAACTATAACATGATGGGGTGAAAGGTAAGATAAGATAACAGATTATATCTAGCTATCTTGTAAAATTACAAGGAATTTTCTAGGGCAACATTATTTTGCTTGTGATTACATTAAGGCATTACTGCTTCAAGAGATTTAAGTATTTGTCTATAATTTGTAAATTGTGCCTGTATGAATGATTATCTCACTTTCCATTAAAGAATCATTGCACTACAGACAATGTGTGGATTTAACACATGCATGATTTGATTTAGCATGACCAATCTTACATCCGCTGTCCCCCTAATTAAACTTTTGTCAGGAAATAACCCCCCCCCCCTTTATCACTTGTATCATCACCATTGATCATGATTCTTATTGTAGTTATCCTCATTTTCAAGATAACTATCATTGATATCATATCTAGTGATGGAACAGTTTCAAAACTATTGTAAATACATCCACCTATAAAATATTACAATAAACTATTAGAAGCCTTCAAATAGGAGGTACCTTTAAATTCACAGTGACTGAATTTTATACTTAAGAGACTTGACTTCTTTGTAGACAAAATTCACTTATACAGTTCAAAACAAAATTAAGGTGATGGTAATACGTGGTGGTAGGCTACAGCAAATCGGCACAGAGCAAGCTGCACAAAATAAGATCATTTGGCAAAACCTGACTCGGTGCGCTATGTCTTCCTAGGAGACGAAAAGGCGTATTAGAGAGAGAGAGAGTCTGTAAGTGATTGGTGGGAATACCTGGTCAAAACCATTCCCGGCGCCGCTGGAGGGCTGGGGGATTCTTTAGCCCCTCTGCTTTGTTTACCAAGACATATGCTTCTCAGGCAGACAGAACCAAAACAACGCTCAAACAGAAAGAAAGCGGCGAAAAGGGAAACCTATTCCGTCTCTTTATTGCCAAAAGATTCAAAATCTTCTTTAAAGATCGAATAAAATGGAAGGAATAACCTTTCTCTGTCTCATAGCCATGCACTTTTGACTTTTTGCGGATGAGTAAAAATCGGCTTTAAGGTTTTTATGCTTGATATGTGTACCTTTGTATAGTAGATTCTAATGGACGAGGGGTCCTCCGCCTCGGGGAGTACATTACCCCCTTGAGCTACGGGAATTTCTAAGTACCCCAGGGTCCGAAAAATTTAGCGTCGTTCTCTTCATCGATATTAAACGAGTACACCATGAAATTAACGGTCAAACGTGAGTTCTAACTTGCTTCCTAGGTGCAAAACAAAAATATGTGTAAGTAGGAAGGAAACAGAGACATTCGTGACTTTCGTAGGTTTTAACATCTGTTTTAGTGAAAACAATTGAATATTCTGTTAGCTTTTGGAACGCCTTAATACCCTTTTTCACAATTTAATCGCTTTAAAGTCCCAAATACCCCCCTCCCCCCCACCGTAAGAGGCCGCCGGATCGCCCTTTCTTTTCATTCTCTGTCTTTACATCGTGATATTCTCTTCCTCCCGTTCTTATCACGTTTTTCTCGGTTTTTTGTGTATCTTTGTCCGTTTCTTTCTTTACATTTCCATCTAGCTCTTTCTTCCAGTTTGGCTCCTTTCGTTGTCTACTCCTTTTTCTATTATTCATTCATTTACCCAGTTTTCATCGTTACCTTTTTCGCTACTCCATGTTTAGTATGATGTTTGAACGTCTAAATTTTGAATTGAGGTTGACAATGACTTTGACCGAGGGCAAAGGTTTGTTGTGCACTCGTTTCTGCGTTCATGTTATATCAAGGATCTTTTGGCAAATATAAAGTAATTTATCAACCGCGGACCTTTTGAAGCGGTTTCATCGTTAAGTTACAGCCGATCTAGTCGTGGTTTCTGGCAATTTAAATTTAAAGATCTTGAATGAATATTTGGTCCTTGAAAATAATTTTAATCAGAAAACAAACTTGTGGTTAAGGATCATGATAAGAAAAGGAGGTGTCTCCAAACCAAAATCATCAAGCAATAATTTGAAAAGCTCGTCTTGGCAGTTTTCATCTTAAATCGTGATTGTAAAATAGCCTTCGTTCTAACATATTTTCATGGAAATTCTCATTTTTTGAGAAATACAAGCAGATTATCGAGACTTCCATTATTACTTGAAACACTATAGAGCCTGAACACACACCTTGCGGCACACCGCTAAGTGAGATTAATTAGATCTATCAATTATGATAATTGCAAGAGACCCTGGTTTACAAATGGGATATCTTGAGAAGGCTGTGATGGACGGTGACTACCGTAGGACACTTGTCAAGACATCGACAGTAGTCGCAAGATGATGATGATGATGATGATAATTGTAATTTTAACTACAATTTAAGATGGAACAATTGAAATAATCTAAGTTAAGTAAAACATCAGTGAAAATATCGTGGGTCTTCTTACTCATTCTTTACATCTTAGTCCTTCTTTTTAAGATCTAGTAGATTCCCTCTGTTTTTAATTATTGGGAAGCGAGGTGATGCATGCACTATAGCAGCTTTTTTGTATTTCAATTTCAGCCTCAAATTTCTCTTAATTTATTCAGTTTCTGCCTTCAAAGTTTCTTAAGACGTCCTTCCTTAAAAATCATGTAAGACTGTTATATGCACTCACAAAATGCCATTTTAACTTATAATAAGTAACATGTGGTATGTACGATCAATTGCAAAAGTGTGTGTAGTGTGTAATAATAGATCGTTCATTAGGGTACTGCCTGCGTCACGGAGTTAGTCATCTACACGTGTTTTATACTGAATATTTTAGCACGTGAGTATGAAATATTAAAACCAAATAATATGATAACATCGAGTTAGTTGAGAGTCGAGAGAATACTGCATAACGATAATCGTTCACAAATGTTTCTGAGTTTCTGCCTAAGTTTCTGAAGAGTGTCTTAAAATTTCCCAGATCTGAGCCAAAGGTGTCTTATAGACTGGCTTCTTATAAAAAAAGACAATGTGTAATTCGAATAGTAACAGCTTTCAATGTTTTAAAATTTAAAACACGGAAATGATTCAAAGATTTTGTGTGAAGTACTTTGATAATGTGATTATGTCATGATCAACCAAATGATACTTTCACAAACCATGAACAAACAAACAAATTAACATACAAAACAAATGCACCAAAACCAATCAACAAACAAACAAACATGTCAACAACTTTGAAAAGTACATACTACATGTGAGCAATGTTAGTTCCATTGAAGCTTTCAAAACTTTGTTGACAGTTGGATTGGTACTTTATGTAGACAGATTCTAAGAATTTTCCTCGCCTTGTACATAAAACTGATCCATTGTGATACTGCTATTAGGTTCAAAGGAACCTTACTAGCTTGAGCTTTTTCACAATAAAACTTAAAATTTTTCTTTGATTTTACATTCCAGTTTTTAAACCTTTGTTGATAGTCGGAGTAAGGCGCGTAATGTAGTAAGATACCAAGATTTTTGTCGCCTTGTAACTATAACTAGTCAGTTGTGATGGTATTATTGGGTTGAAGGAAATTTTATAAAATTTTGGAAATATTTCACTCGACATCTTGAATTTTCCCTTCGTTTTACATTCAAGCCTTCAGAACTTTGTTGATAGTCAAAGTAAGGGAAATATTTTAGAAAGATCCTACGAATTTTCGTCACCTCGTACATAAAACTGACCAGTTGTGATGGTACTATTGGATGGAAAATAGCCTTTTTAAGTTCTGCACAAAACATTCTGCACAAAATCTTAAATTGTCCTTTTATTTACATTTTAAGAATACGAAGTTATTACTATTTGGGCAGAACCTTATTCTATAATTTTAAACAAGGAAACCTTTATATATATAGCTTTAAGTTTTCGCGTTAATAAGGAACATATCTTTTACATCAAACATGAATCACTTGCGTTGAGTAGTATCGCAGCGAAAAACGTTGCAATTCTCGTAGATTATAAACAGGTCTATACTTCTATTTATAGGTTGAGGTTTTAGGATAATAAAATGTTTGTATTGAAGAATACAACCAACTTAAGATTAATTTCTGAATGTGCTGTAAGATGAGAGGGTGTTTAGTCATCAGTAATATTTAGAAACTGAACCGTCAATACGAGTTAGCCACCACTGTCATGTAATATACGTGCTTTGTGTACGAAAAGTTGTTTGAACTGACTTCCTTCTGCCTGTCCGGACTTTCTTTGAAAAAGTATTTTAGCAGACAATGAAGTACCCACCGGTAAACAAAACTAAGGTCAATGCCCATTTCCATCAGTTAGAATACGAGACCGTTGTTGCTTCATCATAAATTTTTAATTTACACCGACACCGTTCTCCCGATAGCAAGGGTTCATTCTAGTCGATAAAAGACCATAGCTTTCACTTCTTGGTAGTGTGTGGTTTCAGAAATAGGTTCTCTATCCAGTGTTTGGTTGATTGCGCCTCAAACGTCGTCGTTACTGAACGAACCGGAGTGTTTTCTCCTTAACTTGAAGTGGAGTTGTTAGGATGGATGATAACGGAGAACCAGCGAACCCTGGTTTGAAATCACCTAAAGCCGTACCCAGGTGAGATTTTGCTTCAAATTATACTAAGCCAAAGGTTAAATTATGCTCTAGATGGGAGATAAGACGGCAGATATAGTTTAGATGTCTTCTCTTGTTGATTTTGTAGTCGAATAGTCTGTACTTTGATATTGAAGATTAGCTGCTAGTCGCCGAACGACACGAAGAATTTTAATGAGTGCTGTTTGTGTAACGAAGGTTTATTTGACAACCTAAGTTATTGCTAAAACTGAAATTAAAATTAGAAAGGCTTTAATGGAGTTATAGTAACGTTGCTCTTTACATATGTTATCAACTTCAGCATATTGTTGCTCAGGGTATTGCCTTCATGATAAATCAGGAATTGTGTAACTCAAGGCCAACATCGGGACTTTCTTTAGCTAGTTAAGCGGACAGATCTTAAAGATATAAGTCCATTTGGTTTCCATTGATTTGAATCTTTCTGTTTTAAAAGTATAGCATATCCACGGGCAACATAACACGATTAAAATGGATTATAACAGGTGAATGATAAGTGGAAGGAGGCTTTCGTCTCTACTGCTGATGTTCGCAGCAGGATGGAAAGCTTAGCGGCTTCGCTCAAGCGAAGTCGCTACATCATGCCGTACGGTCACGAAAAGGTTCGAATGGAGTAGATATTAAGGGCTTTATGGAAACGAATTGATAATAAACCTTTAACCAAAAAAGAGGCCTTGACCTTTTTGATTAGAGTTCAATGTTTTATTAGGAAATAAGAACATGGTTAACAGGTGCACTAGCCATGGACAAGAAGTTGACAGCCGTACTAAAATTTAGAATTGAAATATATTATAGAGAGGAGAGAATGCTGTCTTATTTAGATGTTCCACTCGCCTCATCTTAAAGTTTTGTTTTGGATTGATTTATTTACAATGCCAGATTAAATTGCGGCTACGTGGTGATACTAGAACAAATAAGAAACCTTTGTCAACTAAAATTAAGTAGAGTTTGCATGTTCTATTCCAAATCTCAACCGAAAACTAATTAATGAATGTTACACAGGTTTAGTTAAGAGTAACTTTGAGATCCACGTCGACTTTTGAAGATTATTGACAGCATCCTATCAGTGCCTGAATAAGTGTGTCTTACAAATTTAAGCTCTTTTCAAATAGACTGCTCAATGGTACTTCACAGAAGCTGAGGGGAATTGTTGTGATCATGTTACATGGCGATTCGTGATTGTTATATGGTGATGTTCCAGTATTCATTGTCAACATGAAGCAAACTCTATGATGTAAGCAAGGACAACAGAGAGTGGTGTGAATTTGATTATATATGTAAGTTAGGTGTGCTAATGCCAGCTTCTCGGTCTTTTGGCAAGGAATAGATGTAGTATCTGTTCGCATTGATGGTAGATCCTCCTCATGATCCGTGAGAGGGGGTCCTGGGCGGTTGAACCTGCCTCATGGCTTGCTTCTCTACCCGGTAGCCTAAATCGAGGGACGTGCCCTTGGACGCCCAAACTGCCCATTCACGCATTAGTTAGCCTGTTATGGTTTTACTGATTACTTTGGGTAGTTTCAAAATCGGGCCAACTGCTCATCAGGGGTCTTTAATTGACGGAGAAATTGCTAATGTCAGCAGAAGGAAAAACAGTGAACGTAAGTTAACAAAGCCGTAGGAGGCATCAACTAAAACCTTCCCATCATCCCATCACCCCCTCCCCCATCATCCCCCGTCATCTGACTCCTTTGCATTCTTTAAATCTTGATAAATGTCGGTTAAGTGAGGTAATGTTAACTTCTCTGCCTTTTTGAATGAAAGGTGAATAGTCCACCGACAAGTTATCAAAAGTAAAACGCCAAATATAGAAACTTTATTGACAAATTGGTTTAGCCAACTTTCAGTAGTGACCTGAAGAAGTCTGTTAGACGAAACGCTGTCAATAAAGTTTCTATATTTGGCGTTTTACTTTTTCTCGGCCTTTTTGCAAGGAGTGGATGTAGTATCTGTTCTCATTGATGACAAGCTTTCCATAATCCGCGAGAGGCAGTCCTACTGGGCAGTTGAGCCTGCTTCATGGCTTGCTTCACTGCCCGGTAGTACAAATTGAGGGGCGTCGCCCTTAAACGCCCTTTTTTTTATTAGTTAGCCTGTTTGGTTGTTTTTCTGTTTATTTAGGGTAGTTTCAATGTCGGACCCACTATTTATCTGGGTCTTTGATTGAGAGATTGCTAATGTTAGCCAGACGGGAAATAGAAAGTTGATATAGCTGTTACAAACGATTGATGATCAATCAATGATGACTCATCCAGAAAGGACTAGTATTGTTGCTTGTTACAAAATTTTTCCGAGGGTTAATGCCACGTGGGTTACTGTTCGGGGCGTTTTGTCGGGGGTAATTCCTAGGGGGTAAATATCTGAAGAAATTTTGGCCAGGGAGTTAATGTCCGCCTAGCGTTCTTTTCTATGTATGCTAAGATTCAGCATCGGGCTCAAATATGCTTAAGTAACAACCAATTCTAGGCTCAAGCTATCCTTAGCATATGCTTTTGTGAAGTTATCTGCGCTCTCTTGCTTCGCAGCTGTTTCTGCCTTTAGTTTTCTCGACTTTTCTAAAGAGAAGCCAGAGTCTATCAACAACACCATTTTAAATAGTAAACAACCAAAACATTTTTTGTATAACATTGTGATTCGCTTTCTATTTTTGTAACCTTGCTTTTACCGATATTCTGGCTTAAGAATTTCTTCAAACTGGCAAAAACTCAGGCCTGCGGTATGCTTAGCTTGTGCTTAATCTTGGTTGGAAATTTCGCCTAGCAAAGCTTATAAACTGTTATGCTCAAATAGCAAGTAATCTTAGAAAGGAGTAAAGGTTTTCTGAGTATTTGCCCAGTGTAATACCATCTGTTTTTTACGTTATCGTTCGGCGCAGCTTGTGGTATCCATAACTGAATTCTTTAGGTACAACGAAATCATAATTCATGCTTTCATATCTCAATTATCGTTAGTTGTATCATATCTCTTTTAAGCATGTAACAACAATCGAATAGCATGGACTGCCAGTTGTTAGAATTGATAAGTTTGACGAGGTTTGTAAAACTCTTGATACAAGCTGGTCACGAATTGGTCTTCGAGGGAACAAGAAAGTTTGAAATGCAACACTTTTAATTCTGGGGCACATAAATTCTTTGCTGATGGTGTTAGTCTTTTTAATGTGAATGTGTTGTTTAACTATTTTTCTAAAGAGTGATCTCAAATTTTTGTAAATATGTAAATCAAGCCAATTTATCAAGGGGCATTGACCTGTCCGAGCATTAAAGTGTTCGAAATTTTAATATCTAAAATTGTTTTATTCGATTAAAAAAGTTTAGTCGTCCGAAACTATAGTAGTTCCAAAATTTATTTGTTGCTAAATTTAATTGTCCAAAATTAATATACCAAATAATGATTTCCCCGAAGATCTTTATTCGAAAATTTAGTGGTTCAAAAATTTGATTGTCCGAAAATTCTTTTATCGCAGATGCCAGTAATCCACTAGAAATTGGTGTCCGAAATGATTTTCCGCAAACCTTTTCGAACTTGACCTACTGAGTTGAATGTTTGTTTCATTAAATATAAAGTTACTGGCTTGTCAGATGAGTACATTCTATCGTTCCCAATGCTGTCGAATGATCAATGAGAGGCAATCATACTGAGTAGTTGAGTGCGTGGTAGGGGCATACATCACTGCCTACCGGACCAATTCAGGAAGTATCCTTGTGTACGTTCTGTTATTCCGCTTCTAATCAGTTAGATTGGTAGCTCTTCTGTTACAATGGACTAGTTTCCACGCTACGATCACCGTTTGGTGGTTTTGACTTGCTCTGTGAAAGTTTTTGAGAACCTTGCCGTTAAAAGTTCACTTTGCATGATCCGGAGCACTGTAGATGGTAAAGATTCAAGGTGGCCTTCGCATGTTGAAATCGATTTGCGCCACAATCCTGAGAAATTCTGTAAAGCTGAGAATTATGCACTGTGACTCAGCTTCTTGCAAAGGGAATGCTTTTCAAATTGGATCATTCTGTTGCCAACTTGCCCATGATTGGTAATTGTAAATTATCTTGCTAAAGATGTAAAATACAGCTATTCTTTGAGGTGTGAACGAAAGCGTTTAGCCTTGGTATGACCTGAAGGAAACCATGAGAACATTTGCGGGAGCAGGCGTATATTACAATCATATTCCTGCTGTGTTTTTTCTTGTAAAGCACACGGAACAGCAGGATTCTCTACACATTGGTGTAAAAAATAAAAACACTAAAAACAGAACAAATAGTATAATTTTTTAAAAACAAACTCAATGACTTTATTGATATTCTTGTATCACAATGATACTCCTGCTGTTTTCCTGGTAAGGCACAGGTAACAAAAATTAAAAAAAACCCAAACAAAACAGATAATATTCAATGGTATTCTTGTATCGCAATAATATTCCTTCTGTTTTTCCTCGTAAGGCACACGGATCTGCAGAATTCATTACACAGCAGTTTTTTTTAAAAATAAAAAACCTGAGTAAGAAAACAAATAATAAAAAACAACAACTCGAATTCCTTTTTTTGTAGTTTTACATTACTATAACATATAGTGCTGTTTCTGCTGGTACATAGGACTGGACGAGAATTTATGCAAGAAACAGAAAAGTCAAAAGGGGAAACACCAACAGCAACAAACAAACAAACATTAAACTAACGAAACCAACCCCAAAGCAAACAACAAGTGGAAACAATAAAAAAGACCCCAACAAAACAGCAATGATAATACGATTATTTTGGCAGAATAAAGCTGTTATCAAAGTCTGTTTTCTCTTTTACTAAAATTCTTTTTAACAAAATGCCAACTCTAAAAGTGTTGAATTTATATGGTAGATTATAGGTGCTGACAGCAGGGACGGGGGAACAGAGGCAGGTGGGCCATGCCCCCCCCCCAAGATTTGCCAATGCTCAATTTTTTCTGTGACCACTTTTCAGCTTTATTAAAATTGAAATTGATTGTGATGGACATTGTGTCACATTCACAGCAAAATATGCATATCGACACGAAACACCCCTTTCCACACAATGACCAAAGGCACCTTAGTGGAATATGTAAAAATATAATTGAACCCAGCCTACTTGGCCCCCAATCTGCTTTACCTTTCCCCGTCTCTGATTACAATTGAGCCTTTTTATTATCTCATTTGAATAGCTTTTCGTTCCCAATTTAATTATCCTTTCTCTGGCGGGCTTCAATTCTGAGCTAAACGTGAAAGTAACGCTAACAGATCTGGACTTCTAATTATAAATCTATCTTGACTGATTGTAGACTATACCTTGAGCTAGCTTTTTGATATGCTTGCTTACTGCAGCAAAGCGATACTTTGTTAGCAATGTAGACAGGGGCGGTTTTCCACCGTGTAGGGCCCTGGGCACTTTTCCAACGCGAGGCCCTATCAAGGAGATGTATATTTGTCAATATCTCATCCAATTTAGCTCACATAATATGGGGCTTTTACAGTGCCTATCGTGTGTAATAATTCTTATTTGTAGGGCAGCGTGTGTATACATCAAAGAGTACGAAAAGAGAAGCTGACTGAATGGCCGATGGAGGTTTTTGGCTGTGATACTTTAAGGTCCCGAATAGACGGGGTTCTAAGAAGTGGAGGTGATTAAGAATTGGACCAAAACCTTCTTGAGCGCAGGACCTCTCTCGAGCGAGGGGCCCTGGGCCACCGCCCTGTCCGCCATACCCTAAAACCGCCCCTGAATGTAGAACGCACAGTATTTTATATTGAAAGCAAAGGAAACATGTTCTTTCCTATTACTCATAAACAATTAATGTTGTTTAGTTAATTGATTTCTAACTCTACAGTTGTAAATGATGGTATTTGTGGATACCTTAGTAGTTTGACCCTAGCATCAATTTTCTAAGTTTTCAAGCCACTCCTTCCTAGTACTAGCCTGTATATTTCTGATGTTGTTTAGAAATTCGCGGAAAATGTATACTTACGGTTATATCAATGTTATTCTACCATAGTCAATAACTGTTGATTGAAAGTAAACAATATTGGCCTGATTTGCTTTTGTCGAGGCTCCCATGTTTCAGAAATTTGTATGTTTGCAAAGATGGGAGCCATATTCCAAAGCAAACATCTGTACGCCATCTGCGACATGGAAGATTTTCTCCACTGTGCTTCATAACAAAACTGAAATCGAGGCTTAAGTTTTGAGCGAAAGCTTGCGGTTGTAACTGTTTTGATAGGGATTTGTTTGAAAGATTCGAGAGGATTTAAAATTATTACTCATAAGGCTGTGAGATGTAGGAACTTGGCTCATGCAGATAATGTGACTGATGGACGTTTATCTGTCTACATGCATTTGTTATACGTTACTCAGTCCCCAACCTCGTGCTAAGCCCGTTGTATTTAATGGTCAAATCAACCCTCAGAAGACCAAACCATCGGTATATTTAGGACACTCTTGAGGAGAGATTGCGGCTCCAAGCCCTACAATTAGAAACAAGAATATTGCACAAAATAGCGAAAACATTGTGTACTTATAATCTTTTTTCGTATAACACTCATAAGAGTACTAACGTCAGAATGACCGAAATGAAGTGTGTGAAAGCTCTTTCAAAAATACAGTTGGGTATACTCTTTCACACATTCCATTTCGGTCATTCTGCCGTTAATACTCTGAGGAGTGTAAGACGAAAAAAGCTTTTAAGTACACAATGTCTTCGCTATTTTGTGCAATATTCTTGTTTTGTACCAAGAACAAACTAATTAGAATCAGCTGTGACTGTACGAAATAATGTAAAATTTAAAAAACGACTCATCCTTCTTGCCGGCGGTGCTTTTAAAATCCCGTAGCAAATTTTTGCCGGCCACTTCTCAATATTAGACTTTTGCTGAATTTTTTGGCTTTAACTTTCATTACTTCTGTCGCCAGATATTTTGACGACAGTAATTAAAGCACTTTCGCTTCAAATTTGTCTTGGAAGAATTGTAGTGTAGTCGAAAAAGAAACAAAGTGCCACGTGAAACGGCTATATTTAGTATCAAATTACCCATTTAGTTATTGGAAAATTGAACCAAATAACAGCACAATGATGTTATTTATCAAGTACTCTACCTAGGAAATGAATTTCAATTATGAATTAGGTGGAGGTAATGCGCTTTTGATAACACTATTTCAAAGTGGGTGTCAAGTTTCCAGTATTTTACGAAGAATATTTTTGGGAAAGGTTTTATGCACATTTTCCTGCCGGAATCGAGTGAGGTGTGGGGGAGAACTTTTATTTTGACCTCAGTGGCCATCCCTTGTTCCCTTCACGACCGTGGACTCTTCTAGATCCTAAGACTAGATAGCAGCAATCAAAAGGACATCTAATCTTCCCTGTCTAATTTTAAGGAGTAGTGTGAAGAGCTTTTGGTATACGTTGGCCCGATTTCAGTAACCCCAAGACAACGAATTTGTCTTTATATGTCTATCCACTCGGGCAATTGACCCCTCCCCTCGCCCTTACATGCATAGTAAAGGAAAGAATAAGAGAACATTTTCACAAAGAGCAGGAATACTGCAGCGGTTCTTCTCCAACAATACAGTGTTGTAACAGCTTATATAAGTCTGATTGAACTGTAACAAGCGTTTTCATCTGCCATCATTTGCATTCTCTCGCAGTATTGGTCTCATGCTTCTCTCTGTAGGTAAGACCCCAAGAAGGAAACTACAATTTGGACAACGTTTCGTCTTTTCTGTAAGACTTCATCAGATCTTTGTACACTTGAGGCCACAACGCTGTCTAAATTGTAGTATTTTCTTGGCGTGGTCTTATATTCAACGTAAAATTTACAAAGACGTCTTTCTACAGTACTTTCAATGCTTCTAAATCGCCAAACCTACAGTAAATGTATGAAATCTCTATCAGTCGATTATAGCGCTAGTCTATGAATACACTTATACATCTACTGCTCAAATCCCTTACAATTTATCAGGGGTGAGCACAGAATCGAACAAGGTTATCATTTGGGAAGTTTGGGCCTTGACCAGATCTGCCTAGACTCATTACTCAGCGAAGATAAGAAGGTTATTGAACTACGAGAAGAACAAAAATTCTGATGATAACAGGGACTAATACTGCCATTTGCGGTTCTCAACACACTTAGATCTGTCCCTAGTCTAATCGAAATCGGGAAACTACAAGTAGACTTATACTCTAGTTGTGGGATTGGTGTTTAAACTGCAGCTTTATTTTGTAATCCTTGTTTCGATTGTGATCTTTTACAGCTGTGTTTGCTCCTTTCTTTGTTGATTATCTAGGTACGGTTCCTTTGTATCCACTCAGCCGTGTTTGCTTTGTGTAATAGGGTAGTTAACGCAAGTTGCTGTTCATGAGAGCCTTTATTTTGTCTAGCAAGAATTGTATCCACGTGCAGGCAGATTGAGCGATAAAGATTATTGCATAAGTCAACCTCGCCTCAATAGCCCCAAATAAAGTTTCGTTTCAATCCTGAATTTTCCATATGCTTCAAATATTTGGGATGTTTTTCATTTCTGATTTGTTTCAAAAGAACAAAGTAAAAATGAACTTTCATGTAATTACGAGGAAATTGTCGAAGGGAAGAAAAATTTGTACAAGTATCTAATAAGGATCAATTAATCGTAAAAGCTTGAAATCAAAGCAACCCCAGATGTGTTTTACAAGGTTTATTGGTTATGATTAGAGAATGTAAAAGCATTCAAATTAATTAACATTATTAAGCTCCTGTACATTATTATTATTATTATTATTATTATTATTATTATTATTATTATTATTATTATTATTATTATTATATTTTTTTGATGTTTTAAATTGTTGTTGTTTCGTATTTGTTTCGCCATTTTTACGCACTTTGGTTGGTTATCTATTTAAATATTAATACTAGTGTTTCATTATTAAGTTCGTACTTCCTAAAATTTTGCTGTCCAGATTTCAAGTTAGTGCCGGGTGAAAGCAATAACAATATATTGTAAGATGATACTATATGTATATGCATATATTTCTCAAAATGTATGGCAAAAAAGGAAAAATTATTATTATTATTATTTTTATTATCATTTGTTTAAAATGTAGAAATATATGCAAATAAATAAATAAATGCAAATAGGCTTATGATGAAGTGCTCGGAAGTAGCCATAAGAACATCATATATTTTTAATAGGCGCAGCAAAGACTGGACCTCTCCGGAGCTATTACTTTTCATGTAATTATAATTTTTTCTTCCTTAGCTATTTTTTCTGTATGTGTGTGTTTATATTTTATTATCGTTATCATTATTTTTAAATTTCTTCGGACTAAACACTCCTTTATATTAATCCTGCTGTCTCATGTACTACGCCAGGTGACAACAGCGGGAAATGTTTTTGTAAAGATCACCAATGATAAAAAAATTATAAATTGTTGTATTCGCACATCGTATTTTTCTTTTGTAAGTGTAATTCTGAATGGCCATGTCCAGAACTTTTAGCTTGGCAAGCTTAACCAACTACCGTGTTATCAGTTAGGCGTTATTTTGTTTGTTTATGTTTCTGAAGCTTTTACAATGTAAGTCAGATATGCCTTTGCAGTGAGTGTCTGACTTAGTGCTTTTGTACAAAGTGAAATTACGAAATAAACGTTAAAGTCTAAAAAATTATTATTATTACTATTATCAACAAAAACTGAACTTCCCCGGAGCTATTACTTTCCATGTAATTAACTTTTTCTCTCTTTCCTATTTTTTTTCTTTGGTTTTGTTATTGCTGTTGTATTGCCAAATGTACTACTTAAACACTCCTGTATATCAATCCTGCTTTCCCATGTACTATGCCAAGGGAAAACAGCGGAAATCTTATTATATCATGAAGATTACCAATAATGGCATTGAGTTATTACTTCGGTGGCGTCGGTGCCTTCCACTGAACTAATAATATCGTAAAATGGAACACCGCTAGATGTAACGAGGCCTA
>JAAAKM020000498.1:12261268-12292972 GCA_010016025.2 Alatinidae sp. Z8VKAUB7J3
CGGTTTATTGCCATTGTGAAATACCTTCATAATGACAGTAACTTTGTATAAATCTTTATTAACTCTATCCGGAAGCCTGTTTGATGCTTAATGACATATTAGAGGTATTCGCAATCAATGCCTTTATCTGTGTTGAGGATGGGTTTTTGTGTCGCCTCTAGATTCTGATATTTGGTCTATCGAAATGTACACTTCTTTGGCTAGCTATAGTATTAACACACGTGTGCTCCACTAAATTTTAAAATTGCAACCACTATTTTCTGTACCCTGAAAGCTGATCGCTCTCGCCTATACCTGAAGCGAATAATTTACCCTGTAATGTTACATATGGCTACTTTTCTTTCAGAATTGCACTAACAGCGTAGAGTATGGCCCATCATTGCTTTACGAACTTTGTTATGATGGCAACACTTAATGAAACTCAGAATTGCACTAACAGCGTAGAGTATGGCCCATCATTGCTTTACGAACTTTGTTATGATGGAAACACTTAATGAAACTCAGAATTGCACTAACAGCGTAGAGTATGGCCCATCATTGCTTTACGAACTTTGTTATGATGGCAACACCGTTCGAGTGGCATTAGAAGTTAGTTGAACACAACTTGAACCTTTCCAGTGCTTGGTTTACTACCGTTGAACCCACAAACGGGCTGGAGCGATTAAAGATGAATTCAAGTAACAGAGGTTGAATTTCAGGGTAACCTTATCCCGTTTAGGCTTTTTTCACATACGATTCTGATCGGGAAGGAGATTTTTGAAGCAATCTTATCAAACTTTTCAACGGTCAGTCCCAAGCCTCTAAGGTTGAGCGCTCTTTTAATTCGATTCATTAGTACTAAACTGGTGCCGAAATATCGGATATAAAATGCAAAATTTATTTAGAGAAGGAGATTGCTTTGCAACAAGGGCACCAGGGAGCATGACATTTGAGTGAAAATTTTGTGAAATTTTATATTTTGCCATATTGAGCTAAGCTAAAGTTAATCTAAGGTTAGAATATTGAATTTCATTAAACAGTGTAATGTACTGCATATAATTGGAGTGTTATTTGGCTAAAAGATTATAGAATTTTCTGTTATTCAGGCAATGTGGCCATGAAAATAGCCTTTTAAAGAAGCGGTTTTGCCTCCTTTCGCCCATACTCACATTTTCTACGTTTTCCAAGTTCATTTTTTCACATTTTGACCCGATCTGATACAATTTTTATCAAAATGCATTGTCTGTTGACGGATATAATAAACGTAAAAGTTAGAAAGTTTCAGCTCTCACAAATTTGAAGTTGTGAAGTGGTGGGCAAAGACACAGAATAGCTTTAAAGGACAAGACGATCAGCTTTTATAGGTGAAAATGTTGAGCCACGACTTCGGATCTACAAAGTAGTCTCCATGTTGGAGAAATGTGTCAATGATGTTTTACATCCGTATAACCTTGTCTTAAGTTGGAAGATGAAATTTTTTGTTGATTTTAACTTAAATGTATAGAAGAGCGTATTGGTGCATTGACGAGAAAGGTTTCTTACATCGTATATTTGGTGTGTAAGTTAACATATATAAAACTGTCCCCAAAGAAGAAAAAGAGAATCTTGACATATGGGACACTTGGACGGTTACAGCATTACTACTTTTCATATTTCAACGATTTTTCCCGCTAGGAATGGTTTTGGCCTTTATTGACGAGACTAAAATGCTAATTGGGCGGCAGGCAACGAACCATAAATATCGTCTTTTTATTCTTCTTCCTTTTCTTCCTTTTCTTTCTTTACTTCCTTTTCTTCCTTTTTTTCCTTTTCTTCCTTTTCTTTCTTTTCTTCCTTTTCTTCCTTTTCTTCCTTTCCTTCCTTTCCTTCCTTTTCTTCCTTTTCTTCCTTTCCTTCCTTTTCTTTCTTTTCTTCCTTTTCTTCTTTTCTTTTTCTTCATCCGGTATCAGCTTTCGTTGAGTCAGACACACAGTTAACAGTCTTGTGTCTTGAGATATTCTCAAAAAACATTAGCATGAAAGATACCGTTCTGCATTTGGCAACCTGTAGATCATGTTTTTAAGTCAAATAACCCCCAGTAATAGACTTTCGTTATTTTAAATGCCAACTTCCTTTGCCTCATTCCATCCTATATACATCTGTATTAAATACCTTTACGCTTTCATTGCCATGTTACAAGTTGTCGTCCATGCCTTCTCTTTCCATTGCGTGACCTCAAAAAAACCTGCTTCGCAATCGTTGTTTTCATCCGTCCTGCGCAGATAACCAAAGCATTCAAGTCTGGTTTTCTGATATTGTTACTAAACGCTACGTGTTGCGATCTTGCTTTTAGGTAGCAATTACACTAATTGTAACTTGTGACTCGGATTTTTCAGAGTTCGAAGTAATTTTCAATCCAAGGAGAGGGAATCACTCGCCACAATTCTCTACCCTAGTTTGTATCGACTGGAAAACAAACAGAAATTCAGCTTATAACCCAATGGTTTATTACCATTCATATTATGGAAACTTAACACCAGATGTTAGTCGTGTTATTTTTGATAAGTAGTTAAACAACTATGTCAGGTACTATTAATTGCAATGAAGTGCTTTCATTCACTAAGATAATTTTATAATGATCACGGTTGTTATTCTCGATTCACAGGACGAAACACTGTTCTATTTACACCACCGACAAAGTGTGACTGACAGAAGAAAGCTAAGATCTGATAAAATCTCTTAACATTTAACTTTCATTGAAGGGAAAATGATTAAATGAAGGCCTTAATTATTTTTACTTCTTACAAGCCGTGTTATGCCTGTTCGTAGAAGCATGATTTCTTCGTTGCAGGAACGATTGTGTTCGGTTTTGCTCCTTGTTTACAAGAGTTAGTGTCATATTATGCCATCAGAATAGCATAATATTAGAATAGGTCTCTGCGCGTTTGTTACAGGCAGGTTCTTTTCAAGTTATGAAAGGCGAATTACAAAGCACCGTATTGTCCTTATGAGCGGGTGGCTCGATGCTGAGTAACGGACAGGAAAGCCTTCATAACTTATTTTGAGTATGCCAAACAAATTGTAAAGGAAGCTAAGAGGTAAAAGTCATATATCAGTAACAGGATTATTGTTTGTAGGGGAAAGTAAGAATTGCAGTAAAATTAAACTGCTCAGTAATGAAATCTATCTTAAAGGCAAAAGAATTACATTTTGATAATGTTGCGGTAGACACAGAAAAGCCAAGTGTGGTAGTTAACGACACAGATGAAAGGTAAGTAATATACAAAATGGAATGTAGTGATAAATTAGAAAAAACAAATCCCTCACTGTAAAGATATTCTGTTTTGGTACCGGCTGTGAATATGGTACAGTATGATAGGATTTGCTTAAAAAGGTAAGTTGCCTTATGAGACACAATCAGCTAGGTAATTTGGTTTGGTTTAAAATTTCTTGGTCGTATATTAAGTTAGCTCAGCAAGGTAGACGTCTCTTGTCGCAGAGAACAAAAAGCGATCTGGAAAAGCCGTGACATGGGGATGTTGATGTTTATGAACTACATAATGAAGCCTGGTTATCGATAGCAGGAGAAGAGGGGAGCATTAATGGAGGATTTGGAAACATTTAAACACAATAGCTTTTCTTATTCACAGTTTACTTTTGAAGAAGCTTCTGCTGATAGTATATTTAAGTTGTTGCTCAATTATTCCTTGCACTTTCATTCGTGATAATTACGTTGACAAGTTTTATTCATAATTCAATGCTTATATTAGCAGGCATGCTGCTAAGGTATTAGAAGAAAATGTTGCAAGAAACTTTCTTGTTTAGATATGTTAAGCTCTATATGATAAAAATTAGACCGTTTCCAGGAACCATGAGAGATTTCTGGGTTGAAAATCTGTGGTTTTTGATAGTTATTTGGCTGCAGATAGCGAAGTGTTTCTAGGAAGCGATATAGATTGTCTGTTAGACAAGAAATTGTACCCTACTGTAGCAAAACAAGTTACGGGATTTTAATGTATTGATATTTCAAATGATTCTAGCACTCGCGCATTTGTGAAATAAGCTCTTTTGTTCTTTTGTTTGTTTGTTTGTTTTTTCACTAATATGTATATCGTTCATCAGTAGAAGTACTTGTTTCGAGATTAATTCCTTCTGGGAGACATGCAAGAACTACTTAATTTTGGTTGGATTAGATGAAAAATATTGTGGTCTCAGTGATAACCATTTCGGAGCAACTGCGAAGTTCATTTTATGTTTAAGGACCCAACGATGACAAAAATCACTGTTACAATTATATATGAATATATTGGTAAATGCAAAATCCTTCCAAAGCAGTATTAGATGCATTGAAAGACACCTCAGGTTCAACTGTGACATTTATTAATTCCACAGATGAAACAAAAGGCGACACGAGAGTTCGTCCGACCGAACGAAAGAGCCCAGTGTCTTTACAGTAGGTACTACGTTGAGAAATGGGAAGTTGGGCATATTTGCTATCAAATTTTAATGTTTTCTAGCATGCAATAATAATTGAATAAGAGAAAACATATAAAATATTAAACATAAGATTGGAGTATACAGAGTCGGGTGATATAGCATTCCACAATTTCCGGGCTAGCATTTTGCACTTCTGGGCAATCAATATAAAACAGAATCAGCAAGGTTCCCGAAAATATTTTTAAAGAGGGGGAAAACTGTTCGTTGTTTTCCGGGAGAGGGGTGGCTTAATAGTAGAAATTCCACAGAATGCATGACGATAGCGTCTTCCAGCAAGTCGCAGACTGCTGCAAGGGTATGACTCTTGCTAATGACGTGGAAATATGACGTTGGTGCTATTCATTGGCTATCACGGGCAGGTAAATTTGATTGTACCCGTGATTCTTTGCGAGGTGAGATTGGGTCAAAATTTAGATGCGTTTGTACCGTAAAAACCTGAATGTAAGCCCAGGGCTTTCCATATTTACTGTAATACTGGCTCTCCAATATTCCTGTCTCTCTAATAATCCCGCACATTTGGGGAAAAATCCCGTCTCGCAGTATTGTCACTTACGGGAATATGCGTGGTATTCGATTTTCAAATTTCCAAATGTCAATGGCATTTTTATGAAGGGCGAGTGGTGTTGTATGCGGAATTGCATAATATTTAATAGGAGTAGAAACCTATGATGTACTTTATGACAGAAAATATACGATATATATATATATTCTCAGCAGACACATTGCAATTATATATAATTCTCAAAGAGTGGAGCATTACCACAATAGCACCCTGGCGCCGGGCGAGGACGACCGCGACGGCGCGCTCGCACTCGCGGCCGCGGTCGAGCGGCACGCGCATCACCCGATCGCGCGCACGTTGAGCGCAGCGGCCGCTCCGCTGCCGGCGTCGGAGGTACGGATCGATACGGCCCGACTCGTTCCCGGCTGCGGCGTGTCGGCGAGGACGACGGACGGCCGCGAGGTGCACGTCGGCAGCCCCGAGGGTCTGTCCGCGCTCGGGCACGCTCAGCCCGACTGGGCAGAACGCGAGATCGGGCGCGCTCGGGCACAGGGCCTCGGGGTGACCTGCCTGGTGGACGGCGGTCGCACCCGGGCGGTGTTCACGATCGCGGAGACGCTCCGGCCGGAGGCGGCCGACGCCGTCGCGGCACTCACCCGCTCCGGCATCGAGATCGCCCTGCTGAGCGGCGACCGCTCGGCCACGGCCGCGTCCGTCGCCGCGCGTCTCGGCATCCCGACGGTCGAGGGCGAGCTGACCCCCGAGGCGAAAGTCGCCTCGCTGTCGGCCGGACACACGTCACCCGTGGCGTTCGTGGGCGACGGCCTGAACGACGCTCCCGCGCTCACCGCCGCCGACGTCGGGATCGCGATCGGCTGCGGCGCCGCGCTCACGCGCGAGAGCGCCGACGTCTGCCTGGAGGGCGACGACCTGAGCCGGGTGCCGTGGTTGATCGAGCTCGCCCGCGAGAGTCGTCGCACCGTGCGGCGCAATTTCGCCTGGGCGTTCGGCTACAACGGCATCGGCCTGGCCCTCGCGGTCACCGGCCGGCTCACTCCCCTGGCGGCCGCCGCCGCCATGGTGCTGAGCAGCGCCTTCGTGGTGTGGAGCTCGCTCCGGCTGGACGCCGGCGAGCCAGGCTCCGCGGACGTCGTCGACGGCGAGCCCGTCGGGCTGGACGGGGAGGCCGAGCCATGCTCGCCGTGACCGCCGCCCTCACCGGCCTCGCCGGCTCGCTCCACTGCGTCGGCATGTGTGGCCCCTTCGCGGTCGCCGGCTGCGCCGCCGTCCCGGGTCGACGCGGGCTCGGTCGCGTCGGACTCTACCACCTCGGCAAGTGGACGAGCTACGCGACGCTCGGCGTGCTCGCAGGGCGGCTCGGAGAACACGCCGGCGCCTCCCTCCACGGAGGCTCGCTCCAGGTGATTCTGGCGCTGGCCCTGGGTGCGGTGCTGGTGTCGATCGGGGCGACGCTTCAGCTCGGCAGTGGTCACCGGCTGGCTCGGCACCTCCCGCTCGCCCCGTTGACGCGGGCGCTCGCCGTCGCCCGCTCGCTCCCCGGCCCGACCGGAGCTCTGCTCGTGGGGATGGTGTCGGGTCTGTTGCCCTGCCCCCTGGTGTACGCCGCCCTGGCCCAGGCGGGCCTGAGCGGCTCGGCCGCGGGAGCCGTGCTGGTGATGACCGCGTTCGCCTTCGGGACGATTCCGGCCCTGGCCGTCCTCGCCCTGACCGGACGGACGCTCACGCGACGCCTGCACTCGGCGACCCTCCGGCTCGCCGGTTGGGGTCTCATCCTGGTCGGGGCCACGAGCTGCTGGCGCGCCGTCGCCGTATGGGTTCATGGAACATGACCACGAACTCCACCTGCCCCTCCGAGCCCGTCCGTCCGCCGGTGTTCTACGGCGCGCGACTGTCGCGCATCCGCTACGCCGGCTACCTCGTCATCCTCGCCCTGATGGTGATCGTCCCCGAGGCTCACCTCTACAAGATCGACCTGCTGCACGGCGAGTACTACGCCCTCGGGCGACGGTTGAGCGCCGACGAGGCGAAGGTCGCCTTCGTCGTCGCCTTCTGCGCCATCAACCTCGCCTTCTACCTGGTCAACGTGGTGTTCGGACGTGTGATCTGTGGCTGGGGCTGCCCCGTCGGACTGTTCGCGCGGATGTCGCAGGCGGCCCGCACCCGCTGGCTCGGTCGCGGGCGACGTCGCCATCCGGTGATCTTCCACGCGGCGGCGGTGCTCGGCTCGTTGGCGGCCGCGCCGTTGTTCCTCGACTGGTTGATGCTCGACCTCGGCACCCTGTTCACGCCCCGCGATCCCTACTTCGCTCACGTGTGGGCGGCCAACCTCGGACTGGCGCTGCTCGGCTACCTGTTCGTCGCTCGCACCGATTTCTGGTTCTGCCGCGCCCTCTGTCCGACCGGAGCCTATTTCACGCTGCTCACCCGCCGGCCCCAGCTCGACCTCAAGTTCGAGCAACCGGAGGCCTGCATCGAGTGCGACGCCTGCATCCGGGCCTGTCCCACCGACCTCGACCCGCGCGACCGCCGACGGCCGCTGACCCGGCTCAAGAGCTCGTGGGACGTCTATCCCGACTACTATAGGCACTCCGAAGAGCGCTGCTTTCTCTGTGGGGACTGCATCGTGGCCTGTGACGACATCTTCTCCAGACCTTCGGCGCGTCGCGCCGCAGGGGTCGACCGGACGATCGGCCTGCTCCGATTCGGCCGGCGTGCCGACCCCGACCACCACGCCGCTCCGGGCGGCGATCACCACGACGGGACGGCCGACGTGCCGGCTCCCACCGAGCCTCCGGGGAGGGCCGACGATGTCCGCTGAGAAGATCCTGGTCATCGATGACGAGAAGCTGATCCGCTGGTCGCTTCGGGAGCGCCTGGAGCGGGAGGGCTACGAGGTGGTGGAGGCCGAGGACGGTCGCTCGGCCCGAGAGCAGCTCGACGGCGAGTTCGTCGACCTGGTGCTACTCGACTACCGATTGCCGGACGCCACCGGCACCGAGCTGCTCCAGGGCATCCGCGAGAAGCTGCCCGACACGGCGGTGATCATGATGACCGCGTTCAGCTCGATCGGCGGTGCGGTCGAGGCGATCCGGCTCGGAGCCTACGACTACCTGACCAAGCCTTTCAACCACGAGGAGGTCGCCCGCTCGGTCCGCAAGGCGCTCGAGACCACGGCGCTGCGCCGCGAGCTGCGGGCGCTGCGGGCACAGCAGCAGGAGGAGTTCGGCCTCGACAACATCATCGGCCAGAGCGCCGCCATGCAGGAGGTGTTCCGGATGATCCGCAAGGTGGCCCACAGCGCCGCCTCGACGGTGCTCATCCAGGGGCCGAGCGGCACCGGTAAGGACCTGGTCGCCAAGGCGATCCACTACTCCAGCGAACGGGCCGGCCGCCGTTTCGTCAACATCACCTGCTCGGCTCTGCCCGAGGCGCTGCTGGAGAGCGAGCTGATGGGGCACGAGCGCGGTGCGTTCACCGACGCGCGCGCTCAGAAGAAGGGGATGTTCGAGCTCGCCGACGGCGGCACCGTGTTCCTCGACGAGATCGGGGAGATGGGCATGGGCCTCCAGGCCAAGCTGCTGCGCTTCCTGGAGGAGAAGGCGTTCCGCCGCGTCGGCGGCACGCAGGACATCCGGGTGGACGTACGGGTGGTGGCGGCGACCAACGTCGAGCTGGAGCAGGCGGTGCGGGAGCGGCGGTTCCGCGAGGATCTCTACTACCGCCTCAACGTGATCCCGATCCGGCTGCCCTCGCTGGCTGAACGCTCCGACGACATCCCGCACCTGGTGCGCTTCTTCATCGACCGGTTCAACCGCGAGTTCCGCCGCAACACGCGCGGCATGCGGCGCGATGCCCTCGACCGACTGACCGCCTACGGCTGGCCGGGTAACGTGCGCGAGCTGCGCAACGTGATCGAGCGCGCGATGCTGCTGGAGGACAAGGCCGAGCTCGGCATCGACGACCTGCCGCACGCCATCGTCCAGCCGCTCGACTCCGCCCGCCCGATCGACGACCAGTTCCAGCTCCCGCCCGGCGGCGTGTCGCTGGCGGCCCTGGAGCGCTCCCTCCTCACCCAGGCGCTCTCCCGCACCCACGACAACCAGACGCGAGCTGCCCAGCTCCTCGGGCTGACTCGCGATACACTGCGTTACCGGATGAAGAAATACGGCCTGCTGTGAGCCGCCCCGCGGTGTCGACCGCGACGGCGAGACGGAGAAGCTCTCGCCATGCTGTTCCAGACCTCCATCTCCACCTCCCTGTTCGAGTCCCTCAAGGGCTACATGCGGCTCGACGAGGACGACGCGCGCCGTCTGGCCGAGCTGCTGCCGACCCTGCGGCCTCACGTCGGCCCGATCGTGGACGAGTTCTACGAGCGGGTGATGGACAACCCCGGCACCCGCCGCATCCTGGACGATCCGAAGCGGGTCGAGCGTCTGACCCGGACGCTGCGGGCCTGGCTCGTCGAGGTGTTCTCGGGACCCTACGACCGGGAGTACTACGAGCGACGGCTGAAGATCGGCCTCGTGCACGTCCGCATCGGCCTGCCGGAGTCCTACGTGTTCGGGGCGATGAACCAGATCCGGACCCGTGTCGAGGAGGTCGTGCTCACCGAGCTCGATCTCCCGGCCGCGGCACTCCACCGACGGCTGCGGGCCGTTCACAAGGTGCTCGACCTCGATCTGGCTCTGCTCGGCGGGGCGTATCACGTCGCCGACAAGTACCGGGACCTCGTCGAGCTGTCGCCCGACCTGATCCTCACGGTCGGGGCCGACGACACGATCCACGAGGCTAACGCGACCGCCGCACGCGCTCTCGGCGGCGAGCCGTTCGACTTCCCCGGGCGTCGCCTCGAAGAGCTCGTGGTCCCCGAGGATCGGGACACCTACCGTCACCAGCGCGAGCGCGTGCTCGAGCACGGTGACGGGAGCGCCGAGCTTCGCCTCCAGGCGCTCGACGGCCGGATGCTGCACGTCGACGTCTGGTGCGCCTGTCGGCGCGACGTCCTGACCGATGCCCTGATCGACGTGCAGTACTACCTGAGCGACGTCACCGCCCAGCGCGATGCCGAGCGGCAGCTCCAATGGGAGCGCGACTTCTCGACCGCCGTCCTCGATACGGTCGGTGCGCTGGTCGTGGTGCTGGACGTCGACGGACGGATCGTCCGCTTCAACGAAGCCTGCCGGCGGGTCACGGGGTTCGCCGCCGAGGAGGTCCTGGGCCAGCCGGTCTGGGATCTGTTCCTGCTCGACGACGAACGCGGGCGCGCCCGGTCGGTGTTCGAGGAGATCCGCGCCGGACGGTTCCCGAACCAGCACGAGAACGACTGGCGTACCAAGGACGGCGGGCGACGCACGATATCCTGGTCCAATACGGCCCTGACGAACGACGCTGGCGAGGTCGAGTACGTGATCGGCACGGGACTCGACGTCACCGAGCGCCACCGCCTCAACCAGCGCCTGCTGGACCAGGAGAGCCTGGCTCGGCTCGGCAAGATGGCCGCGGTCGTCGCGCACGAGGTCAAGAACCCGCTCGCCGGCATCCGCGGCGCGATCGAGATCATCGGCGAGGAGCTCGCTCGCACCGGAGGAGAGAGCCACGAGATCGTTCCCGAGATCCTCGATCGGATCGCCGGGCTGAACCGGTCGGTGGAGGATCTGCTGGTGTTCGCCCGCCCGCTCCAGCCGCACGGGTCGCAGGTCGACGTGCAGGCACTGGTCCGGAGCTGTGTCGAGGTGCTCAGCCGCGACCCCCTGTTCGCCGACGTCACCGTCCGGATCGAAGGCGAGGCGGTCGAGCTGGTCGCCGACCCCGAGCTGCTGGCGCACGTGCTCCAGAACGGCCTGCTCAACGCGGCCCAGGCGATGGAGGGCCGCGGCCGGATACGGGTGTCGGTGAGCTCCGAAGACCGCCATTGCCGGATCGACGTGAGCGACGACGGGCCCGGGATCCCGCTCGACACCCTGCCCCAGATCTTCGAGCCGTTCTACACCACCAAGAGCCGCGGTACCGGCCTGGGGCTGTCGATCGCGCGTCGGATGGTCGCCGCCCACGGCGGCGAGATCGAGCTGCGCTCGCAGGCGGGGCACGGAGCGACGCTGTCGATCCGTCTGCCCCTCGACGCTCTACCCCGCTGAGCCGCTCCCCCTCTCGGCGCGAGACTTGCATCGGGTAGAGGTGTGGACGGCCGTCGCCGTCCTCCAGGAGGATGGGACATGACCCACACCACGATCGCCCCCGCTCCTCCCGCGGCGCCCGCCTGGCGCCGGGAGCCGTACCGGGTGCTGTTCCCTCTCGGCGTCGCGCTCGCCTGGGCCGGCGTCGGCCACTGGCTGCTGCACGGTCTGGGCGCGCTGTCGGACTACCGGCCCGTGTTTCACGCCATCGCCCAGATCCAAGGCTTCCTCACCTGTTTCGCGGTCGGGTTCCTGTTCACCGCCGTGCCACGCCGCACCGGCACCGCAGCCCCCGCCGCGTGGCAGATGGCGGTGGCGATGGCAGCTCCGGTGCTGGCGACCGCCGCCGCCTGGTCGCGACAGTGGTGGCTGTCGCAGGCCTGTTGGCTGCTGACGATCGTGATCCTGCTGGAGTTCGTGGTCCGTCGATTCATGAGCGCCCGGGCTGCCCGACGGCCGCCACTCAGCTTCGTCTGGGTCCCGGCCGGATTGCTTCAGGGAATCGCGGGCTCGGTTCTCCTCGGTCTGTTCGGCTATCTCGGCCCGGAGCACTACGGGCTCCACGAGATCGGTCGGCGCCTGCTGTTCCAGGGGATGTTCCTCAGTCTGATCATCGGGATCGGCGGCATGGTTCTGCCGCTGGTGACCCGGGGAGAGGCCCCCGCGGACGCCACCAGGAGCCGCCGCGACCTGACCGCGCTCGCGGGTCACCTGGCGGCAGCGGCCGTCCTGGTGGCGTCGTTCTGGGTGGAGCTCGAGCTCGACGCGCGCACGGCGTTCGCCCTGCGCGCCATCCTGGTGACGTCCCTCCTGGTCGGCACGGGCGGCATCCTCCGGCACCCGACGCTGCCCGGGTGGCACCGCCGCCTGGTGTGGGTGTCGGCCTGGATGGTCCCTCTCGGCTACGCCCTGATGGCTCTGTTCCCGCTCCGGGCGATGGCCGGGCTGCACGTCGTGTTGATCGGCGGATTCTCCCTGATGGCGCTGTCGATCGGCCTGCACGTCACGCTGGCCCACGGTGGCCGTGGCGAGGCGACGACGGGACGCCCCTGGCAGGTTCCCTTCTATGGCGGCGCGCTGCTCGCCGCTGCCCTCACGCGCGGCCTCGTCGACCTCGATCCATCCCGCTTCCATTCGTGGCTGGCGTTGTCGGCCGTCGGCTTCCTGCTGGCGACGGTGGCCTGGGCGACGCTCGCCTGGAACCGGGCTCCCGGAGAGACGGTGCCGCCGGAGGATCCGTCGTCGCGCACTCTGGCACGAAGCTCGCATTGAGTCGAGGTGTACCGGTCGCGATCGCTCCGCGGGATTCGGTACGACCCGGCCGGCCCGGAGGTTACCAGCCGCTCCGACCGGCCATTCCAGGAGGGGCGGGCGTGTTGCGTCCGCCCCTCCGTCTCCACCCGCAGAGCCGCCATGTCGACCGACGGGGTGAGATGGCGGCCGGGTGGGGCAGATCTCGCACCGGGGCGACGCCACCCGTCGGCCGCATCGGACCGACGGCTTCCCGAGGAGGGACGTGATGGACGTACACTTCGAATCGAGCGGCCTTCGCATTCCCGAGCAGATCCGGCTCGACCTGTCCCGGCGGATCGAAGGGCTGACCACGGCGCACGACGAGATCGTGCACGCCCGGGTCTCGGCGCACGCCCGGCCCAGCCACAGCACGCAGCCGATCGAGGTCCGAGTGGTGCTGCAGGTCCGCGGCGCGTTGCTGGCCGGCGACGGTTCGGGCGACCAGCTCGAGTCGTGCGTGCGGGAAGCGTTCGATCACGTGGAGCGCGAGCTCCGGGACCGGCGTGAGCGTCTGCGCAGTCGCCGACGCGTCGCGATCGAGCCCTCGGCCTCCTGACCGGGGGCAGCCCGCGGGGAGCCTGCCGTCGGGCTCCCCTGCCTGTCAGCTCGCCGGGGTGCCGAGCGCGTCCATGGCGAGGATCAGGTCGACGACGCGACACGAATAGCCCCACTCGTTGTCGTACCAGCACAGCAGCTTGGCAAAACCATCGCCGACCGCCTGCGTCGACAGCGCGTCGAACACGCAGGAGTGGGGATTGCCGATGATGTCGCTCGACACCAGCGGCTCCTCGCTGTACTCCAGGACGTGACGCAGCCGTCCGCGGGCCGCCGCTGCGACCGCCGCGTTGATCGTCGCCGCGTCGGGGTGCTCCCGGAGCCGACAGACCAGGTCGACCGCCGAGCCGTCGGGAACCGGGACACGCATCGCCATGCCGTCCAGCCGTCCCTCGAGGTGCGGCAGCACCTGACCGACGGCGCGGGCCGCGCCGGTGGTCGTCGGGATGACGTTCTCGGCCGCCGCCCGACTCCGACGCAGGTTCTTGTGCGGCACGTCGGCCAGCCGCTGGTCGTTGGTGTAGGCGTGCACCGTGGTCATGAATCCCTCGACCACGCCGAAGGCCTCGTCCAGGACCTGCACGATCGGGGCGAGGCAGTTCGTCGTACAGGAGGCGTTCGACACGATCCGGTGCTCCGGCCGCAGCTCCTCGTCGTTCACGCCGATCACGATGGTCGCGTCGATGGCGTCCTTCGCCGGGACGGTCAGGACCACCTTGCGCGCGCCGGCTTCGAGATGACGTCGTAGCGGCTCGGCACGCCGGAACGCCCCGGTCGCCTCGACGACGTAGTCGGCTCCGAGCTCTCCCCACGGGATCTCCCTCGGATCGCTCCGGGAGCTGAGCGTACATCGTTCGTCGTCGACCACCAGAGCGCCGCCGTCGACCCGGACGTCCTTCGCGAACGTCCGCATCACGCTGTCGTACTTGAGCAGGTACGCGAGCTGATCGTGGTCGTACAGATCGTTCACCGCGACCACCTGGACGTCGGGCCGGTCGCTCAGGATGCGGAACACGCTTCGACCGACCCTCCCGAAGCCGTTGATGCCCACCCGGACCATCACGCCACCTCCTCGTCGCCGTTCCGGAGCTCGCGGATCTGCCGTAGCAGGTCGACCAGACGGCTGACGTAGCTCCAACTGTTGTCGTACCAGGTGATCGTCTTCGAGACCCGCTCCCCGAGCGTCGTGGTGGCCGGGGCGTCGAACACCGCCGAATGGGTACGATCGAGGACGTCGGTCGAGACGATCGGCTCGGGCTCGTACTCGACCACGTCCAGCCACCGGGGCGCCGTGGCGGCCGTGCGCACGACCTCGTTGATCGCGATCCGGCTCACCGGCCGCTCGTGCCAGCACACCAGGTCGACCAGGGAGCCGTTCGGGACCGGCACGTTCATCGCACACCCGGTGACTCGCCCCGACAGGGCCGGCAGGAGCTCCTCGATGATCGACGCCACCTGCGTCTCTTGCGGGATGATGTTCTCGGCCGCGGCACGGCCGCGTCGAGGATCCTCGGCCGGGACGTCGGCCAGTCGCTGGTGGTTGGTGTAGGCGTGCACCGACGTCAGCAGCGCGCGCTCCACCCCGAAGGCATCGTGCAGGATGCGCAACAGCGGCACGGCCGCGTGGGCGGTGCAGGATCCGTTCGAGACGATCCGGTGGTCGGGTGAGAGCCGGTCGTCGTTCACTCCCCTCACGATGGTCACGTCGGGTGGATCGAGCGGCGGCACGCAGAGCACGACCCGCCCCGCTCCGCGCTCCAGATGACGCTCCATGGCGGCGCGCGAACGCGCCCGCCCGGTCGCCTCGACGACGACGTCGACCCCCAGCTCGCCCCAGGGGACCAGCCCGGGCTCCCCCTGCCTCAGGAGCGGTATCGGCCGTCCGACGACGAACAGCTGCCCCTCCTTCACGCTCACCTCGGTCGGAAAGCGGCCGTGGAGAGTGTCGAAGCGGAGCAGGTACTCGAGAGCCTCCGGCTCGGCGATGTCGCACACCGCCGCGATCTGGACGTCGTCGGCATCGTACAGCCGACGGAACAGGTCGCGCCCGACCCGGCCGAAGCCCATGATTCCGATACGCAGTGGATCCATGACCGTGCAGCTCCTCCTGGGGATCGCGCCTCGGTCCGATGGCGCCCGACAGGACGCGCCGGCCGACGACGATCGACACCTCCAAATGGTAGTGCAAGCGGTCTGCCAGCCAGGTTCGGCCCATGGCCCGAAGCTTGCAACTCCAGGAGGAGGGACCGACGCATCGGAAGGAGGACTCATGCGTACCGTCGTCACCGCCGTCGCCGCCACCAGCGCCGTGATGGTCGCCGCCGCGCTGCCGGCGAGCCATCTCTGGTCTCGTACGGCCGCGCGTATCGAGGCGACCGCCGTCGGCGATGCCCCGGGTCGGACCCCGACGAGGGACGCCGGGATGCGTTCCGGACGCTCGGACGGTCGGCGGGCTGCGGGCTCCGACTCCGAGCCGTCGCCGACCGCGACTGCGCCATTCGACACAACCGAGCGCCACGTCCCTCAGGAGGACGTCTCGGTCACCCCTCCGGAGCGCGAGGAGCCGCCCAGGGGGGAGGCGCAGCCCGGCGACGGCCCCTAGAGGGAGCCGACGGAACGGTCCGTGCGATCCGGCCCGTCCGTCACGTCCCGTGCTGCTCGAATCGCCACGGAGGGTTTCGATGATGAGCAACCGCATCTTGCTGGTCGAGAACGATCCGGACCACGCACGGCTGTACGGAGAGGCGCTGCGCGAGGCGGGTCACCCGGTCACGGTCGTCGGCCGTGCTCGGGACGCGCTCCGGTACGCCCACCGGCGACGGCCGGGTCTGGTCGTGACCGAGGTCCGCCTGCCGGACATGGACGGCCGCGAGCTGCTGGGGCGGATGGTGTCCCGCTACCCGCACCTACCGGTGATGCTGCACACGACGCACGCCGGCTACCGGGAGAGCTTCCTGAGCTGGGTGGCCGACGAGTACGTCGTGAAGACCCCCGACACCACCGTGCTGCTCGAGGCCGTCGACCGTCTCCTCGGACGTCGTTCGGTCTACCGGCGGCTGACGCCGCCCGCACCCGCACGCGTGGGGACACGGCGCGACCGCGGCAGTGTCCTTCCCGCACGGGAGGCGAGACGGCGTCGGACGTCCTACGAGCGGGCAGACGCCTGGCGGAGGACGGCCGGACGGCGGCGTCGGCGGCGGGTGGGGGCGCCGATACGCGCCGCCGACTCGCACTGGGTCGGATAGACCCGGACTCGACGGGAGTCGAGAATCGGTGGGCTCGGGGGGCACGACCGACGGTCCCCCCGAGCGCGAGCCGCCTACTCCAGGCTGCTCGCCATCGAGATGTCGACGCCGCCGTACTCCTTCGCCGCGTCCTCCCAGACCACCATCACGAGGCCGGTGACCGGGTTGACCCCCAGCGACGGGTCGGCGTGGCTGCCGAGCGTCTCGCCCGGGTTGACCTGGACGCTCGACTCGAACGCGAACGGCGGAGTCCCGCTGACGGTGCGCGTGAAGTAGATGTCGCCCGCGCCGTTACGGTAGTCGCGCCAGACGATCACCGGTCGCCCGAGCGAGTCGACCGACACGGCGGGCGAGGTCTGCACCACGCCGGGCTGGGAGTCGTCGACCCGGAGACTGACGCCGAACACGCCGGTCTCGTTGCTGTTGAAGTAGATGTCCGGGTCGTCGGTGGCGGCGCGGAAGTCCTGCCACACCACCAGGGCGCTGCCGTCGGCGCCGACCGCGACGTCCGGATGGCTCTGCTCCACGCCGAGCGGGTCGGCGTGGACGCGACGCGGCGTCGACCAGGTGGCGCCGCGGTCGAAGCTCTGGACGCCGTAGACGTCGAGCTGTCCGTTGCGCTTGTCGGTCCAGACCACGTAGACCGTGTCGCCGCTCGCGGCGATGGCCGGGTCGACCTGCATCGTGGTGACGTCGGTCGACAGCGAGCGGTTGACCGACCAGGTCTGGCCGCGATCGTCGCTGAAGGCGTGGTAGATGTCGGAGTTGGCGAGCGAGTCGCGCCCGTCGCGCCACACCACGTGCACCCTCCCGGAGCCATCGACCGCGATGTCGGGAGCGGACTGGCTTCCGTCGACCGTGTCGTTGACCAGGACGTTGCTCTGCCAGGTCAGCCCGTCGTCCAGGCTGCGGCTCAGGTAGATGTCGTGATCGCAGGCGCCGCCACCGGGGCAGATCAGCCCGCCGGCGCGACGGCGATCGTTCCACACCACGTAGGCCGTGCCGTCGGGCGCCATGCCGAGCGCCGGAGCGCCGTGCTGCCACGACCAGTCGGGGGTCGGCGAGCGGACGTCGTCGTTGACCTTGATCGGTGGCTCGAAGCCGAAGCCGGGTCCGGAGCTACGCGCCAGGTAGATGTCGCCGCCGACGCCGTCGCGCATGTCCTGCCAGGCGACCAGCGTGGTACCGACCGACGTGATCGCGATGGTCGGCTCGGTCTTGACCTCGAGCAGGGCGTCGGTCTCGCCGCTGCAGACGATCGGCGCCGAGAAGTTGCCGATCGCCCATGCCGGAATCGCTACGGCGACCACCGAGGCCGCGACCAGAGTGCGTCCGAGCTGCTTCATGTCCTTCCCTCCTTGCGCCCGGTGCTACTGGCCGACGACGATGGTGAAGTCGTCGAAGCTCTGGTGGATGATTCCGTTCGGGTACGAGCCGACCCGCACGACCAGCGAGCTGTCGCCTGCCGGCAGGGGAGCGTCGATCGGAATCGCCAGATTGAGCTGTCGGCTCGCCCCGGGAGCGAGGGTCACGCCCGCCTGTACCCGCATGGTCACCACCGTGCCGTCCGGATGAATCCGATCGAGCCAGATGTCGCCGGTCTGCTCCTCGTCGAGCAGGTTGGTGATGGAGGCGTTCGAGATGAGGGTGTCGCCGTACTCGAACACGTCGGCGTTGAGCCCGCTGTCGACCACCACGGTCGGCTCCGTGACCACCCGCTGCCCGTCGACCGGGATGTTGCGCTGGGTGAACTCGATGCCGCTCGGGAAGACCATCGTGATCTCGTCGATCCGGGTCGCGCTGGCGAGACCGAAGTGCTGAACCAGCTCACCGCTCGACAGGAACGAGGTGCCGTTGCCGACCTCGCGCATCTGGGTGACCCCACCGGCGGTCAGCGTCACCCGGGTCCCGATCGCGTCGCGGTTGCTGATCGTCCCGATCACCTTCACCTCGAACCAGTGGGTGTCCGGGGCGCGCTGGGTATCGTTCCGATACAGCAGCGGCCAGCCGGGCTCCTGCTGCTCGGTGATGTCGTTCCAGCGGAAGATCGTGCCGACGAAGAAATCGAGGTCGCCGTCGCGGTCGTAGTCGGCCAGGGCGCTCGCCTTGCCCGACAGGTCCATCACGTCGAGCCCGGCGTTCTGACTGACGTCGGAGAAGGTCAGGTCACGATCGTTGCGGTAGACGTAGACGGTGGGCTGCAGCGGCTCGGACATGCCGGCCGCGTGCTCGATCCAGCCGTTGACCACCATCAGGTCGAGCCAGCCATCGAGGTCGAAGTCGGCGAAGTCGACGCCCCAGGAGATCGGCCCCATCATCGGCCCGTAGGTCGCCGGGTCGTTGGCGGTGACGCCGGCGTCGGCGGCGATCTCGTCGAACAGCTCCAGCCCCTCGTCCAGACGGTTGAGCATCAGGATGTTGTCGGCGCCGTGGGAGGCGTAGTAATCGAGATCGCCGTCGCGGTCGATGTCGCCGACCGCGATCCCCATGCCGAAGATGCGCGCGTCGAACGCCGTCTCCATGCTGATGTCGGTGAACAGCCAGCCACCGTCGCCGTCGGGGCCGTCGTTGCGGAACAGCTGGTTCGGATGGATGGTGTCGCCGAAGTCGTTGATCACGATCAGGTCGACGTCGCCGTCGTTGTCGAAGTCGCTCCAGGTGGTCGCCAGCGTCGCCCCCGGCTCGGTGAACAGGCCGTCGCGCGTATTCACGGCGCCGTTGTCGAGACCGAGCTCCTTGGCGACGTTGGTGAACGTGCCGTCACCGTTGTTGTGCCACAGGTAGTTCGGCGACGACAGATTGTGCTTCGGGCCCGGACGCCACTCGGCGACGTGGGTGCTCACGTACAGGTCGAGCAGGCCGTCGCGGTCGTAGTCGCCCCAGGCCGCGCTCGCCGAGTTGAGCGCGCCGGCGTGGTCCATGTGCGCCTCGGTCGTCGCGTCGACGAACCCCGGGCTGCCGGACTCGATGAGGACGTTGCGGAACAACCGGTCCTGGCCGTCGTTGGTGACGAACAGGTCGGCGTCGCCGTCGTTGTCGTAGTCGGCCGCGGTGACGCCGTGGGCCCAGCCGCTGGCGTCGGCTGCACCGGCCGCCTCCAGCACCTCCTCGAAGGTGCCGTCGGTCTGGTTGCGGAACAGCCGGTTCGGACCGTGAGTCTGGGTCAGATAGAGATCCACCCAGCCGTCGTTGTCGTAGTCGATCCAGGCGCCGCCACCGCCGAGCGGGGCGAACAGGTCGCGCTCGAACGAGTAACGGATGCCGGCCTGCTGGCCGACCTCGGTGAACTCGATCGCCGCGGCCGTGGTGACGGCCCCGCCGATCGCGGCCAGTACCATCCACGCCCTGGCTGTCTGCTTGGGCTGCATCTTCCAACCTCCTCCCTCGTGCGACCGACCGCCTCGGAGGAAGGAGCGTTGCGGACGACTCCCCCGACCGACTCCACGGATCGATCCATCCGACCTCCCGGCCGCCGACGCGGTCGGCCGGGCCGTCGTGCCGTCGTCGTCCCCCAGGACCGACGGCCGCTGTCCGACTCCCGAGATGGACTCGGGCCCACGGACGTAGGATAAGACATACGATCTTGGAGCGCTACGGCAAGCGGAGACGCCGTGGTGTGAGCTCGACGAACACCGCTTTTGCGCGAAGAGAGAAGATGTCCGGCCGACGCGACGCGGAGGGGCCGGGGCCCCGTCCCGCGCCGCGACGGCCGGTTCGAGAGAGGAGGTCGTGGTCGGAAACCGGTCACTCGCCGATTCGAGCTCCGCCGGTAGGGCCGGACGAGCCGTCGACGTCGACTCTGGTGTTCTCGCCGATCGTCAGTCACCTTCCCGAACGGTCAACACGGGGCATGCGGCGCCCCGCACCACCCGGTCGGCCACGGACCCGAGGGCGAGGCGTTCCCAGCCGGACAGCCCGCGGGTACCGATCACGATCAGGTCGGCCGGTAGCTCGGAGGCATGGTCGACGATCTCCGACGGCACCCGGCCGTCCCGCACCGTGAACTCCACCGGGACCAGCGGGCCGGCGCCGGCCGCGAAGCGAGTCCGCATCTGTCCCAGCGCCTCCGCCCGCACCCGCGGCAGGTCGTCGGCCACCGGGCCGATGTATCCGGCGTGGACTCCGCCGAAGTCTCCGGCGTAGAACCCGGGCTGGACACGCAGCTCGACCACGTGCAACATCTCGATGCCGGCGTCGAACGTGGCGGCGAGATCGCGCGCCCTCCGCAGGGCGACCGTCGCCGCCTCCGAGAAGTCGTACGGGACGAGGATCTTCCGGACCGAGTCCGGCCCGTGACCGCCACCGCCGCGGACCGTCAGCACCGGACACTCGGCGCGCCGGACCACCTCCTCCGCGACGCTGCCGAGCAGCCAGCGGCCGAGCCCACGGCGTCCGTGCGTTCCCAGCACGATCAGCTCGACCTGGTGAGCCTCGGCGTAGCGCAGGATCTCCTCCGCAGCGGAGATGCCCCGCTCGTAGCCGAGCTGGACGCGGACACCGGATTCCGGCGGGACCTGGACCTGACGGAACAACCGGTCGTCGATCCCCGACTCGATCCGGTCGTAGAGCCGCTCCATCTCCGTGTCGATGTCACCGATCCCCGCATCGAACAGCACCAGGGCGTGGAAGACGTGCAGGTCGGCGTCGAGCCGACGGGCGAGCTCGACCGCGTAGTCGCGCGCCGCCTCGGACGTGGTCGACAGGTCCGTCGCGTAGAGCACGGTCTTCTTCTGGGCCATGTGGGAACCTCCATTGCGATGACCGACGCCGGCTCGGCATCGGGGCTCTCCCCGCCGGGATGGCACCCATGAAAGGAGCAACTCACGTGCCAGGCGGGCGCGCACGCCGGCCGGGGGCTGCCGGTCGGCCCCGGCCGCGGGTTGGCGCATCGTGGCGCCAAATGCCCCAATCGGCCCCGGATCCGGAGGGGACGCGATGCCGCAGGACGGCGTCCGCGGCATGGGCACCCGGTTTGCTTTCCCTGAGCCCAGAGGTGCCGTTCACGCATGGGCGGCCCGGCTCGACACCGACGTGACGAGTGCGCCGGCGAGCGGCGCACGGGAGGTCAGGATGATCCTGATGGCGACCGATTTCTCGAGTGCGGCCGAGGCGGCCTACCGCACGGCGGTCGAGATGGCCGACGTGCGGGGTACCGCGCTGACCGTCCTGCACGTGGTCGACGACCCCGGACTGGAGGAGCTCTCCGAGCTCCTCCGGCTCGACGTCGCCGACGCCCAGGCGTTACTGCTCGAGTCGCGTCGCGAGCGCCTACAGAGCTTCATCGAAGGCGACGGCACGATCAGCAGCAGCGGCGTGCGGACGCGACTCGTTCACGGTCATCCGTTCGAGGAGATCGTCAAACAGGCGATCCAGCTCGAGGCCGAGCTGATCGTGCTCGGCACCGCCGGTCGGTCGGCCGACCTCGAGCGAGCCCTGTTCGGCAGCACCGCGGAGAGGGTCCTGCGGACCGCCCCCTGTCAGGTGCTCGCCGTGCCGGGCTGACGGTCGCGCTCCGCGGTCGAGTGGACGAGACCCCGGTCACGGTGACGAGGGCGCGTGGCTCGCTCATCCCGCCCACCGGCGTCCGGTCGGCGGATCAGGAACGGAGGGAGCCCGGTCGTCGATCTCGGCCGTCTCGACGAGCTTCCTCCACTCCCCGGCACTCCGAGTTCGTTTCGGAATCCGACGGCAGGGGGACGGGTCGGGCGGACCGGGAGCCCGGGTTCCGAATCGTGCCGCCTAGACCGCGCCGTCCTCCAGGGCGTAGGCCCCGGGGAAGACGTCGTCGCCCTCGGCCGGGGCGATCCGGGTGACCTCCGCAGCGCAGACCTTGTACTCGGCGGTGCCGGTCACCGCGTCGCCGACGTCGTTGGTGAGCAGGTTCGCGCGCGCCTCGGCGAAGTGGAACGGCATCCACAGGCAGCCCGGGCGCACCTGGCGCGAGCGCATCGCCCGGCAGCGGACGGCACCGCGGCGGGTGCTCACCTCGACCCGGTCGCCGTTGGCGATGCCGCGACGCTCGGCGTCGCGCGGGTGGATCTCGACGAACGCCTCCGGCTGCTTGGCGCGCGGGCCGGGAGCGCGCCGTGTCTGGGTCCCGGCGTTGTAGTGATAGAGCGTCCGACCGGTCGACAGCAGCAACGGATGCTGCTCGTCCTCCAGCTCCATCGGAGGCCGATAGTCGACCGGCATGAACAGCCCCCGGCCGCGCAGCACGCCGCCCTCGTGCAGGAAGCGGGTGCCGGGATGGTCCGGGGTGGGGCACGGCCACTGCATGCCGCCGTGGCGCTCGATCCGCTCGTGGCTGATGCCGGCGAACTTGGGAGCGTCGCGCACCATCTCGGCGTAGATCTCGGCCGGATCCGACAGGTCCCACTCGCACCCCGCGGCGCGCGCGAGATCGAGCAGGATCCGCCAGTCGGCGCGCGCCTCACCGGGCGGCTCGACGGCCTGGCGCACGCGCTGTACGCGCCGGTCCGAGTTGGTGAACACCCCGTCCTTCTCGGCGAAGCAGGCGGCCGGCAGGACGACGTCGGCGAAGCGCGCGGTCTCGTTCAGGAAGATGTCCTGGAGGACCAGGAACTCGACCCCGTTGAAGCGCTCCTCCAGGGCCGCGACGTTCGGCTCGGACAGCAGCAGATCCTCCCCGACCACGAACACGCCGCGGATCGTGCTCCCCATCACCTTCATCATCTCGTTGAGGTTGAGACCGGGCTCGGCCGGCAGCTCGACGCCCCAGCTCGCCTCGTAGCGCGCGCGGACCTCGGGATCGTCCACCCGCTGATAGCCCGGGAAGAAGATCGGGGTGGCGCCGGCGTCGTTGGCTCCCTGGACGTTGTTCTGCCCGCGCAGCGGGTTCATTCCGCAGGAGGCGCGGCCGAGGTGGCCGGTCATCAGCACCAGGTTCGACAGCGCGTAGACGTTGTCGGTCCCGTGACTGTGCTCGGTGATGCCGAGGGTGTAGTAGATGCCGGCCTTCGGCGTGGCGGCGTACTCGCGCGCGGTCGCCCGGATCGCCTCCGCCGGGATGCCGGTGATCGCCTCCGCCTCCTCGGGGGGGTAGCGCCGGACGGTCTCGGCGACGCGCTCGAAGTCGGTCGTGCTCTCCTCGACGAAGCTGCGGTCGTACAGCTCCTCCTCGACGATCACGTGCGCCATCGCGTTGAGCAGCCAGACGTCGGTACCCGGTCGCATGGCGAGGTGGCGGTCGGCGATGCGCGTCAGCCAGATCGCGCGCGGATCGGCGACCACCAGCCGTGCTCCTCGCCGCACCGCGCGCTTCATCTCCATGGCGATGATCGGGTGCGCTTCGGTGGTGTTGCTACCGATGACGAACAGGAACTCGGCGTCCCGGATCTCGTCGATCGAGTTGGTCATCGCGCCGGCGCCGTAGGTGGTGACCAGACCGGCCACCGTCGGGGCGTGTCAGGTGGCGGCGCACTGGTGGACGTTGTGGGTGCCGAAGCCGACCCGCGCCAGCTTCTGGACGAGGTAGTTCTCCTCGACGGTGCAGCGCGACGAGGAGACGAAGGCGACGGCGTCGTCGCCGTGGCGCTCCTGGACCGAGCGCAGCCCCCGCACGGTGCGCTTCAGCGCCTCCTCCCAGGTGGCCTCGTGAAGCTGACCGTCCCCGCCGCGCACCAGCGGCCGGGTGAGACGGTCCTGGTGATCGATGAAGTCGTACGCGAACCGTCCCTTGACGCACAGGTTGCCGTCGTTCACCGTCGTCCCGGGCGGCGGGCTCGTCACCTTGACGACCCGGCCGGCGCCGTCGTTGGCGGCACGATCGACCACCAGGTCCATCTGGCAGCCGACCCCACAGTAGTTGCAGGTGGTGCGCACCTTGTCGAGCTCGCGCTCGGGCCTGTCTCCCCGGACGAGCGGTGCCTTCTCGGCCATGGCGCCGGTCGGGCAGACGTCGATACAGCCGCCGCACAGCTCGCAGCTCGAATCGAGCAGGGACACGCCGTCGGCGGTGAAGATGGTGGTGTCCGCGCCTCGCCCCGCGAGCGTGATCGCCTGCACGCCCTCGACCTCGTCGCAGTAGCGAGTGCAGCGCGCGCACAGGATGCACTTGTCGGCCTGAAAGGCGATGTACGGGTTCGGGTCGGTGTCGCGCGTCGCCCGGACCGGCTCCATACGGGGCCAGTCGGAGGGAGCACGATAATCGCTCGCCATCCGGTGGAGCTCGCACGGCGCCCCGGTCTCGCATCCGTCGTGCGAGCTCGGATGGTCGGTCAGGTAGAGCCCGAGCAGCAGCCGCCGGTGACGATCGACGCGATCGCTCTCGGTGGTCACGTCCATGCCGGAGCGGGCCGGCGTCGCGCAGGCCGGCACCAGCCGACGGGAGCCGTCCACCTCGATCAGGCAGCTGCGACAGGCGCCGACGGGAGCCAGACGCGGGTCGTGGCACAGCGTCGGGATCTCCACCCCCTCGCGGGCGGCGACCTCGAGCACGGTGTCTCCATCGTCGAACCCGACGGTGCGACCGTCGAGCGTCAGCTCGTCGCGCTGGCTCACGATTCGAACTCCTCCGGAAACCACTTCAGGGCCGAGGTCAGGGGCAGGGCCGCGATCTGCCCCAGGCCGCAGATGGAGCCCTCGTTCATCTCCCAGGCGACGTCCGCCGCCTGCTCCAGCGCAGCGACCCCGGCGTGGAGCGATTGCTCCAGGCGGACGCGCAGGAAACGGGTGCCGATACGGCACGGAGCGCACTGACCGCAGCTTTCCTGCTCGAAGAACTCGAGCTGCCGCCGGACCGCCCAACGCAGGTCGACGGTGTCGTCGAGCACCACCACGCCGGCCGAGCCGAGCATGCTGCCGACCTCGGTCAGAGCGGCGAAATCGAGCGGCACGTCACGGAACCGGGCCGGCAGGAACCCGGAGCTCGCGCCCCCGGGGCTGAACGCCTTCAGCTCGCCCCGGTAGCCGCCGGCCTGCTCCACCAGCTCGTCGAGCGTCACCCCGAGCGGCAGCTCGTAGGTTCCGGGGCGCTGCACGTGGCCGCTGACGCAGTACAGTTTCGTGCCCGCGCCGGTGCGCCCGAGCGCACGGAACCACGCACCGCCGCGCTCGACGATCGACGGCACGCAGGCGATCGTCTCGACGTTGTGGATCAGGGTCGGTTTGCCCCACAGGCCCGACTCGGTCGGGAACGGCGGCTTCAGCCGGGGCATGCCGCGGCGCCCTTCGAGGGCCTCCAGCAGCGCCGTCTCCTCGCCGCAGATGTAGGCACCGTGGCCGGCGTGCAGGTGGAAGGTGACGTCGGGCAGGATCCCGGTCGCCTCGAACCGGGCGATGGCGCCCGCGAGCGCCTGCCAGGGGATCTCGAACTCGCCGCGCAGGTAGCAGTAGACGTCGGCCGCACCGACCGCGTGAGCCGCGATCGCGAGCCCCTCGACCACCCGGTCGGGCCGGCGCAGCAGCACCTCGCGGTCCTTGAACGTCCCGGGCTCTCCCTCGTCGGCGTTGAGTACGAGGTAGCGGGTCGGCTCGGTCTGACCGGCGACGCTCCGCCACTTGACGTGGGCCGGGAAGCCGGCCCCGCCACGTCCCTGCAGCCCGGAGGACTCGATCGCATCGATCACCGCCGACGGGCCGAGCTCCAGGGCCCGACGCACCGCGCCAGCGGAGTCGTCCATCGGCGCCAGCAGGTCGAGCGCCAGCCGCTCGGCCCCAGCTCGGCTTCTCTCATTACCTGCTCAGAATATAGAGTGAATAGGCGAGGTGAGACGATACAGACTCCAAAATAGTGGATGAAAACACGCAAAATTCGTTAAGTTTCGAGGACCTGTTACATTCAACACGCAATTTGCCAGTAAATAAGATTGTCAGGCAAGGGGCATGTAGAGAAAATTCCTAGAAATATGACAGGATTATAACAACTGTAACATTGATCTTCCTTCTACGATGTCATGACAACAACCGAAAGTAATGTTACGTAGTCATCTACATATAGCCGTGAGGGGTCTGGTGATGACTTCCTACAGGACCCTTTTATAATGCATAGAAAGATTGAGAGATCAACAATTTTTTTTTAAACATAGTGCGTAGATGCTACACAGGTCAACAACTTTTCGGTCATTAAAAGTCTCTTTGGTAAATGCTACCATCTCTTTGTTCAATTTTTGGCTTGAATTGAGACCTGCAATTATTTATTCGCATCGTGTGAGAATAATTTTCCAAATATTGGTCCCACTTTTAAAATCGTGACACACACGAAAACAAAATGATGTACGAGTTTTCCATAATTTAACTCTGTTTAACCAAACCAGAAATAATATCGAAACAGTAGGATTGTAAAGAAAACTGTTCATTGTGACTGAGCAACTAATGATCCTTAATGCTTATCATGAAGTCAAGATATTAAAGTAGCAATGATGCATTGCTTCTTTGATGTTTTATGACTTGTTTCACTCGGAGAATTATTGTCTATTTTGGCAGAAGCTAACTAAGCTGTTTTTAACCAATGGTCAGTAAATTTCGCTTAGAAAATTATTGGAGTAGCCCGTCTCCTCTCCTTCCTCTTTGCATGGACCTGATTCATGGAATGAAATAAAAACCAGTGAGGTTTTTCGGTTTCCTTATTCCTTGTGTAAGTGAAAAGAATACTGTCTTCAACACTCATATAAAGGGAAATGGGAAGGAAAATTTATTGTTATGTAATATGATAAGTTACAAATATTCTGGAGTTCATGTAGTTTAGTAAGTATTTTTTTCTGTTGGTACTCGGTAGTTTCATGGAAGTATCGAATGTAATATTTGTAGCAGGAAGGAGGTCACCTCTTCCCTCTCCCAAGTCTGCATTTTCTCTTCTGCATCTTAAGAGGGGCAAACTTTATATCATTTGCCATCTCTCAATGGAAGACCCATCGTGAGCAGTGCTTTTGAAACTACCCTAAGCAATCAGTAAAACCACCAAATGGGCTAGCTAACATATAAAGGGTAGCTAGGGATTCCAGGGGTAACGTCTCCTACTTTAGGCTACCCGATAGGGAAACAACCTATGACGTAGGCTCAATCACCCAGTAGGGACGCCTCTCGCGGATCATGGAAAGAATGTGTCATCGGTGAGAACAGATACTACATCCATTCCTTGCCGAAAGGCCGAGAAGCTTCATATCATTGCCCCTCCCTTGTTTTAACTTTGAGATCAACGCCTTCACTGGATCCCACTCTGTCACAAGATGATGATAAATGGTAGTATGTTTGCCCTCTATGGCAGCATTGTTATGGATACTAGCTTTCTTCCAGCGCGCACAAAAACGCGGATGTGGGAATGAGAATGACTTTCAAATGAACCATTTATGGTTCTGTTGAGTAACACAAAGAAAAGACGTCATAAAGAAGGTAACCGCATTCAAACTACGTTTGCGAGATCAGAAGTATAGCAATGGTATGGATCATTTCCGTGTTCCAGGTTCTGGATGAAAACACTTCAAACTTTGACGATACTTTCTCTGTAATGTTAGATTTTACAAAACAAGGGAATCATTTTCCTGGCGGTTTCATGAAAGTATTTAAAAACGTTCAACTAGGGTCTGTGTAAAGTATGAATCGACGACTTTGGGTAAACCAAGTTGTTCACTTGAGATGCTAGCGGAGGCTGTTAGGGCAATAAAAACTTGAAAGGAGCAGTTACAAGTTATGGAATATTATGATAAATTTGAAACAGAAAATGGTTTCAGAGATCAACAATTGTAGATGGTGTGGTAGAAAGCGAATGAAACAGGTGCAAATAAAGATGAAAAAAGCAGAAGATACAGAACAGAGGTTACAGTTTTGGCATCGTCAGTAGTATTGACGTTTTGAGGGGAGCAGGGTTGTATCAAAAGGAAAATAAGAAAAACAGAACAACGAAAAACCCTTTATGAATATTTCACTAGGCAATAGTCACTGTGTTCCACCCCCCATATTTTTCAGACAGGCCTGCTGTTTAAATGCCTGGCTTTTAAGATGATTTTTAACCCAATGTGAACCGATGGAAGAAAAACGACAAAAATATTCTGTTCCTAAATTAAGTTGCCTGTTTGATCGTGTTTTAAGTTCTCCGTTGAGTCGAGCCTCCTTCCTAAAAATTTGAAAAATGTTTGGGCCCCGTTTCAACATTGAGTTTTTGGTTACTACAAATTTTATTCATTTTGTAAATTTTTATAAAGTTTATTTTAACATTTGGTTAGACATTGTTAGCAGTGTGAATATTTACACTTAATTCAAAATTATATCTTGCGTAGCAGCGTATAGTTGCTCACTATACCGCCCCCCACCCCCCTTAACTCTTTAGGACGGCACCTCTGCTCATAGGGGCGCTGAAGACAGAACTGTTGTACTCTTAACATTTCGGCGTTTTCTTTTAGTGTCAAAATACTCCCAAGGTGATAGCAGTAGAGACTGTAAGACTTGCTATATACTACTGTGATAAAATGCAGTGACTGTGCAATTCTTTTACAAACTCTGTCACTGCACTACGAGTGATTCCGTAAGACCATAAACTATCAAAATCGATAAAACAATCGCATTGGAGAGGAGAACTTGATTAGGCAAGATTATTCCATTGTGTGGGATGGTTTTGCATTGCTACTTATCTCTCATAATTAGTACGGCAGGCGAAACCCCTTTGTGCCGTTTTGGTCATCCATCCGGTTGTCGCTGGGAGCGGTCGTGTTTGTAGCGGACATCAAAACTCCGGTGTCCAGTCTTCTTCCATTTGTGGGAGTGAATCATAGTAAATTCGCGGTGTTTGCGCCGAATTGGGCGGTTTTGAAGCAAGAGTTCCAACAGTGGCGGTTTGATCCTGCTTTCCAAACATTCTTTTAGTCTGAATAACTCGATTACACTAAAACTAAAGTCGCGCACAGTAACTTTGCGAGAATGGAGTTGGGCAAAGGGTGGTAGCTGAACAACAAAAGACTTAATAATATTTAATAATAACTTCATTGTAAATTTTCCACTAACGGAACTGATTGCATATGAACTGTGGAAATCTATTATTTTCATTATTAAAGCAGAAAGAAACGATTATATCGAAAGGTATTTTCTTTTCAGCAAATTTCTAGAGGAGCTCAGTCCTTTGTCCGTTGATATATACTGCAGTGATGAACCAAGTGGAGGCGGTCCCCTTTCCCTAACGCATTTTGGACAGTTTCTTTCGGCCTTGAAAGACCCTTGTGTGGTTCTAGGACGTGGTCCTAATTTTGGCACATGCAGCAATCTTGCATCTGTGTCGTTTATGCCATTATGTGACAATGGCTTCTCTTGCGTCTGCGATGTTGTATTCCCACTCGAGTAACCCCACCTCCCACCCTAATAAGGAAGAGAATTCAAGATCTACACTTTTTATATTAGTAAGAACACATTTAGTAAGAACACAGAGGCTCAGATTGTCAAAACATAAAGAACAAGTTAAGAACAACACCAGGCTGGATGAAAACTAACAAAACATAATTTGTTGCACAGTGATTTACAACAAAATTAGTTCAAAACCATCAATGTTTTCTGTTCAGAAAACCTTGAAAAGACCTCAGCCCAAATTATCTGGTTCTTACTTTTAAAATTTAATGTTGAAATTTCTGATTTAATGAATGTTAAATGTTGAAACTGACATTTACATTACAACTATTAAAAAGAAGAAGGATGAACCGGTTTGGTCATGTTATCAAAGGAAACGGTAAAAACTACTTTCCAAAAGCTTACAAAACGATTTCACGTCAGAGGTTACCAATTTGATGTACATGACCGATGATACAGGATGAAAAGCTCAATGATGAAAACACAAAACCAAGAGGAATCGAATTCCGTCCTTCGGCATTGCAACGTGATGCGCCAGCCATTACACCATGGTCCCCTACTATTGAGGCAGAGAAATTTGGGATGTCATAGGTGTTGGTTGACGTCACTACCTAAGGGCCTAGTGGATGACTATCCCAGAGATGGAGTGATCTAATCAGGGAAGATGTGGGTCTGTCACTCCAGACAGCCGAACGAATAGCAAAAGACCGAACAAGAGTGAAGAAATGTGGCGCACTCAATGTGCAAGGATTCCATTTGTATTACGTCCATAAAAAGTAAGTCAGTTCAAATCTCTTTCATGCCTTATGACCAGTGCAACCAAAAGTCAACATATTTTTCAAAACGATCCCTGGCGTGAAACACACCACAACAGTTTTATATTTACAAAAATTTTCTTAGTTTGTAAATCAAAATGCGGTCAAAAATTTTGGGCGGAACGTTATACCGTCAAAATTCTGTTTCCGTTTAGAAAGTTGTCCATTTTGTCCATCATCTTCTCATTTTGCAGTCGACGCCTTCATGATGCGCATAGACATACTGCAAACGAAGCAATAATGCTAAAAACCATGTTCTGGTTCAACCGAGCACGAAATAATATTTGATACTCGCCTGTTCTTCACGACGTTGTGAAGACGACTCAAACTTCAGCCTCACTTTGACCTGCAACGTTGACCCCTCATTTCAAACGATGCTAGGCCTTGATCTTCCCTCGTTACATGGTACTGAACTAGCTGTTGATGCCAGATATGCCTTCCGGTTGCAAGGTGCCATTTTTGTCTGGTGCACATCCGGTACCTAATTCCTCCGCTAATGATAGCTTTTTGGAACTATTGCGAAGTGGCCGTCCATGTCAGCCAATAGACTTTAAGAATCCCGATTTCGCATCAAAGCGCGCCGCATACGAACCTTCTGTTGATTTATATATACTCCAAATATTTCAACTCTGCAGTTTTAAATGTTACTTCCATGGGATGTGTGGAGTAAAGTGCCAATCAAAAGGGCGAAGCATATTGGAAAGAGACCAAGATTTGAACCCAAAATCATCGGTTTATGAGACCAACGCCCCAAACATTCTGCCATGGTGCCTCCATATCTACTGTACTTAATGTGCATTTTAAATAGTATACTTTATGATGCTAATTTTCTTTGAAATTAGCTACAAAGTCAAAATAAAGTCATAATTTATGAACGTTAGGTCTTAAAAAGTCAAAATGTTCCAGGTTTAGCTAAAAAACTGGGGATTTTACTTCGGTTTTCGGTTGCTCTAATTAAGCACTTTGATCGACGGATTTTCCACATTATGGGACGAAACAGCAGAGTGCTACGATGCTTTATCTACTACAACCAAATTTAGGAAACTCTATGTTACATCATCGGTTTACTAATATCAGAGTCAAGTAACCATCTATGTTGTGACTATGTTAATATCATTTTTAACTCTTTAAGATTGAAAGACATTTTGATCATATTCTTTTCTTAATATCATTGTTCGTATCATGATTGAGGGAGGAACGACGTATGAAAGAATCGAACAAAACTTGTATTAAAACTCTATAATTTCTGATGAAGCAATCAAATACCTTATGGAAGTGTGCGGGATTTCTTAGGAGCAGCTTATTCTTCAAGCATGAGATCCTATATTATAAAGATAAAGTGCAAGCTTTGCAGTACA
>JAAAKM020000498.1:12305386-12351055 GCA_010016025.2 Alatinidae sp. Z8VKAUB7J3
AACCAACTAAATTGGAAATGATAATTATTTGGTGGCCATATAAAGTTTGTGTTTTTGAAAGTCACAGCAGGAAGTCTGTCATTTGAGATTTAGAACACCACACATTCTCTGTGTAGAACATGGTAACCTTCTACCAGAGGTCCCTTTATTAATTTAAAGAACAAAATTCTCATCATAATTAAAATAAGATATATCTTTCGACTTTTGCATTGTTATTGTAATAATTGAAGACTGGATTGGTGTCGTGACCCTATAGATACGGTACAGTATTTGTGACCAGCAAAACAAACAGGTTAAGAGTCAGTTTGTTTACATAGCATTCATAAAGTTAGTATTTTATTTAGCCCAGCAAGTCAGATACACTTATATTTTACAACACAATTTTCAGACATGAAAGTGTATATTGATTTGGAGGTACCGGGTACTGGAATCAGTTGGGGATAGGGTCATAGAGTGCTTGAGGTGAACAAAGTAGTTGCTTGCAGCACCTTCCAAATGATTGTAAAGTTAGGGGCAAGACGTCTAACTTTTTTATGTTGTGCAAGTAATAGTACACAAAAAGAATGGAAACAGACTTATTGTGCTAGAAATAAGAGTATATATTGGGTCCATATCAGACAATGTAAGAACCTACTTTATTTTATATGAGGAGGCTAAACAATGTAGGTAGACAGTTCCATAGCTTTGTAAAAAGTGGAGGGACCAAAAACTAAAGACCCCACCAATTGTGGTACTGGTGGTTTTATATCTTGCCTCATTTTGCAGTAGCCCTGGGACAATCCATAAGGATTTTATCAGTATTAGCTTCAGTTGATACCTCACCTACTAAAGAGAGACATAGGGTTTCATATGCCTTAATTAAGCGTTATGTGACCTTTATGATAACATGCTTGCTTAAAAATTATTTAATTACAGTTAGCGTAAATTAGTGAGTTTTTTTGAGCAGTTTTTTCAGTTTTAACTGCATTATCATAAACTACTTAAGGTCTGTTACTGGATGCATAGCATAAAGTTATCAGCAATCGGCCAACCCTAGCTGAAAAGCCAAAGATGTATCTATATTATAAATATGAAGAGAACTGCGTTAAGTAAGGTGTTACCAAATGATTGCTCTTTATCTTGGCAAAGCCATATGTACATAAAACATGTGTTACATTGACAATGATGATGGTGATGATGATGACGATGACTTACCACCCTGGGAGGATGATGCTGGCATGATGACTTACAACCATTAATTGGAAAGCTTGTGCATTTACTAACAAAGACCATATATTTAGTGAATTTGCACATTTTAATCAAGATCTAGAGTGACACTCAATTTCCACATACTTCTATCCAAATTAACATGTTATAATCCCCATCTAGCATATATATATTTGGCCTCAAATTCTTTTTCTCATTCATTTCCAATCACATTCTTTGGCTAAGGTCTTGCAAAAGCTTCCAAGAGCAAAATGGAGTTATTAATTGATATAGGGGGCCTATATTGTAGTAAATTATTCTCTGCAAGTGAATGCAGGTGGCAATAGGCTTGTAATAGATATCAACACCTGCAGTCTACTCTAGTACAAGTATTTTAAATATCTTATCATTTCTTATCTTTGGGTTATGGAGTGACCTTCAAAGAATCAAGCACTTGTGAACTTATCATGTTTCTGCATGAGATAATAAGCTACACAATCTATTTGATTTTGATCTCTGATTAGCATTTGGTATAGGCCTATGCACTGTTGTAGTTTGTGCTGAACGGGAACTGTGTTGGCAGACGAATTACAAATGTGCATTTTAAGGATCTAAGTTAATATTAATCTGTAAAGATCTAAATCAGACTGCAACAACATTCTTACAAGATCTTTATATATATAATGTAATGCATATAGATATAGGCCCTGTACCACACCGGCAGCTCTAGCTCCCCAAAAATGGGGGTGGGGGTAACTTCTAAAATTTCATTGACACTCGAAATAGACTGATGTCACTAATGCATTTCAAGTATATATTTAGGATGAATGAATGAAAGTATACAACTTGAAAGGGCTTGAGAATATGATAAAAGGTAGAACTATTATCATTTCTTAAGTCTCCATTTTTGAGACTAGGGGGAGGGAAGTCAACCCCCAATTTTGTGATACTGCTAATGCTGTGTCATGTGTGCTTATCTTGATATAGGGTGGGCTGGGGTAGTCTTGTGGAAAGCTCATTTACCTTGTTTGTCAGAACGTTTAAGTTACATTCCCTTAATTACTTTAAGTGACAAAAGAAGTGCAGCTAGTCATAAAGAGCTCCATACTTCAGCGATTTCTCCATGCGACGAGCGCATCAGGATTTCTCAAGCAAGTAAGAGGGTTTTGCTTCCATTTTATGCCGATATCGGTAGGCTGGCCAAATGAATATGGCTGCACACCATACATGATGAGGGAAAGATCAATATCAGAATTACCCAAAGAACCACTCTGAATAAAATGGTGCCACCATCTTGAAGTGTAGTCGTCATCATAATTATCATCATCATCATCATAATTATCATCATCATCATCGTCATTATCATTATCATCATCATCATCATCATCATCATCATTGTCATCATCATCATCGTCATCATCGTTTATTAATATCAGCATTCTTGCATCTGTAGACGGGTGGTTGGCAGCCTTTCCTTTCGTGAATATACCCCCTTTCTCCACATTTTTCAGCCAATAGCATCTTCTCTGCTTAGGCCAACTCATGATCATACATATACAATCGTCTTATCTCGAGAAAGATTTTAGGCGAAATCCCCCATCATACCAGAGCTAAGTCAAACCCTCATGCCAGATAGTATTAAGCAATCAGTGTATTCGTTGTTCACATATTCCCGTATTGAACTCTCTTGTTAACACCTGCAATGCGAAACGTATCCAAGTTTTTCCAAATTGTACTTCTGCTATTTTGATAAGCACGTCCATGTACGTGCTTTCACGTAATCTGCTTTAAAACTTTTTATTTCTCCGCCAAGATTAAAGTTTAAAATATACATAAAAATTGTTAAAGCTGAAAGTATTATGACCTGATCTGTCACCTGTAATAGGCTACAAGAGACAGATGCCTTAGTTTGGAGGCAATGAATTACACAATCTGGCCAAAGCACTTAAATTTGGCTTATTAGCAATTCCATTAACGTTAGATCTAAATTATCGGTGCGTTTGTTGGTTTCTACACTTACCACACTTATTACGTTCTTACAATATGGGAATAGTATGATTCTGATGTAAGGTCTGATAGTACGATTTGCTGTTGAGAGGTCAGGTGTCACATGTCACTGGTAGCATCAAAGCAAGATACGTATTATTCCACCGCTTTGCATCTGTGTAAGCTATTGCCACTATTCATAAACTATGTCTTATCAGATCCTTTCCGAACAGGTATTTTTGCCAACGACGCTATCCTTTATTCTTTCCAGGAAAAACTAACATCTGTTGGGAACAGTTTGAACAGCGAAACATCATTGGGATGATCTCTACTTTGTCGCTGAATGGGGAAGAAAAAGGCTGGTTACATTCGGTGACCAGAAAACTCAACTACTTTCTTTCAGCCTTCACTGGAAACCCATTCCTCCATCAATCAGCCGTGGTGACATCCAGCTCCGTCTCCCGCACTGCTTCCTCTGAAACGTCTTCTCTTCTTGCTCCTCTGACGACTACAACCTTGCTCAGTTTAAAGTTCTTAGTAAAGGTTTCTTCTACCAGGTTTCCCATTTAATTTACCTTTTGTAGCTTTGCCCTCCTTTCTGGTAGCTCTTAACTCTCTGGCGGCATTTAAGTCTGGGAACGAGCCATCTATTTACAAAATTATGCAACCTGCGTCGCTATGCAAGCCATTTCAACTGGCAAGGAGGTTAGTGTATGCTTGGAACAGGAAAAACAACAAAGAAGGTCTTGAATGAGAGAGTAGCTCCTTGATGAGCCAGTAGCACAACAGTAGAGGAGCATATTGTGTGATCAGAACTAAGAGCACTATGACCACACAAAATTGTAAACCTATCTTACCAAAAATACTAAAAGATGGGAGGCTATTTTGCGTTCTATAAGAAACTTGTTGACCTGTCCTTTTAAAGGGGCCTAAACGGGCGTAACCTATCTTACCAAAAATACTAAAAGATGGGTGGCTATTTTGCGTTTTTAAACGGCCTAAACGGGCGTAAACCTATCTTACCAAAAATACTAAAAGATGGGAGGCTATTTTGCGTTCTATAAGAAACTTGTTGACCTGTCCTTTGAAAGGGGCCTATAGATCCTACATGATTGAATATGCAGATACAGTGATGTAGTTTTACGTATTGCAGTCTCTCAAGCAAAGACCCTGATAAGCAGAGGGCCCGACATTGAAACTACACTAAATAAACAGAAAAACTACGAAACAAGAAAGCAGAGAAGCAGAGAGGCAGACCATGAGGCAGGCTCAACCGCCCAGTAAGACCGCCTCTCACGGATTATGGCAAGCATCTGTCATCAGTAAGAACAGATACTGGGATATCTCTGAAACCTCACCCCTGGTCAGTAGAAAATATACTACATCCATTTCTTGCCAAAAGGCTGGGAAGTTTTACGTCTTGCACGCCCCTCTGATAGGATCTATGATAGTACTTACATACATGAGACCTTGGAGCTTGAGGAAAAAGGGACCGGATGTCCTTCATAAAGTCACCAATTGCCTTTCGCTGAATCAAATTCTTCTTGCCTGGCATTGAGGGCAAATGCACTATATACTAGGCCACGGTGGCTCAATATGTATGCAGCTTTTAAGGTACAGAAAGACCTTAATCAATGCTTTGAAGCCTGCAAACGTAGATGACGCAATATCTCGCGTAGTCAGAAAGTAGCTCCACAATAACATTGACCTTTGGCTAAAGACATTTAATTATTTTACACTAAACTACGACTATTAACCACTTAACATTGACCTTTGGCTAAAGACATTTAACTTTTTCCCCTGAACTATTTACCAGTTGACATTGACCTTTGGCTAAAGACATCTAATTTTTTACACTAAACTACGACTATTTACCACTTACAATTGACCTTTGGCAGAAGACATTTAATTTTTTCCCCTAAATTAACCAATAAACTGCAAAAATAATATTTAATCAAGCTCCAAACTGGTGACAGTCTTTAAGAGATTGTTGTAGAGTCAAAGAATTAATAATATTTATCATATCAATGCCCTTTGAATCATTAGCCCCCCCCCCCCCTCTAAAATTTCGGGAGGGACAATACCTTCGCTTCTTCTTGAATTTTTCAAGAATAGTACCATTATAATAAATACTTATGTGAATGAGTTTCGGTATTGTAAATACGGAAAAGGCCTGAAAGAGGATATGACCAAAGAACGAGTAGGTATGTGGACCTGCACACGAAAACACAAACCCAGATGTCTATCAATCTTGAAAAGGGCCGTACGAGGAGAAAAAAGTCAGTCTCTAGATACCAATTAGGGGACATCTCCAAAGATGCTGTATGCTCAGTGGAAGCCAGCCTACCTCTGTCGGTGAGTCGTCTTCAGAAAGAGTGGAATAGTCAAGTTAAAGCTGAATTCGAAGTCTCTCGAACTCCTGTCAAGCGAATCAATAATATGGAACAAATCAACCTCAAAATGATCATCTTATGATTCCGAACGGATTAGCCGTAAGTGCTTTCAAGGACAAAACTTAGGTTGTAACTTTACTTGTCTGATTGGGGTTTTACTGGTGAAAGACACTTTCCAATCTTGTTGTTTCGCGCTGGTTGCTTGCAGCAACGTCTTAGCACCAGTGTCACTCCAACGTCAGATGCTGCTGTTTGTCCATTATCGATACAAGGCTTGTTTGGCGGGATCACGAAGAACAATGCTTTACTCCTGCAGGCTGTCTCTCAATCAAAGACCCCTGATGAGCAGTGGGCCCGACATTGAAACTACCCTAAATAAACAGGAAAACCACCAAACAGGCTAACTAATAAATAAAGGGTAGCTGGGGCGTCCAAGGGCGACGCCCCTCAATTTAGGCTACGGGCAGAGAAGCAAGCCATGAAGCACGCTCAACCGCCCAAACGTAGGACCGCCTCTCACGGACCATGGAAAGAACCTGCCATCAATGTGTCATCAATGAGAACAGATACGACACGTGATCCTGGCCAAATGACCGAGAAGCCTTACTCCTGCAGGCTCCCTATGTCCAGACCTATCCCCTGAAACCGATACCGTACATTGTTGCTCCTGAAACCATGCAATGTAGTGTCTACATCTCTACATAACAGACTTGATTGATTAAAGGATCAAACTCTGCGTGAGGGTCAAGAGTTTCGAGAAATTCACTCAAAGTTGGTTGCTTTTTTCCATTCAAACTGGTCCATTATTGACTAAACAAGAAGCTAAAAATGAACCCATTTGGCACGGGTTTTTTGCAGAAATCGTAAATCAGGCATACAAAGGTAAGAGTAGAGTAATGGGAAATGAATCCAGTATTGCAGAGGCTGAAGATTCTTACCTCGTATATTCGAATTCAGGGCTGCCAAGCATCATCACCAGGACATCTTCAATACCTCACTTCCACAAATTGCTTCTCATGTATATCACAGATGTAACAAGATTCAAAAATTCATCGATGCCAAGACAACGTTTGAGCAGGACTAACAGAATACTTATGTTGCCTCTGCAAAAGATACAAAAAATGTCTCTGTTGACAGTGCTAGGAAAATACATAAATTATCTGCGTTCATGTCGCTGGTGACAAAGATCTTTGGAGACAGTCTCTGAATTACAAGAATTCATAGACCTAAAATGATGACAACAACGATGACTATGATGATGACGATAACGATAGCGAGGACGTTGACGAGGGTGATGACGATTATGATGGTGATGATGATGACAACAGGACCTCATTCCACAGGGATACGCGCACCTGATCACCAGAGTGCAGAGAGATACTTGCTTTGCAGGAAACAAATGAGCAAAGAAAACGCTTGTTGAAAACGAGTCTTTCACTTGCACCAGGTACAAAGTGGTAAATAGCATGGCAGGGCAAAGAAAACCGTTTCTTGAAGCTATCTTCATCAAAAAGCAAGCGGAGAAGTATAAAATAAGAAGAGCCATTGCTTGCAGTCTTTTAGCAAGTGCAGTTGTACGGAGAATACAAAGGCGTGGAGGTAAAACAGTGCTTCAGATAGGAGAGAAAGCTAGAAGCGTTCGTACGGTACTCCTGTCAACCGCTACCTCTCCAAACAACTGTCTAAGCAGTCGGTCTCAATAGTGCCCATTCCCGCATACTTCAATCCGCATAGGAAGCTAAGGACGAGTTCTACGATCAACTATAGATCGTCATACAAAAGACACCCAAGGAAGAACAATTTCTATTGCTCGGCGACTTCAACGTCAGCGCGGAGGAGGATTACACGTCCTGGCCTACATCGTTAAAGAGGCATGGGGCTGCTGAAATGAATAAGAATGGACACTGCCTGCTAGAACTATGTATACTGCACCGCCTGGTTATCATCCATCCTTCTAGACTAAGTTTTAGGCAAGTTGTCGTGGAGGCATCCCAGATCAAACCAGTGGCACCAGCAGGGCACGATCATTACCAAGCGCTGACATTCTGGGAACATCCTTATGATTTGTTCCTAAAAGAGCGCCGATTGCGACACTGACCACTCCCTCGTCTGGCCGAAGATCAGATTCCAGCCAAAGACGTCTCATTAAACCAAAAACTACTACTATTGAACCACGCATTGCTGTTGGCAAGACCCCTCATCTAGAGAGAGTGGAGTCTTATATAGGATCTCTGGTGGGTGCCCTTCCGCCAGGGGCACTAAGATAATAATTCCGCACACAGATGGAGCCTGGTAGGGCTGACTATGCCTTCTTAGCATTAGGGAAGAAACTGAGGAAGAATCACGACAGGTTCGTAAATATCTCCAGAGACCTGGGCCTGTTAAAAAGAAAAATTAATATGTAAAACGTCTTAATATGTAAAGCATAGTCGCAACAGATATATAACGTAAAAAGCCCCGATGTCAGTTACAAATGAAGCACATCGAAGGTGTACTGCAGTGCAAACACTATGTCCGCTACAGGTTTTAATGCCATCAAAAACTTTCCTTGGATGATCGAGATGTCCGAGCTGCCGACTGTGGAGGAGGTGAGTAAGGCGATAGATAATCTAACTAATGGAAAGACTCCAAGAATAGACGGCACACCATCTGAAAACACCAAGTGTACAAAAGGGCCTCCTGGGCCGCCTATACGAAGATTTATTAATCTCCAGCCCCGAGTTATGCTCCCATCCTTGACTACACCAAGGGTGAAGGGGCCTAGGGTGCCTTACGCGAAGAGGAGTATTTATAACTCTGTAACCATTTACGCCCTTGTGCTGAAATTTTGTCACTTTTCCTGTTAATTATTAACGCAATAACGCCTTTTGACGCAATAGTTTATACACTAGTAGTTGAACATGATTGCTAGAAAAACTCAGATTGAAATCTTTTGATTTGAGTTAAGATCTAAAGGCGTTTAAGGGAAGAGGCAGCAATGTAACTGACTATCGTAGTAAGTACCCAAGACGCATGACAAGACAAAGCATTTGAAGGTTAAAAGATTTTGTGAATTCAATGGCCGGTAACTTTGATCACGTCGTACGCGGCTAAACTCAAAGTGGGAGCAACTTTATGCAAATCCAGAGCCCTGATTTCTGAGCTTTGCTACTTGAAAATCTCAGTTGTGGAATTAATGGTATAAGTCGAAAGGCATCAACTTAACGGGTAAGTACCTACATCCTGCACCACAATTTTGGAGCGTCACATGATCCAAATTCGTCAGCTCAGTGAAAAATGAGCAGTGCAAAATTAGGCATGGGCCAACAGCTTGTCGGGCGAAAAGTTGCTCTTGAGGTCGCAAAGCCGAAGACGGACACAGAGTGACCACAACAAACACAAAATTCTCTCTATAGGCCTTGCCACAGACACGATAGCATTCCAAAATTCGAAGTACAAACAGCACGTAACAAGTTACGACAGTTTATCGATGTCACATGAAACCATAGCAGGATTATGAGCTTCGGAATGAATGTCCACTATCCAAAAAAAATAACACGAAAACAATCAACAGCACCACATCCTCGTACACTTCGAGGTTTACCAATTAATGCATTAAAATGTGAAATTACCAAACTGCATTAACTCCAATAAGCTATGCAACAACAAATGTGGCACCAAACGGCGCTTACGGGTGTAGCCACTTCCTTGAAGTACGGCCCAGATGTAATCACTCGATTTGGATACTCTTAAGATCGAAAATCCATCTACGTCCTTATAATTGTCCTTAAGGGCTATACATTGATGACGTACACATGACGGGGAGATCGGCTCAATGTTATCGAACAATTGGATTTATTGTCTCTCTTGACGAGGATTGGACAGGGGCCTGGAAACTAATAAGATTTGATGTCGTCATAATTGTATCGTCCCTTGTATCCATTTCCATTTAATTTTCTTTCTCAGAAACTTTTAAAACCGAGGCTCTGTTCCAGTACGCAACTTAAAAAGATTTATCGTGCACTTCGTATTATATTTTTACAAGCAAAGTGCACCAGCTGAAGTAACCCAAGGTCAACCCTAGCTTTCGTCGATCCCCAACAAAACGAAATAAATATGCCATGATTTATAATTGTTACAGCGCTTCCTACTTTTATGTTCAAAACCAACACGCTTGTGTAAACAACAGGCAACTAGTTACGCAACTTTAGCACATGAACATTAAGCAACTCGAGGTCTGACCCAAACCTAAGTTGATTATGAAAATGTATATGCATTGTAGAACTGGGAGTCATCAAACTTCGTTGCTAATGAATGTTCAAGTACGTACTTCTACCCGCGATTTGATACCTAATAATTACCCAGCGATACTTCACTCAACATCATATTGCCTCCAGGTTCTCGGCACTTTGGCAATGCTTTTAAACAAATGAACTAAATGTTTCACGAACGGCTTGCAACTGGTACTAATAACGTACTTAAGTAACGTAACCTTGTCTTTCATCTTGTGTATGGACTCATCTTTAGTTATGTAGCTAGCAATTGTACCCACAAAATAACCTGACTCAAAAATCTTGCCAATTGGACTATTAAATTTAAAAGGTGTAGATATTTCGTAATGGTCTTACTACAAGGAAGAGGCTACGTGACGACAGCAATACTTCTATATCGACGAAAATTGCAATAGGCAAAACCATATCATCATCTCTACATACCATATTATCATTGGAGATAAGAAGAGGTCACAATTCGACAGGAAGACATTAAGAAAGATATCTGCATTGATATGCCACCATGGATTTACATCTTTCACCACACAACTTCACATTTATTACTGCTATAATTTCAGCTGATGGCACCCAAACGTGCACATAAAAACACCACCACAAACCGGTTGTCTAAACTCGCTTATTGTAGGACAAGAAAGTCTTCTCGCAGCGCCTTCATTCGCCATTATCCCGCCAATGTCTCTCCAACGACCATCTGCTGGTGACCAGATAAAGATATCATGGCAACTCACCCAACAGTACTCCTACCCTGGTTTACGAATTTGCGCGTTTTCCCCACAACGACAAGTAACTCCAACCGGACGCTGTTTCCACTTAACAACATCTCGACTGTGCCCTTTCAGTTGGAAAGGTCCTTGATAAGACCTTGCCACATCAAGGCTATGTTCAACTTCAAGCACAGTGCAAAATTACACACTCACAAACTGAGAGCTTACATAGTTTTAAGAGGGTCAACCTTCCGTCGTAGATTTTGGAGGGGTCTGATCGATAAAATGGTTCTAAAACAAAGCATCTAGGGGGCAACAGTCTTCATCCTAGTGCACATGTCCTATTATCCTGGCGTAACTGGCAAAGGACTGCCGCACTCTTTTCTGCTATATGGAATCTTTAAGTCACTCTTTGAAGTTAAGACCGTATTCCTAAAAACGCGGAACGGTCAGGACTCGCCATCAAATATTAAGGTGCTTACACTAAGTTTATAAACCCCAAACTATTGACTTCATAAATTACGCGAATACGTGGCAAATCCCCAAGTAAAGATGAATCCGAAAATCCGGCGTTCTAGAAGTTAGTCTCGCAATGATAACGAGACAACCTCTTTGGTCAAACACTGTTAAGTTGTGAGATTACATGTAAAACATGAAACATGAAACATGTAGGGTAGTGGTCACAATCAAAGCTAAGTAGTGCCTTCACACGATCAGCGACGATGTAATTCTAGCACCGGACCTAGTTTGCATAAGTACAGCTCTATACAACTGTTGGGATCAACTGGTACGCATATATATATATAAGACGATATATCAAAAATGGTCTCCGAGAAATATAATCTTTTGTAACACCGCCCCTCCAACCCTCCACTACATCACCTGTCAGTCTACAATTAAAACACAGTAACCACTGTCGCCGTAATAATGTATGCAGTACGTCATTTCCCTTACCATCGGGAGGAGTCGACCATGGCATAGTAGGTCTTATATCAACTCCTCTGTAACTGTAACAAACATCATTAGCATCATTTGCTGTCGTGGGCAGTGCCACATAGTGCCTCAGCGGCAGCAGAGGCAAGTGCTACATGGCTACCAAATTACAGTGACATGTATGTAAGGTATTTTACAAGCCATTAAGCATATCGAGATAATAAAAAGGTGAACATCACAAACATATTTACATATCAATCAATTTTAAGGACTGTCCCTTCCCAAGGCGGCGTTTACCCAGGCTTCCGCAACAGTTACGCATCATTTACACGTATTGTGTTACCATCAAAAGGAACGCAATATGCACGCTTTATGCAAGTGGATTTTGCTCCGGAAAGTACAACAGAGAGTCTTCAAATGATGAATAGGGCCTGGCTGCCGAGGCCTTATGAAATTCCCTAAAAATCACAAAATCAGGTTTGCTTATCGTACTACAAATCCTTGCCATGTCTTCACTTTTGCAATAGGGCCTATTCAGTATACGCCAAGAAAATTGGGGCCACAGATGTTCTAGAATCTTGCTGAATGACTCGTGCCTTACTATAGAAGGTCCAGGCTTGTAACAAATAACACCGAGTATGCCTAAAAACAGGTGCAAGGTATAAGCCGATGTGGTCTTATCATTTATTGCCATCGTCGTTCATATGTGGCCATTTCTGTTCGTTGAAAAATTAAGATCCATCCAAAATATAAAATTAAGACAAATCTAAATAGTGACAGACGACTATATTCGAAAATCTATTACTCTACTGATTAGACGTTAACTAGGCTACTTTATAATTCGCGCTATCGCATTTACGATGGCCAGCGTTACAGGATTGACTCTATGAGGGTTATTCTGAACTGTCTAAAATAGGCGAAGGAATTCTAGGTCTATAAAGGGTAATATCGAAACTGTTCCGGTAATAGATGTAAGTGAGCCCTTCTTGGTACGTGCCTTTAGGGAAATCAATTTTGTACGACAACCATGAAGAACAATTAGCTGTTCTCCAACGAGGCATAACAATGAGATAAGACCGCAAATACTGTATAACAAAAATAACGTATGCATAAAACGACATCAAACGAAAGAGTTGTGACGTTCAAATACAACTATATCATCAAATGCCGATGCGAGCGCAGCTTCGTGGGTTAAGAAGGGCGAACTCAATAGCAGTACACTGGAATTTCCGCAATATCGTTTCAGTTTCCCCAAACACCTGATACTTCAGTAGGCAAAATACGGCAGAAAATGCCGAGCCGTTTTGCGAAAGCCTGGGAGCACAGCAGCCCGGTAAGCAACGTTAACAATCTGGTTCGTGAGGTAGCATTCACCAACTTATACAAGCCGGAAGGCGTTTCAAACCACAATAGCGACGACGGTACTTTGCGGCTACCAGTGTTGCCACAATAACGTCTTCTTAAATTCTTCTAAATACTAACACAACATTGTAATTACCTGGACTGGCATAATTGTTGCCGATTTAATGATAATTACATGAGCAAATAAGATAAAACCGGAGGAATCTATCCACTCCAAGATGAACATACTAAAATAATGTCAATGTACACTCTGAAAAATGTATCCAGATACAACTCTCTTCCAACAATAGTGAATATAGGCGATCAAAGAATTTTCAGTGCGAGTAAAAAATAGCCTTTTATTTCGCAGAAAACAAAGAGTGGATTAGCATGGAAGAAACGGTAGAGAAAACCCCACCCACACTAGATTTTGTATATATATATATATATATGTATATATGTATATATAAAGTAGCTAATGATTACAACATACAATGACATATTGGTGAAAAAGATTCCCTCTGCCGTACAAACAAATTTGGGCCGACGTCTAATGCAGTACAGTGTCTGACAGCTACTTATTCACTACTCCACAGAGGCTACGAGAAATACCAACTTCGAAACACACTAAGTAGTACGTAATGTCGAGGCACTTAATGCAGTCACAATAACCTACTGATCTAGCTCCACACTCCAACACCAATTTCTCCGCCAATACTTTTTACTGTAATCCGAATCAACTTCCACGCGGTCTACGCAAAGTCGATATACGTCAGAGCTGTTAAGTATCCAATGACACAATACTCTCCGTATGATGAATACATTACGCTGCCGACCACAAACCGCGTTATCACCTAGTGCAGAGCCATCTTAAAATTTCCTCTTTGATATCTTACTATCTACCGGAGAATAAAAAATCGTTGACAATAATCTTCAAAATGACTCTTGTTCCTACTACCGAGTCATCGTAAATATCATGAACAAATATGGCATCCCTTAGTATGTCATTCCCCAGTGCGACATTGTTGCTAGCTCTTATCTTAACAGTGCCATGGTATCTACTTAATACGTGTCAACTACTACAATGCCCGAAGGGTGTAGGTCAGGGTTACATTCTATGGCTCCTACTTAATACATGTCAAGCACTACAATATCGGAAGGGTGTTGGTCAGGATTGCATTCTACGGCACAATACCCATTATTTAAACGACGGGTTTCATTAGTTCCTAGTCATAATCTGAAAAGGGGTTTATACCTATATGTAGCTAAGGGCTGTGGACATCAGAAGCGTTGCGTTGATATTCAAGCATAATCGCCTAATATTAGCCAATCAATGCAACTCGACACTTGATTGTGTTTTATATCATTTGTGCTGATTGAAACGGAAGGGTTCACTTAGAGGCGCTTTCACGATCGGTATCATCTGAAATATGAGTACGATGACGTACAATATGCGTCAGGATAATCATTTCTTAACTCAATTCTCCATTCTATTTTCGTGGGGGTATTGCGTCTCCTTGTACCCATGTAGTCTCTACTATACTGCTTACAAAAAATGATACGTAGCGTTCAAAATCAGAGCTGTGTCACAGTGATTCACCCAGGATCAAGTAGCCCTTTGTTTGGCAAGTGTCGACTGCAGTACCTAAATGCGTACTAGCTCCGGGTGTAAAATCTTACGCACTGAGATCTAAACTACGGCCAGTAGAACAAACATTGCCTTTCTTTCAAATACGAGTAGATGTAAACGAGTAGATGTAAACGACTACACGTATTCAAAGCATTTTTGCCCTCGGCCCTGAAAGCTGTTAACCCTAGACCGCAACTTCACCTATCCTTGAACTCCTTCCCTTCTCGATTGGATGTCACAGATTCCAGGTCAGTGTGATCTTATACACTTGAGAATCACAAAAGTGGCTTTATGGCACAAATTTCAGATGCTGCTAGTAATCCTTGTTGATGGCGTGCTGGTTCCATTCATGCTTCGAAGCTCACAAAGCAGCAACACTCAGTACACAGCTTAACGTCCGTGACAATGATGGTCTCCTTATTGTAAACCGTGGAGTCCGTTATGTAACTACTTCTACTGTGTCACGGAGCAACTACCCTAACTGATGTGAATATCAATCTCGTGGAACTTGACTGGCATAACAAAATATTAGTCATGTCATTTTGCTTTTATAAAACTGCATATTTGATTATCACTATCCGTACATGAATAGACGTTGCAGTGGCATTTGTGAAAACACGTCGTGTCATCACTAACCTGTCAATCACATATGACAACCATTTCTGGGTGTAAATGGAGCCAGCAGTTCCTCGTGCCACAAGGAACACGCTCTCCCCTATCAATCCACTCTTGAAGCAACACTGCTTCAGTATCCTGCAGGGAAGTCTCCGAAGCTTTTCGTTTTGCGGCAGCATGGGAGCTGGGAGGGGCACATATTGCGCGATTTAACGATTGGAACTGCCGACATTACCTTTTGAGTTGATACTGCTTGCAACGGCACAACTCAAGAAAAAGTACCAATAAAACCAAGCCAGGCACCCTTGACCTCATGGCTGCTCCCTTGGGTTTGCAAATAAGACCACGCGAATTGAGAAATTGATCTTGAACTGACACACAATTGATGAACATTTCCTTCGAATTTTTGAGTAGCCCAAATATCCGCAAAGTGGTAACCCCAATGTTTAAATTTGTCACTGTTCCACTAACTTTGGCGGTAACCACGCAAAATTCGAATTCAGGATGAGAATATTTTCAAGCTCACAACCCAGTGCCCTGAAATTGGCTGATGGAACTAAAGTGGACGACAGAATATCGACGAGCATGCTCTGGTATCCATAGCTATATCAGTGCTAACACGGAAAATCCAATCTGCCCTTCATCAGTTCTGGGGTCTGCCTCGCGCTCGATTTAAATTTGAATGCCCCTGTCTTGACAGAGTAAGGATAAGTTCTTTTTGACACGTAGTGACGTAAGCCTTGCAGGACCATCATGGTACCAACATTCCTTCATTATTTTTGCAATTCGATCCATCACCTGCAACACGAACAAAAGGTTGATATAACATTAATAACGAAGAAATGACGTGCTAAGGCAACTGACTAAATTGATAAGAAAAACAAGTACATGTGAATGATCTCAGGATGACTTTGAGTATTATTCTAGGCGTCATAAATTTGCAAGTGCTCCTTATGTTCAATACGTCCTTAATGCGCAATGCGTCTTTCATGAGCAAGGCGTCCTCAATTCGTCAGGGATGCATACGTGCAACGCGTCATTTATCCACATGGCGTCTTTGATGAGCAAGGCACCTTCAACTCGTCAAGGGTTTTTCTGTGCATAGGGTCTGTGCTGGGCAAGGGATCCTTATGTGCGAGGCTTCACCAATGCGCAAGGGGTCCTTATGTCTCATGTTTTTAATACGTAATGAGCCCCTGACATGAAACAGGTCCTTATCTGTAACGAGTTCTTAATGCGTAAGGTGTCTTTAGCGTCTATAACGAACAGGGAATATTTAATGAGCAATGCGTCTTTAATACGCAAGGTGTCCTTTATGCGCAATGCGTCCTTAACGCAAACAGAGTTCTTGATGCAAGAAGATTTTTTAATGCAAAAGGAGTCCTTAACGAGCAGAACGTCCACTTGCTCTTCTAAATGATTGGTGGCCACAACACACGTTGTAAGAAGCCTTGGAGCCACAAATTGCGTCACAACAAATCTGGACATGAATCCATAATTTAAATGGCTGAACATGATACTGATAAGTATTCCCTATATACGTATGGTATAAAATGGAACATGAAAAATACACACGAATTGAATAACATTGCCTAGGATGGATCGAAATCATCACAGTCCCCATCTTACTGCTAAGAGTTGGACTGCATGAAGATGATGATACTTCTTCCACAGCTACAACAGTGGCAACGGGACTCCTAAGCCCACAGCTTTTTATACAAGCTGAATGAGCACTCCAGGTCTACAGCCATTCTAAAAAATGTTTCAAAGTCCAATATCCAAAGAAACCACATCATAAAGTAGACCGTTGGGGGTTGTCTTTTTTCCTTTGATGCAGATACAGCCAGCAAAAAATATCAATAACGAAGGCACATACAAACGGGCAGACACAAAAACACACTGAAAGAAAGCTTTCTCTCAATTAATGACGCCCTCTCCTCCACAAAAGAGATGCCCCGATATAAGAAGATAGTCACTTTCAAGCTTAAGTTTTCTCTGTACTGCTGTTATAAATTATTAACGTCTCATAAGCGACAAACCAAGAAACTGGTCTTGCAGGTGGGCATGGGTACCTACGACAGAGCGGTGCAACATAAGCACATCTATATAATCCAATATGATCGACTTACTCCCAGAACCTGCTGGACATGCGTGTCCTGTCGATATAGGCGGGTGGTCAGAGATAAACTAATGGAACAGAAATTCACAAGACCTTCAGTTTTTTCGGCACCCTATCTTCCAAATAATGATCAGCACAATTTTACAGCTCGAAACTACAGGTAACAAAAGCTCAGTATTTATGATTACCATGTAAAAAAATGTCTGCTAAGTTATGAGCTACAGCACGAGTCAAGTATTACAACAAGCATTCCTTTCGACATTTCATGCTCTCGTTAGTGAGCAAATATATTCACTTCCTAGTTAACTCCAGCCGTGAGGTTGGGCGAAACCTTCAATCCTATCAGACTTGTCATTTTAAGGTGATCGATCGATCGATCGCGATCGCTTAACGATCATCTTGTTTTGACTTGGTCGATATTTTTCTTTGCAATGCAAAAGGAACCCCGAGAATAGACAACAGGATGGCTGGTTTGGGGTTCCAGTGACAATGCGATCCCAGTGGAGCATCTTAAATAAGTGAATTTAACTACAATGTGATCGGTTACAGTAACTGGGAGATCACCCTGCTGATTGAGGCGATCTTTTTTCGATTACATGCGTTTACCTCAGGGACAAGTCTGATCCTACTCATGTCTTAACTTTGTTATGTGACACAATCTTGACGTTGCTGTAGACGCCTATCATTCTTGTCTACATAAAACGCTACAACCCAACTGAAGCTGTTTTTCTGTACGTCTGACAAACGTATATAAAAAACTTGTCGTAAAAACACTGAAACTAAAATCGCTTGTACGCAACCTTACGGAATTTTAATCCTTAATCTTGCATATTAAATAACAAATTTCCAATAGCTCACGTACCACCCCATAGTTCGTTTACGTGAAATATATAAATCTTGACGAAGTGCTTAATGTTTGTTTATAGCAGGGACGTGCCGTGAGTGAAACAGCTACGCATGCAACAGACAGGTTACAACAACATACGACATGTAAGACTGTTCCCTTGTAAAAGAAGAATCATATATTTGATAACACACTATAAAATTAAACCCAAATTTTCCTTTTCCATATTTTTTGTCATTTTTTGAAACCCATTTTATCTGCCATTTTAGTACTTAAAGTGTGCCGATATTCAGTGTCTTAGAATGTACGGTTACAAAGTTTATTAGTTGAATCACAAACTGAGTTGTTGTATATCAATGTCCTTTTGTACCTGTCCTTCTAAAACTTGTCTGAATATTTAGTTTCTTCACTAGTTTCCCGTTCTCTGTTTATTTTAAGCTTCGATGGAAAATCTCTTCTACTAATCTAATGGTTTATCCAATAAATCCTTAACTCGATCATCCATTTCGCTACGAAAGCTGGGCCTTAGAGTCATATTGAGAATCGAATGCATTGTCATCACCTTCAATTGTGATTGCGAAAAGGGTTCGACTGAAACAAAATGGAATCATCGAAAGCCGCAATGCTTTGTCACACGAAATGAATTCAGTCCACAGAGTTGCATGCATCGTACATTTCCTTGTAGGTTTTGTTTCCTGTTTGAACAACTGTAACAGCTTTTAACCCGTCGTTCGGGGCTAGCTGTAATCAGACGGTTTTCCCAAATCATGTGGTCAGCTCCCTAAAATTAAAAGCTATTGTGCTAATGATCCGCTCTTTGACAATTATGTATAATTGCAATGTGTCTGCAGAGAACATAGAGACGTAGCCTCTGATAGCTGGAGGATGTCTCACATTTTGTTCGTCTTGAATGCTCTCTGCAAACTCAAAATTTCAAGTCAAAGTGCTTACCTCGTTGTCGTACCAACTTTGTGGTATTCCTGGTCTAAGTCGCTCCTTACAAACCACCTGTCGCATATCATCCACAGAGGGATCGGAAGGAACCATATCAAAATATGGCGGCTCATACTCTTCGACTTGACCTAAACAAGAGAATTGCAAGTGTTATAAGAAACGTATTTGTGTATGAAAATCTTGATACCCGATAGATTACCAACGAATACATGGCACCAAGTTTCACTTTATTGACGGACCTGCAAAACACGACACGGTGTGGCGTTACACCCATGTAAAAAGGTGCTACCTCCCACGTGCCCACTTACGTATGCTACCTCGAGACGCTTTACAAGAAAATGGGTGTCCTTTCTCTGGGCATACCACGATGAGGGTGGTTCTCTCGGATTCCAATTTCATATAGGCCGTTGAAAAATGCCGACTGGTCCTCGGGTGTAAGCAAAGGCTGTTTCTTAGCTGCTGTTATACCTCACTCAAAACCCATAAGACGGCAACAGTCTGATTAACACAGAGCTACGAAGAAATTCGGCCTTATTCCATACAGAGCCTTACGATACGTTCTCCTGCCAAACTGACGCAAAAGTTCAAGCTTTTAATCTGGTGAACTACTAAGTGGATCAAGGTAAAACAGGCTGAGCAAACCAGAGTCATGTATTCTTCATGTATTTCTCGGGTACTCTCAGCGTGATCAAAAGGTCTTCTAAACAGATACAGTCCTCATTCGATGGGCTTTACTACCTACTACACAAGGGCTACCTAAACATGGGGTAGACAGTCTCCCCAAATGCTGAAAATGCTCTCTTCTTTGGAAAGAAAAGGAGATTCTAAAAAAATATAAACGGTATCTTCTATACGAGACTAAGCTGCGGAAGGCAAAAAATTTTTTAAAAAGGGATAACTTTAAAATAGAAGAATTATCGTCTTGTGAACGCATCAAGTCGCTGACATTGTCCTTAAACAAATCTATGCATATTATAAAATACTTCATTTTAGTTCAAGGTGGGAAGGACCCGGAAGAATTTAAGAAACCACTGTGCCTTTCAGTCTTACATCTATTGTACTAGTAACAGCATTTGATTGGAAAAGATTTCAGTATAATCTACTACTTTAACAAAAGCTTTTCAAGTCTTATCAATAATCTATCATTTGAGCGAGAGCGTCTAATTAAAGACACGACTATTACAATAGAGTCCACCGCTTCTAAGTGACAACTCTGAAGCGTCCCCAATCTCTCCCTCCGATAAGCTAGTGTCTAGAATTACGTAAGTGCAAATAGTTGTTGGAAAATGGTACGTAAGTTGCTTACTACTGATCTGCGAATACCTCAAACCAATTAGCCAAATCACCTTATCCAACTGAAACTGAAGCTAAAACGAAAGCTCCCAGACCGCAAGGTTTCTCTAACTCAATCTTAGTGTTATAGTTGCTATTCCTGGTGAACAAAACTGGCTTGTTACACTAATCCCGTTACAAAATCAGCCATGCAATTCTTCCCACTTAACTCACCCTACCGGACATTCTATCGTAAACTTATTTTGCCCTACGGCAGACAAACTCTTAGTTTTACGGATAGCTACCTACTTTATTCATGCAGGGTAGAAATGGAACACAAAAATTAATCTGTTCTCAGACGTAAAAATTGGTAAAGTAGGAAATGAGTTAACTCGTTCGCCCACACTTGACGACAGACTTCATTCTAAGGTTAGCCTTCTATCGATGGCGTGTCATTGAGACACAAAGTCGCATCTTTAAGATAAACTGGTCCCGATGATCAATATCGGGGGGGGGGGGGGGGGGGGGTAGGGCAAACTCTTTTTCAACGGCGGCTGCATTTTGTCGAGTTGAAATTATTTCGGGCTGAACATTTTTTTACACCCCAGATGACGTCGACAGGAGAACCTTACGGAGTCCACTCTTGGCATGACACCTCTTCGATTTTTCATACATAAGCCAGTGATGCCCCTATTTCATATTAACACATAACAAAAGTTGAAGTTTTACTAAAGAAGATAAACTATGACGGATATTCTTTTCACATCTATAAAAACGAAGGACATTTGTTCAATCTGTGAGAAGTCGCCTGTCTTGTAAGTTGTTAATTTTAATGGAGGAGGAACTCTGCTGATACAAAATGTACGAATTTTTTTCTAGCAGATGTTTTCAGATCTTTAAATCCTTCATAGTGAAGCGCACCACAAAACTTGATCAATAACTTCGCTTCAAACCTTCCTCTATAAAGATGATTGAGCTGTTGTTCCATTGCCTTCCAAGTCCGACAACCCTCTCGTAAATAGATTATTCACACTTGTTAACCAACTGCTGTACTTCTCCGACAATATTCATACAAAAGTTCAACAAAATCCGCAAAATTCTGCTTATGCAACTGTTTCCCCCAAAATGAAAAGATTTTGTTTCAAAATAAAATAGTGCGCAAACAAATTTACCCTTTAAGCTGAGTATTCAGCTGATTTGTTTTTTATAATAAATCCAAATTCACTCTCTCTTTCACTCCTTATTTGCGCCCCAAAACCCTCAACATTTTATCGCCCATCAATTTCATAAAACCACAATATTTTCCTTTAAGTGACGGACACACATCAGGTGTAATATCACAAGTTCATCAACGCCTAACCAAAACCTGATGAAGATTCTCTAACACTTTCATAAAAACCCTAATTGCAGTGTACTTAAGAGACTTAAGCAATACAATTCCCCTCTCTAACGCTTAAGTTTTCATCACTCCGTCAAAGGATAATAACCAACTGTGCCGTGTCATGATGATAGGAAAGTCTTGTCCAATGCAATAAAAGCCATCACTTGCCAGCACTTAATGGTGAAGATATGAAGAAGTTCTGCTTTGATGCCATGTACAATTTGTCTTTATGGTAATTATATGCCTTCTACTGTAATTTCCTCACTCCCGGTATATACATAGGTGAAACGAAAAATTATTCACGTAGGCAAAGCTGAAATTTACCCTTGAAAAGTAAGCCCCTATATTGCCAGTTCCTCTAAACTATATTTTAATCGTAATAAAATGAACTTATTGGAATGGCTTTGCTAAAGAACACCGAATCTATTTCGAACCCGATTTGGACTTTGAAACTGATAGTTTCCCAGCAACCTCTCCTCGGATGGAAGGAAGTTCCATGGTAAGACCATAAAACGAAAGACACGAAAGACGGCGTAACTCAAGAAACAATGTACTGAACAAAATTGCGGTCAGGATTTCCTAAAATAACCCCGAAGCATTTGATTCTTAAATTTCAACCTTTGCTCGTTTTGTTGTGGTCAGAAAAGGCGGGTTCAAATCTGACAGTACTGTCGATACCTGCTCTTAATGGTTGTCACCAAGTCAAATCACATTCTCATGCAGCAAGCGTTTCTTGTATTGTACTGCTGTTCGTTAGCAGAAACTTGGATTACATTTCGCGAAAATTTTCTGTTCCAGGTACCTCCCATCTCCCTTTGGGTGTCAAAACCGCCGGCATAAAAAAGTCGATTCGTTAACTATCCAGATCAAGGCACAATTTCGAAGGTACAGGTATACGTCTGATTTAAGATAAATAGTCCTACGAGGGGGGGGGGGGGACCCAATACGCGGGGATTTCCGTTTCATGCAGGATACGAAGTAAGCTTTCTTAGAACGGCAATCGAGATAAACAGACTTCCACCTGGACACTGTATCGGTTCTCTTTGGATTACCTACATTCGCGTTGAACTAACGTTCACTTAAAGTTTACTTTAAAATTGCATGGTTGAATCAAACGTACAGTAAATGACTACTGTTTCGCTAAAAGAGAAAAGGCGGCCCTAACGGTATAAAAATGGAAGATGGTGCGCTACGACAATGATAGGTTAAGGAAACATCCTTTAGCTTGCATAACTAGGGTCCACATCTTTGTCAAATATAGATCACAAGGCTGACAAAAGAAATTTTGAGCTTTTGGCTAAGTTATCAAACGTTCATTACACAGGTCGTCTAGTGGGGAGGGGCGAGGGGATGTCCCACATTTCCCATTAATATCAATCAAATAGTTTGTTTGTGGTACAAAACAAGAATATTGCACGAAATAGCGAAAGCATTGTGTACTATGTTTTCGCTATTTCATGCAATACAATATGAATATCAATCTTGAAATTTCTGATCACAATTACGGATCATCCGCCCCCCCCCCCCCCTTCCCCTCCTCCAGTTTGAAATGGCTTATTATCAGGTTTACTACCTAGACAGATTGCTTTCACTGCGGCTGAGGAGTCCCGTATACCCCCACTGAAACAGGTTGTACTGGTTTGAAGTTAACTAACGTATTCCTCTAGTTATAGATTCCCTCTAATTATGGACCCCCTCCAATCATAGACCCCCTTTTTGCATCATATCAAGTAATTATAGACCCCCTCTAACTATAGACCATCATTTTTTGCCGTCAATTAATTGCAGATCCCTTCGATATGAAAACAAGAGATATTTAGAAAAAAAGGGATAATCTTTGTTACATCCAAGAGAAAACCACATGTATTTGCAAATAGGCTTATTCTAGTAGAGCATATGCGGTCACCGGACCAGAGGAAGACCACGAAGTTACGTTGATGTACTCAGACAAGATGCTGGTGGAGTCACGTCAGAGGAACTGAGAACATTGATGGTCGACAGGGCAGTTTGGAAAAATCATGTAGTCGCTCGCCTGAAGGCGGCCAAGTAAGTAAGTAAGTATACTTTTACGTTAAAAGTCAAAGCTAGCTAAGTATAACTATGGCTGCATTGAATCTACTGTTACACAAACTATATGTTTTAGTTGCTTCAGGCCACAAAAGGTAGAAATCACTACTCAAAGCCATAGATAAACATTGCCAATTGTAATATTTCTCACGACGTAAAGCAAAAGATTAGAGATCCTCCAGAACGTAAAATCTTTACACTCCTAATCCCTTACACTTGGTATATTAGAAACAAGACGATAGCGAATTCCTTTATCAGGTTGATTCCGTAATAATGTCAACAAGTCAACATTTGACGTGCTCATGTACTGTTCATTGTTGATTATAAGTAGACCTCTAAGAGGTATTGTCATGCTGTTTAGCTATGGGCCCCTTGAGTCTCACTATTCTTGACCTGACTGAAGTAATGTCTCTCATACGGTTGCTAAGTTTTCTTGTGGTTAAGGCATTCGTCACAGTTTCAAATCCTGTTTAAATCTATAACCTAGTGTTTAATAAAATATTGCAAGCTTTGTCATCCTTGACAGCAACTATGAGCTTTGGGCATTGGAAAGGCAGTTTTATGCTACATTTCCTTTAACAGTTGGTATGTATCAGAAACCATTCAATTGCTGTAGACGACTTTAAATATCTACGTTTTTTCCCGAAAAAACATTTACAAAAAGTTACAAAGAGTCCCTCCCTGCCGAAGAAATACATTTAGTTGTGTTCTTGTGACGTCACCATGAGAATCGGTTGCATCTACTTTGTGGCTTATATGGAATAGAATTTTCGAATTACCTTAAGTTGCGCTGCAGATAAATTATTCCAGCATTTGACACAGAGATCGGCAACGTTCTATAACAAAAACAGATATCGATTGTTTATCCTCTGATTAGAAACTGAGGCAGACATCAATAACACAGAATCTTGAAACCATGTCTTCCCGGCCCTAAATTTTTCCAAAACAAGATATATAGGAATATATACGACAGGAAGTAAGCACATATTGAGTAATAAAGGCGTGCGAATAGCTTTTCTGTGGTGGTCTACAACTCGTGTTGCTCAAGGCTGAAATGGGGAATCGATTATGGGTTCTAGTGTCAAATACCTTCCGTCAAATATAAAAATTTAAAGCAATCCTGAAAGTTGTGCTTTCCTTTTGGACTGCACCGTAACAGTGCTCCTATTTTCCTTTACTATACAAAATAGCCCTTACAGCCACCATACAGTACCGTGTTCCATCTTTTACTCACAAAAAGATTAATTCAAGCAAGAAAATAACCATATCAGGTTTAAAAACGTCATTAAACAATATGACTCGTCATAAGCTAGCATTTGCTTTTAAACAAGGACCATATTAAGACGTTTACGGATGATTGCTTTCATATAATAGGCAGGGATAGGTTTGCGTTTCATTTAGCTTTTCTGATATAAGTTTACATAAGCATGAGCAAGAAAACGCTTGTTTTGTAGGGAACAAATTTGTTTTTCGCTGGGCCTTTTCGGTTAATCCAAATAGAGATTATGGATCCTGGTTGGTTCAAAGCCACTGTACTAATCAGACGGTCCAGATTCTGATGAGCTTTGTTTTTTGACGACAGGAAGGGCATCCGCTCTTAAAGTGCTCTATGATTCAGCAACAGTCACATCCATATGGGCACTACCCTAGCCCCTGTTAAAGAGGAGTACAAGGCTTAAAACCGATTCAAAAATAATAGCTGTGGCTACAACATATTTTCTTTGTTTTCCTATTCTATTTTGAAATGCGTTCGATAGAAGTTGGGGGGAAGCCTTCAAATGCACATAAGATATCACTGTTTACAATGAAATTTTGACATTTGTGCCGCAAAGAAACTAAAACCTTTATACAAGAATAGTATTGCATTACAAAGCTACCTTGGCAGATGAACCCTCCAGATATTTGATACCTCTGAAAAAACAAAGCAAATAAAAGGTGTCAATAAATGGTACACTGGAACGAGCTTTATACGCTACAGATAATATAGCCACGCACTCCACAAGCAGATGGTTTGCAGAGAGTCAAGTTGAATCTCTTGCGTCCCAAAGCCAGATTTGGTGTAACTATGACGGATTCTGTTTCTGGTCTTATTTTCTTGTTTTTGGTACAGAGATACAGTTCCCAAAGTACAAAGCTAGCTGACCCGCTGCTTTAGTAGTGGGCTGCTTATCAGGTGAAGAATCTGCCAACATGTACCAATATCATTGAGTATCATTGGGCCCGTTGTAGTATACTATATCACATTTATTTACAATATTATGATGTTGTATATGTCTGTAGGAATACGACAGTTCCACTTAAACATCTGACTCTCTGCTATTTCTACTGTCCATCACCTAATTTCTTCCATAAAACATTTATTCTAACATTATTACATTACATTTTAGAACACTTTCACCATTGCCTAGATCTCTGATATCCTCACCTTGTATACATTGTGATTGCACCATCATAGTCACCCAATCCATACAAATAATTTCCCTTCATTCTCTTTTTATCCCTGAAAAAAGGAGGAAATTGAAACTCACTAAGATCCACTATCTAATATCTATATTGGAAGTATTGCACCCTAAAAATGCCAATAAAGATGTATTTCAAGAAAATCTGCTTATCTAACTGGCTTACTTATTGTTCTTAACTGATGCTCATCTTACTTACATATCATCATAATGTTGCCTTCTTCCACTGGCTTTTAAGAAATTTGATATGTTATGAAAGAGTAGGCCTACATTTATGATAAATATTATTGAACCAAAATACTTTCATCTGCAACATCAAATAAATATGCTACTGAGTGACAGTATGATAGTGTTGATGAACATCAATTTACAGAATTCATACAGAATTCAAAACAAGGGGGTTAACACCACTTCTATCCTTATTGATCAAGATTGTGCTCTTTTGCATTCACACAGTGCATGATTTGACAAAAACAGTGTCTCCTTGCCTTGTCACCTTGTGAGCCCAAGATACTTAACAACTTACACCATCTTACAGATAAATGAGGGAATGTTTCAACTCCCCTTCAAGCCAGCTGGTTGTTCATAACAGTTAGTATTGTTAATCATTTCACTACTGCTAATATACTAGTTAAAATAAAAAATTAGCTGATTTGTTCAGACCATCAAACCTACCCAATTTCAATTCTTTCTTCATCTGCAAGTGATGCAATATCCTTGCCCTCCTTGATAGACAAGATTTCAACTTCATATTCAATATTAGCATTTTCTGGTATTGGCGGATCGAAATCAGGCCTGCATAATAAAGATAGTATAACAATATGTACCAAGCTATGGCAGCAATTTGAAATTACAAATTCATAGACTTTTGCTAATCCAGAGAATATGTGAAGGTGTAACTACTGTATTACATTTCTGCTATGAAAAATGAGTTTGCATCACAGATAGCCAACTTCAAAAACAGGTGCAACTGTTGTTTTTTAATAACTGTTTTATAATATAATAGGAAGAGATAGGTCTGCATTTCATTTAGCTTTTCTGAAATGCATTTACATAAGCATGAGCAAGAGAACGCTTGTTTTGTAGGGAACAAATTTGTTTTTTCGCTGGGCCTTTCGGTTAATCCAAATAGAGATTGTGGATGCTGGTTGGTTCAAAGCCACTGTACTAATCAGACGGTCCAGATTCTGATGAGCTTTGCTTTTTGACGACTGGAAGGGCATCCGCTCTTAAAGTGCTCTATGATTCAGCAACAGTCACATCCATGTGGGCACTGCCCTAGCCCCTGTTAAAGAGGAGTACAAGGCTTAAAACCGATTCAAAAATAATAGCTGTGGCTACAACATATTTTCTTTGTTTTCCTATTCTATTTTGAAATGCGTTCGATAGAAGTTGGGGGGAAGCCTTCAAATGCACATAAGATATCACTGTTTACAATGAAATTTTGACATTTGTGCCGCAAAGAAACTAAAACCTTTATACAAGAATAGTATTGCATTACAAAGCTACCTTGGCAGATGAACCCTCCAGATATTTGATACCTCTGAAAAAACAAAGCAAATAAAAGGTGTCAATAAATGGTACACTGGAACGAGCTTTATACGCTACAGATAATATAGCCACGCACTCCACAAGCAGATGGTTTGCAGAGAGTCAAGTTGAATCTCTTGCGTCCCAAAGCCAGATTTGGTGTAACTATGACGGATTCTGTTTCTGGTCTTATTTTCTTGTTTTTGGTACAGAGATACAGTTCCCAAAGTACAAAGCTAGCTGACCCGCTGCTTTAGTAGTGGGCTGCTTATCAGGTGAAGAATCTGCCAACATGTACCAATATCATTGAGTATCATTGGGCCCGTTGTAGTATACTATATCACATTTATTTACAATATTATGATGTTGTATATGTCTGTAGGAATACGACAGTTCCACTTAAACATCTGACTCTCTGCTATTTCTACTGTCCATCACCTAATTTCTTCCATAAAACATTTATTCTAACATTATTACATTACATTTTAGAACACTTTCACCATTGCCTAGATCTCTGATATCCTCACCTTGTATACATTGTGATTGCACCATCATAGTCACCCAATCCATACAAATAATTTCCCTTCATTCTCTTTTTATCCCTGAAAAAAGGAGGAAATTGAAACTCACTAAGATCCACTATCTAATATCTATATTGGAAGTATTGCACCCTAAAAATGCCAATAAAGATGTATTTCAAGAAAATCTGCTTATCTAACTGGCTTACTTATTGTTCTTAACTGATGCTCATCTTACTTACATATCATCATAATGTTGCCTTCTTCCACTGGCTTTTAAGAAATTTGATATGTTATGAAAGAGTAGGCCTACATTTATGATAAATATTATTGAACCAAAATACTTTCATCTGCAACATCAAATAAATATGCTACTGAGTGACAGTATGATAGTGTTGATGAACATCAATTTACAGAATTCATACAGAATTCAAAACAAGGGGGTTAACACCACTTCTATCCTTATTGATCAAGATTGTGCTCTTTTGCATTCACACAGTGCATGATTTGACAAAAACAGTGTCTCCTTGCCTTGTCACCTTGTGAGCCCAAGATACTTAACAACTTACACCATCTTACAGATAAATGAGGGAATGTTTCAACTCCCCTTCAAGCCAGCTGGTTGTTCATAACAGTTAGTATTGTTAATCATTTCACTACTGCTAATATACTAGTTAAAATAAAAAATTAGCTGATTTGTTCAGACCATCAAACCTACCCAATTTCAATTCTTTCTTCATCTGCAAGTGATGCAATATCCTTGCCCTCCTTGATAGACAAGATTTCAACTTCATATTCAATATTAGCATTTTCTGGTATTGGCGGATCGAAATCAGGCCTGCATAATAAAGATAGTATAACAATATGTACCAAGCTATGGCAGCAATTTGAAATTACAAATTCATAGACTTTTGCTAATCCAGAGAATATGTGAAGGTGTAACTACTGTATTACATTTCTGCTATGAAAAATGAGTTTGCATCACAGATAGCCAACTTCAAAAACAGGTGCAACTGTTGTTTTTTAATAACTGTTTTATAATATAATAGGAAGAGATAGGTCTGCATTTCATTTAGCTTTTCTGAAATGCATTTACATAAGCATGAGCAAGAGAACGCTTGTTTTGTAGGGAACAAATTTGTTTTTCGCTGGGCCTTTTTGGTTAATTCAAACAGAGATTGTGGATGCTGGTTGGTTCAAAGCCACTGTACTAATCGCACGGTTCAGATTCTGATGAGCTTTTCACCAATAGACGTGGCTACAATATGTTTTATTTGTTGTCCTTTTCTATTTTCTTCTTTTCTAATAACAAAGTAAAGAAGATGGAGCATGAGAAGAGCACAATTTCGGCCATAAATGTTACTTACTCCAAGCTCATTGAGCATGCTCCCTTAAAAGTATATAAGCTAAATACCCACTATAAGACAGTAGTGCTCATCCAAGTCTATATTAGATATATAATTTCCTATTTTTCAAGTGCTATTGGTTTCCTTTGTTACACTGTAAAATCATATGGGACATATATTCATAGGTGATGATGAATAGCATTCAAGTACCATCCACATGCAATTTAAAGAGCGAAGATTGACTTGATCTTCTCTTCATGTGTCTCATTGGCAAATCCAAATTTGTTCCATGCTGTCAAATCCAAACATACCTTCCAAATTTTCCATATGCATATTTGGAGTTAGCTTTCACCAGTGCCTTTTCACCATTTTCCATCAATGACACTGCTAACTCCAATGCTATACGTGTAAAAGAAAAAACACAAGAATTTAAATGTTAAAAGTGTGATCTATAAAAGAAGTAGTAATTACTGCAGTTTAAATATGATCATTCACTACTATGCAAGATTTACAGGGCTTGAAGAAAGTTTGATTTAACTCAAAATTAGCAGATTCTCATAGTTTCAAGGGCAGTATTTGAATGTGTTACGGAAATATTGGATTCTAAGAAACGTTGAGCACCATTTTATTTCAACAATTATTAAATTGAATCCTTGAAGAAACAGACCATCATTTGCAATATCCAATCTCTTAATTCAACTATTGGCAGGTCATATAGGGAGAGGGGACTTTAAGCCATGGGCACTTCACCTATTGATGAGTAGGAACATTAAAGGCTGCTACTTAATTACTGCTACTTCTACTAATAAGCAAAAGTATCAGCAATTGAAACAAAGACTTTTGCAGAACATTCTTTTGTTCATTTAAGAGGATTTTTATTAAATTTCATTTCAAAAGGGCAAAGATTTACAGCCTTGGTGATAAGTTATTACAAGCTTTGAAAATCTATGCTGTCAGTGGTCATAGAGAAGAATTACTAACTAAAGACACAATTGCTAATATAGAAATGGGGAAAACTCTCGACACTAAAAAAACCCATGTTCAGAAAATCAGCACCTCATACTACTGTGTGGCATTGCAGGCCACCTTGCTGAAAATGAGAACAACATAAACATTCTGTTTTAAATTACATTGAGGTACCCATTAACTGGCACTTATTACCCTACAATAATTGTTAACCATCACAAATTGTTGTACTATAATGTAATGGATTCAATACCATTTTGTCAGAAGAGTTGCTTCAACAGGTTTCAAAATATTCTAATCACTGGCAGAGTTACATGAAGATAGCAATGCCAAAATTGATGATGCAATACCAATATTTAAGGTGATGGGATAAATCTTATAGCCCCAAATACAGAACTAGGAGTGTTGGAAACAATAAACACAATATACACAGGAAATTGTAAAAGTATTTACTGCATGCTGCTCTAGGTTGTGGCTCATTACTCCATGCATTTTAAATGTCCTTAAACCTCTACAAGTCCTGGCAGCAACTGCTGGCATTATCAGAGTTATCACTTTTGATATTAAGAAGATAAAACCCTTGCCTTTTTGGCAATATCAACTCAGAACAAATACTTCGCTGATGAAATGAATTCTGCAAACATTGCCAATAAATTTGTTTTGACAATAGTATCCTCTTAAGCACAAATAGAAGTGGGGCATTGGGTCAAGTGTCCCCATCCCCTTGCCCCCTAAATAAGTGTCTACATGCACATTGGTGTGGTTTTGTTTTATAAAAGCAATTTACAATTATGTAGTCTTTGTTTCTTTTGATATGTAACTTGGTCTTGTTTCAAATATATAGAAAATCATTTTTGATAGTTTGTTTTGAAATAGATTAATACTTAACTAATCCAGGTCACACCTAACTCTGGTGCCCACACCCAAATATTTTGTCAAATTTATAAATTTGGTGGTAAAGGCTCTGATTGGAAAATGAAGTTGTTTGAGAGATCAGTAACTGTTGTTCCCTATTGAGTTGTAATTTTATGATTGAAAAGGTATTTTGATAAACACACAATAGAAACAAACAGGTAGGAAATTCTGACCTAATGAGTATAGGCCTACTGTCAATATATGAACTCAGAGAGCTCATTCAAAATGGCCCTTTCAACTTAAATATTGTTCTTTGATTTTTCAACATTAAAACTTTGAAATGGTACATTTAAATGCATTGGAGGATTATAGGCTACCAACCTCTGCCTCAAATGTAAATCCAATGAAATAGAAAATGACAGGGTAAAGTACAAAATTTATAAAAATCTTAACAGTAAAACACCAGAAAGCAGTTTGTAGTCAAGCATTGTAATCTACAGATCACTATATATGTAATGTACAAACCAGGGCCAGATTAAGCTGGTGGGAGGCCTGGGGCCCACTTGAAAGGGGGAGCAATCCAATCCCTCCTGTTGCATATACCATAGAATATTAATAGAGCAATTTTCGGTAGAAAATATTGAATGGGGCAATGTTTCCAATTGTAATATAATTCAGGAGTTTATTTACACAGACTATTAATTAATTTTGCATAAATTGTATATTATAACTAAGAGGTAAATATGCTTAATTCCAGAGTATTAATTCAGTCACAACCATTACAGCCCCCGTACTTTTAGTGAAATTTGTCTAGGAAAGTCATTTATGATGTCACTGAAGTCCAACTCATGCATTATTTCAAACTCAATGCTCATGATAACCAGATTGACAAGTATTTTGTGTTTCACCAATGATCATAATCTGATGTTAATTAATATGAGTTTTGAGAAGCACTCCCCGTTGCAGTTCAATAACATCAAAATAAGGTATTTCCATAGAGCTACCTCAATGCTTGGAAATGTGTCATTGACACCTTTAATATCTATGATAAACCCATACAGGAAAAATTTGCTGCTAACCTTCAGGCTTGTAACCTGTGCAGATAATGGCACATGTTACAAGCTGACTCAATTCATCTGGATCCAAGTTATCTGGATCCAAACCTTGTCTGAAGGCAGTTCTTCCAGATAATTAAAAAGGCTGAGTTGGCCTAATATATTTTAAAATTCTTATACATGTGGGTCAGGAGAAACTATAAACTGATCAGTAACAGCCAAGAGACTTTCCATTCTGTATTTTTCTGCTGGATTATGATGCCCAAAACTGTGAATAATGCTTGGAGCTTGGTGTCTGCAGGCAATGTTGCTTACTTTTTGGGGCATTTCAGTGCAGACATTGTGTAATTGTAATTTTTACAACAATGAAAAAGGACTAGGAGACCCATAAAAAAGGTAGGAAACTAGTTGCCCAAACTTCAGTAGATATACCTAATTCGTGCTTTCCCTTACAGAGTAAACACTTTTAAATCAAACAACTCTATGTACTTATATATGTGGCAGTACTGACTGGTTACTTCACATGTGTAAAGCTTGGTTACAGCTTATGCAAGGACATCTTCTATTACAGTGTTTGCATACTTAGATCCTTGTTTGGACAATCTGTACACTATTTATTTATGTATTAACTTAATCAATCAGTTACACTACCTGTTGTCTATTTTATTTTATTCCCCTGGTGATTATAACTTACTTACCAACAATAGTATCTTCATCTCCAAGCATGAACTTAAGCTCATCATGGCAATCCACTGAGCTTCCATCTTCTAACTTTCCTTTCACTCGCAATGTAACTTCTTGCCCATTAACTGGTCTTGTTTCTCTGCCGTTTCCTTGAACCAAAACCTTGAATATGGAGGAGCATTGTAGTCTTTATAAGAAGTGTCAAGCATGAACGTAACTTACTCTTAAGTTCGAAATAATTGTCCTCCCTCCCCCTCCCAAATTGACAATTTTTTAAAATTTTTTAACCCACAAATTACTTAGACCAGCCCACTCTTTTACTAATATTGAGAAAATGTTTGACTACTTTTCTTCAAATTTCAATTTTACATCACAAGAACTTCACCTACCTTGTCTTTATGCTACTATATGGCTTATTAGTGAGGATTTTGTAGATGAATGCTGATACAACTTCAGTATGTTCAAGTCTTTGAGAGAAACTACCACCCAGGAAATTCTTATTCCGGGCCCCCTTTTATTAATTTCAGGAAATTCCAGCCCCCCTCCCCCAATTCTATTCGAAACCTGAGAGTACAACCGTAACTGATAACAGTTAAAGAGTAATGCCACAAAAACAGGGATGTGATAAAATAAAAGAGAAATGCCTTTTGTTAAACAATTAAGTAGCCTAGCCCTACCCAGTCATAGATAAACTAGTAGACTTATATAAAATTAGTAGGAGGAAATAAAAGTTTGGAATAAATCTTGCCAAATATGGCGAACTTTTTCACATGAAATTGGCTGGGAAACAGGCACTTTTAGCTCCCAAAATGGCAAGTACATGGCCTACTAGGATTTTCTTTATAATCGCTTACTAACTGTGTATATGCATAGCTAGTATCTCCATAATCCTGTAATAACTACTCTTTTGTGCTACGCTATGATTCAGAGAAAATTGAAATTAAATCTGCCAGACTTAACTCCATGTCCCTTTTATGTAACATTCATAACACCTGCAATTACTGTTCTGGTGAAATACTAAGATACAATTTTATTCCATTTCTCTGCCCATCATAGAGACTAGGATCTAAAGTAGTTCCTCCCACAAGATTGATTTCCTGGGGTTACAACGTTTGCTGTGGCATTAGTTTGAAAGGCTCAGTTTTCCTCTGAATGTAATGTACATCAAACGGAATTGCTCAAAACATCTGTTAACACTGTGTAAAACCAGGTGACAAGAAGCTGTCAGGCTCAAAAAATTTCGTTACTAAGCAGGAGCCAAAGGAGGTGGACCAAAAATTTAATTACTAAATTTATCCAAGTATAATAGTATGACCAAAAGTAGCCTCTTAGACCTCTTCAATTACCTTTAAAGCATTTTGACCCACCCCTAATATAATAAATTGTTGACTACTCCTTCTGGAATCTGTTGAGGTCTGTTAGCAGCAATATAGAATTGGGTGAAATATTGTGCCACCATCTAAGAAGGCTCATACAGACTTCTGGATGGGTAGACAAACTAAACACATCAAGCACCATCCCAGTTCCATGTCTTCCCTTGCTGTTGCCATGAAGATTTGCCTCAAGTAACCTGGCTTGTTAACTTTGTTAAAGTCATCTTCAAACAAAGAGTATAAAAACAATAACTACATTGTTTCAAAATGAGTTCGGAAAGTCTTTCTTACGACTGGTAATGCGGTAAAAATTGTCAATGATGAGATGACTTGTGATGCATGTCAGTTATGGCCAATTACTGTGATTTTACCAAACAATTGTTTACCTGTTGCATGGAAATGAACACCCTGTATGAATGCTTTAATTTAGGAATAGGAAAAGCTCAAGAGAATATCATCAGGCAAGATATCACTTTGTATGATATATATTCCTAAATATTTTACCAACACCACTTAATGAGAGTGGTTCAAAATGTATTAAACAGTCTCATCAGAAACATTTTGGCAAAATGCTGTGCTTCATGGGTGGCATCTTGTTCATCATAAGTTAAAGAGCCATGAGTGCACGTTGTATTACAATTATACCTGTGAGTGGTGCTTAGTGTGTTAAATAATGGGGGTATAAGATAATACAACTTGAACTATATATATGACAACATTCCAATTGTAGAAAGAATTAATGTGATATATCAAATTCCCTTTTTTTGATGGGGTTGAGTAATTCAGCTTCAATTTCATTTGGTAGAATTTTATATGTTAAAGTGGGGTAATATGTTTTAATATATATATTGAAAAACTTTACCATGTTGTAAATCATAAGTTGTGAGGCATATCAGTTAAACAAGTTTTATTATAAACAAAGTAATTGAAACTTATCACCTTCACCATATCAACTATCTCCATAATTATATCTAAAATATGTTGCTTGCCATCTGAATTTAAGTTCATATGGCTTGCTTAACATTACAAAGTATAATATTACTGATACAATAATTGTAATTAGGTCATGCATGAATCAACATAATCCTCATATCAATGTATATCAATGTGGCACTTCGTACCCCGCTGATAGTGGACTGAATGAATGGTACAATGATAAACACTTCTAAGAGTATTAACAACCATTTGCAAAGTCAATATTCAATACTTCCATACTCACTACAATGACCAAGTACTCAAACCTAGAAATTCCAAATGGACGACCTAGAACCTCAGCAACTTGATTTACGCTTCATGTCAGTTGCTCATACATGGTCAATGAGATCGCCCTATTCGTCTCACTCAGCAATAACACACCTCAACAATACAAGGCCTTATAAGTTACCTTCTTCTGCAGGAGGCCATTTCCAAGGATATCAAGCCACTCTTCTACATTTTCTCTCGTCGTTGCTTTGGGACTTTCCTTTTGTACTTTGGCAGTCGTTGTATCTTCCAGCACATCTGATTTAGAATCGCATTGTGAATCGTCTGCACTTTCATTGATTGATGGGATTTCAGTAAGATCCTCACTGGCCCGCTCACTGCTCGCGGCAGCAAGGACACTTTCGTCTGTGGCAACTATTTGTTCTGGGGTAGATGAAAGGTCTTCGCTAACATTTTTTGTTGAAATACTTTTATCTACGCTCTCAAGTTCAACTATACTTGGTCTAACAGTATCTATCGTAACAGTATCTGTCTCAGGTTTAGAACTTTGAATTTCCTCCACATTTACAGTATTATTTGCTGCTGCTTCTACATCCCCACTGCTATTTATTGCTGCTCCTTCAGCACCAACAAAGATAAAGCTTTCAGAGTTACTTTCGGTTCGTTCATCGTTATCTGCGGTCTCACTTGGCATAGGCTTACTCATACTATCTGTGCTTCCAGAGTCTATATCGATTTTATCGTCTTCGTTTAATTTACTCTCCGCTGCGGAAGGAATCGCATTCTCCAAGGTTATATCCTGCTTTGTTGATTCTGTTTCTGAAGAGGGTGTAAACAATACCTCTTCTTCTACTAATGGCGTTTTCTCTTCTATGAAATTCTGTATTTCGTTTTTCTCTTGTTCTAAGATCACTGGCGATGTTTGATCTTCCACTGACTCTACGACGGAAGGACAGGTCACAATTAATGCAGGTGGCTGCTTCCCACCTCCTGCAATTTCATCTTGTATAACACTTTCTTTTTGGCCATCTAATACACTATCTTGCACCTCCTGGTCTTCAAGCTCAGTGTGGGATACCTCTCCATTTGTTGCGACGTCCATTTCTTGGAAGACGCTTAGATTTTGTAGTTACTTACACAAAACTGACCTCACACAACATTTGCTGCAAAAGCTCTGGGAATATTCCACAACTTTTTGTTTACTTAATGCTGCTTCGAATATTACTACACCAGTGTTGAAATATGGTGCCCTGTGGTACACTTGGAACCTGTTATAACTAATACTTTTAATTGTTGGCAAGTGAGTGGTAAATTTACTCCAACAATTTTACTCTTGTCTGCATGCTCTGGATGGCCCCTCCAACATCTAAGAAACGTGTCTTGTAAATTTCAATCCCTCAAACCGATATGGATTTATAACAGCAACAACAAAAAGTGCTAAATGACCTGAATCTGAGAAACCACAGGAATCCACAACTTTGGAAATGTGAACCTCTTCTGTGGTAAATTGCAAGAATACAAAATCAGAAGCCCGTGGAACAAAGCTTTACCCGCAGAGGTACCATTGAGGACCTGGTCTCCATACAAAAAATCAACTCTCCAAATTTCTGTGTCAAATTTCAAGTATCTATAAACTTAAATTGAGCAGTTGCAACGTCAAGCCCCACCCAAAAATTCAAATACCACCTAAATTTCTAAGCCTGGCTGCGAGAACCCTGAGAAATAGCAAAAATTATGGTATCATTGATGTTCTTCGTTGGCATTACTTCCTTTTTGTTACCTTGAGTGTTTGATCCATTGATAATTATATCACTAGTTTTTATCTTGTCAAATAACAACACTTCATAGTACTGTATTTTCATCTTAAGAAAATATAATCTTTAAATAGCCGGAAGAAATACTAAGGAAATATGTTGATGCCATGCCTCTAATCAATCGCCAAGTCTTACTCAAATTATTACAATAGAAAGGGTGAAAGTTACGTTCTGCTCCAAACGATTCGGTATGTTATGGTATAGAAGAAGTAAGTTGGTCATTTGCAGAGCAACCCTTTTAGTACCTTAACTTTCTTTCTTTTCCGAAATTACCTTCTAAGGCACATAAACATTACTCAGATTTGTCTTACAACTTCTCAAAAGCTTAGCCGTAAATCTTGTTTATAGGAAGAGGCAAATGACAAGATAGATTTTTCAAAGGGTGAGTCGCCCCACGCAATCCGTAATTTCGCTGGGGTTTTTTTGTTGCCTTGACAGAATTCCTATTGTCATTGGCGAAATTTCTTACAGTTCCGGAAAGCGGTTTGACGTTAGGCAGTTTTGTTGCTTGGACAATTAAAGCTTGGAAGGGTGACAGCCCAAAGGGTAATGATCCTGCTTTATTCTGTTGATGGTCTTTAAAGTGGGCCTATTAAATTTTGAAGCAGTAATTGCCTACTCCGCCCCGCCCTCATCGGTTCCTATACTGTTGCCTCATGTCAACATTATTGCCTTCGACGTGCTCCGGTAGGGACATGGTAAAAAAAACAAATCTCTACAATAAGGCCTTCTACGGAAGCATGGCCTCGAGTTAGCCTTCTTACTTCTACAAAAGAATAAATGCAGAAGGACACAGAACAGCCATCTTAAAAGACATTGCCATCTCTAGGACTCACAATGGTGGTCTAATAAAGATAGTAAACCAAGTTAGAAAAATAGTCCTACCCAATGTTTCATACCAGCCCTCCCGATAAGCAATGGGCGCTAATAGTCTTGCTCCTTTCTAAATTTCATTTTTCATACGCATTAGTCCATTCTAGATTGCGTAGGTAAAGGCATCGGTTTCTAAACTTGTTAGCACAGTGCCCTCTTTGGTACATGGAGGTAAATACTCCATGGCCATCAGGTGTTTTTGATGAATAGCGTTGGTGACTGTATCCTGAAAGATTTTCCAACCAATCATCTTGAGATCGTTCAGCAATTCCTATATATATACTATTCAATATTTCCTTTAGCAGTCTTCTTTATTCTTACATACTTTCACGATTTCCTTCTTTAACTAAACTTCTGATGTGTTCTCTTTGCATGACATGTCGCATGAATACTGCTTGTCGTTTTTGAATATGGTTCATTAATGGAGTGCTTTCAAGTTGATTTTCTTTGCCAATCTTGGAATACGCATCATTAAAGACCAAATATCCTTATTGCTTCATTCCTCCTTCTTAATCTTTTTCATATTATCCTTAGTTTGGATCAATACAAAAGAATTAGGGCACGTAACACTGTAGAACTCTCCTCCTGGTGTTCAATAATCATGATTTAATTGATAGTAGCTGTCGATAATTTTCCGTACCTCTGGCGCTGATAGTCCGTATAACTCGCGGAAAAATAATTGATTGCGGCTGAGGTGTTTTTAATAGGGTGACACAGAATTACTTTGCGGTTTTTATAAAGTCAAATAGTATTTGAAATTAAAGCAAGGTTGATGTCTTGGACATACTTATCGTGAATCCGTCCAGTTACAGTTTCAGCCATTTTTGGAATATTTAAAAATGTGCATAATTTAACGATCACTCAGAGGCGTATGCACTCTTTTCAACAGTATGGAAATAACCTCAAACTGAAAACGGGGTATATTTTATGCTTGATTTACGTTCGCAGAGAGGTTACTGAAGCAAGGTTTAAATCAGACTTCTTCATGGACCAAGCCTTCACTCAAAGAGCTTACGTTCCTAATCTATTTGTTACAAGCATCTGAGAGGCTTCTAGGTGTAATTTGGAATTATTTGTATTTTTATTGTTTAGATACACTCAAGCTATTCAGCTACCAATAAAGGAAATTGCTTTTGTTTCAAAGCCAAGCTCAGGAAGCTTGCGAAAGTCGCTCATGGTTGATTGAATTTAAAAATATTCTAAAAGTTGAAGGTGCTACCACAAAGCGATCCCCGCAGCTACATCTCTGTTATAAGTCACTGCTAAGACGAATATAGCCTAGGACATACTGCCAAACAAGTTCCAAGTGGCTTTAAAAGGCTAAATCTTAAAGGCGACAGTATTGTTTACCTCTTGCCTTGAATCCTTTTATTCGTTGGTTAGTCCGAATCAAATGTTGGGAAAGTTCAACCAGTTGTTTTAATTTATACTTTGCACAAGAAGGATTTTACGTAATTTATGAAGTAGTTGTTAATTGATCGTTATGCCTATCATGTTATGTCATCAACGATGATCATGTGATGCTACTATTATATAATCTTATAACGTAACATTAGTCACCGGTTTCGTCTATCACGCATTTGTTTCCTCAGTTCATATGATATTACCCGGACGAATCAAACGCAGTATAATCCTGCCCTTTGTTTTTATCGCTCCTAGTAACACATATCAAGTTTACTAATTCAATAAACAGCTTTCTATCCTAATGCCAATCAGTGGATGTGCCAGGAACCACGGAGAACTAAAAAATATGACACTGGATAGTAATACATCTAATAGTGAAAGAGGGTATTTCTTTGTTACGCCCAGAAGCCTAGGTAATATTTTAGTACATTTTCACCCTCAAGATATAGTTTGGGCCAACATATTTTCCGGCCAGTTTCTGGCTCATGTAAATTATGAGAAGGGGGTAAACTTCATTAAACTTTGTGGATAGCGTTTGTAACTTGAGATACGGAGCAAAGACTCAATGATCCAACCTGCAAGGGCAAATACAGCACACTTTCACATTGAATTACTTGAAAGTTGACAATTGATGGCCATTGATAGAGCACGTACCGATGACTGTGAGCCATTTAGGAGAACGATATCAAGGACGATTCCCAGGGAAAATCCTTTCCCTTCTGGACAGAACGGACCCCATGGAATGGCCCCAATGCTTATCAGGGGGATGCACTGAGAGATTGCCATTCTGGAGGAACGTCATCGAGGCAAGAGCAAGAACAAAGAATAAAGTGGACTTTTGTATACACATGGGTAAAAATTATTTCTTCTAACGAGGTATTTTAACACACTATTGAGTCTAAACATAATGAAAAAGGATTTTCAAGTACAAATATATTGGCCAAATTCTATTCTAAGAAGCAGGTCCGTTGCAATGGGTGGACATGAGGGGGCAGTGCCCCCGAAAAGGAAAACTATGATAAAATAGTTCTCGTCCCTCTACTAGTGAACTTAGATATCAAGTAAATGAAGGCTTGTCATTATTTTGAGGCAATACGACGGTTCTGATCTGAATTCAAAGACCTTAAGATTATAAAATTTAAACACATTGCCAGATTGTTTGCATATATTCAGGTCCGTTTTCCCATCAATATTGAGCAAAAGTGAAAGTGAAGGTGTGAGGTCTAATTCTCCTCTCTAACTAGTTTATTAGATTATTTTAGGATGGTAATGACATATTAACCAAAAGCAAACCTAGTTTTTCTAGAGTGTGTGAACGAATACACTTTTATCATGACCAGGTTTTACGAGAACATGCTCAGGAGTTTCCAATTTTTACTGAAATATGTAATTTCTGTTTGGAATTTCTAAAGATGCTAACGTATACTCGTTTGTAACTTAGGAAAAAAATTCTGTCGTCTTTCCGAGCAGAAATTTATACAAATCTACAAGCTGTGTCTGACTCGAGAAGTAAAACAGAGGCATTTTCTAAATACATTCTAAGTATCATTCCTAAAAATTCATAAAATATGTACGAGAATGCAGACCCAAACAACTGTAAATTATTCATTTATCTGAACCGCTTATATCTCAAATCACAGTCACAATATGATGAGGATAGTTTTGAGAATAGCTATGCATTCAAATACGTAGTGTAGGCCTACATGGTTTTTGATTTGTATACTAATTAATTATGGAAGGCAATTAGAGTGAAATCAAACTAAGTTAATCACCTTTTAAATAACCTTGGACTTAGAAGCAATGAACATCCACGAACGGATTGCAGGCAGAAACTCTAAATATGTTGATTGGTAAGCAATTTTGCCCGGATGTTGTCTTTCTTTGGTTTATGTGTTGTACTTGATGGCACTAAAAGTGTCTCTTCATGTTTTCTAGTTCACTCATCTCCCTATGTGAAGGTATACCATTTTTAAAAAAAGATTGCCATATCATGCAAATTGTGTTTTAGTATTCATTCATTTTTTCTTAAGCTATGCCCTTTTAGCTACATTTTATCAGATTTCATGCTTTTGAATGATGTTCCCTTTTGTTAATTAACCCATAGATTTCTAACCCAAAACTCAACCCAAGGGTCCTCTTGTAAGTTTCCTTAATTTTCCCGCATATCCACATACGTAGGTCCCTTCTGGCTCCTGGCCGCTGATTTAAATAGTACCTGGTAGAATTAAGGGATTATTTGTCATCGTAAGAGAGTTAACACAAGTTGATTTCAACAAAGCCAGGTAATGATTTATGATTTTCGCCCCTGAGAAGACATGACGCATAATATATCACATATCACATCTACTCACCGTGAGTAACTCACTCATACAACAGAAATGATACTCTCGTGATTTTCTCATCATAAGAATGGTTGCAATCTTTGCTTCAAGACAACAACAAGCAACCTTCCTCACATCAACTCACGTCTTTGTATTCTTTGGTACCTAAAACCTTCCATATTTAGATTTTATAGCAAATGTGACTTACGGGAATTCCTGAGAATCAACTTTTCTTCAAAAGAAGTCGAGTGTTATTAACATTTCTTGTAAAAAGTTTAATTTATTGATCATTCTAATTTGATAAAATATTATGATGGTACTCAAAGAGCATTATTTTGAGTACATACAAATCTGGTACAGGAAATTGTGTTAATCATTTACACTACCATGTTCATGAAGCTCCAACCTAGGTAGTCAAGAAATCTTCATGAGTCTCTCCTCCTTCTTATTTTCACGTAAATTGTAAATGAGTGACTTAATGATATTATAGATATTAGTTTCATTGCTATCACTGTATGTTATGTGTCCAACAGTACACAATAGACCGTGGGCTTCAAAACGATTTATTACGTTGTTCATCATAGAGTTTCACAAGGAATATCTTATCTAAAAGTAATTTTCCTTTTATCAATTTCTTAAACTAATTTGAGTTGCCTTTTTCCCCGCAGTTTTTAGTTGTTACAGCGCTGTGCTGCTGAATTGATGTCCATGCTCTTTTTTCTCCCTAGCGGACTTTCGACCATCTTTGGAGGAATTAAAAAGTCTATACGTCTTAGAAAGGGGACCATGGACAGTGTTTAGCCTGACTTCAATTTAGCCTATTTCCAGTAACAATTTATAGTTGACCTGATGAAGTCTTTCAGAATAAGAAACGTTGTCAATGAAGTGTCTATATTGAGTGTTTCATAAACATTATTGCTATGAATTTTAAGGATACTTTGTCATTGTGCAATATGGGTGGCGTGTAATGGTCGAGCGACACAAACACAGGCTATTACAAAATATACTTTTAACGCTAAATCTATCAATCTATCATTTACGACGTCACTCCCGTAAGAATAAGGTATTAAAAAAACCAAAACCCATATAGAGTGAAATGAACTGATTACAATAATACAAATACAAATTGAACTGAACTGCACAAAACACAACTCAACCAGTGTTTTAGCATCATAGAAAAATAACCATATGATAATTCTTTTGCAAAAGAGAGCTGATGCAGTAGTACTACTAACAAACAAGTAGCTTATATCCGATAGCATTCCCTTTTTTCAAACGTGTTACAAAGGGTCACAGGACCACTTCAAAATTGCTACAAAATTAATGAGACACAGGGCCAAACAGAAGAAAGAAACCATTTGTGAATGAAGGTCCGGACTGTGACTCTCGCTAAATTGTGTCCTTACCAATTTGCTTTCCAGTAACAATACCGGTTTGTACCGAAGTTAAACCTTTGCTTTTTTTTTCTTCATGCATTACATTAAGCTGATTGTAGAAGTTAAGTAATCTATATGATATATTTTTAAAATATATCAAAATAAATAAATAAATAAGCATATGTATAGATATATATAAAGGCAACGAAGTACATGAAGTAAATATGGCAAGATTTATCTCTAACGGTTTCCCTCCTTCAAGGGATTTCTTCGGGAATTTTATATATATATATATATATATATATGTATATATTATATATATACACGTGGCTTAGATATATCGACGACATATTTATGGTGTGGAATCATGGGGAAGCCAAGCTCCTCCAGTTTATGTCTTGAAACAAACACCATAAGCGGCATCTTCACCCGTCATTCAAAATCAGGCGGTAATATCCGTTCCCATTTACCGAGAATTCGAAGGCTACGATTTTACATTTTCATGATTATGATGATTTTTTACTTCAGCGTCTTTATCATTCTTATGGTTCATTTCGACAACTGTCGTCTTATAGACGGGGTTTGAATCGTTCGATGATGTACGAATAAGTGCCTTGCGGCTCTCGTTTCTCGCCGCATCGTTTCGCTTTTTCGACGACGGCTTTCGCGAGCTCTTTCTACTAAATTTCACAATATAAATATCTCTTCCTCCTCTCCTCCTACCATCGATTTGATCTGAATCGTTGCTGAATTCAGCATCATCGTCCACAGAATATCGGCGAATTCTCGTAAAAATAATTAGTGCAATCAGTGCACCACAAATAAGAGTCATTATTCCTAAGGCGATGGATACCACTATTAGTGGCGTGCGATAGCTTACATGCTCGTATCTTTTACAGGCTTGACGTGGCACTGGTCCTATAAAGAACGAAGAGAACCGTCGTTAAGTAAACTGCAAAATAATAAATACGAGTAAGTGTTGGCATTAAAAAAATAGAAAGACACATTACGTTCCCGTTCCTATAAACAATTAACTACCCTAGATAGGAAGTAAACAGCTGCGATGGTCCTTGTACCGCTTGTGAGTTTTTTACCTATTTGCCATGGCGTTACATTCCGAAACCTACACATGTTTATACAGTTGCGATAAAATCAGCATTTTCAAGTATCTTTAGGTTGATCTGTGCTGAACTGTACAGAAACGTCAAAGTTCTCTTCTCGGTTACAAGGTGCATTCATTAACCATTCCTCAAAAACCTTACCCCTTTGACCACAATACGATCAGCAAATGAAATGAAGCACTGTAAAAACTTAAGGCAATAAATTACTATAACGTCATGTTCAGAACTGGTTTCAGTTTTTGAAATTACTGCTTCTTGCACACTGGAAATGACGAAAGTAGCAATTATGGATCCTGGGAAGGGAGAACATTAGAACATAGCACAGAATAGAGCCACTCATTGCCTGGAGCGCCCGACAATGAAGTAGTTTACACCAAAAGAAAGAAAAGAAGTTCAAACATCGCGGTCTTCAAAGGTATGCGACTATTAAGAGACTTCTAGCTTGATCAGCTCTTTCAAACTCGAACTTGTCAGGTTCCAGACACCATCAGATCAGTGCCTTCTGTCTTCGTCCATTTGCAGTTAATGCTACTAAGTCCAAAATAGTACTAAAAATCTGAAAGAGCAAATGAATTTCCAAAGATAACGAAGCCTTGAGAAATGGTCGGAATCTATCTATGGTGTAAAAGAATGAGACCACGGCATATAATATATATGGAAAGTTTCATGAAGAGAACATTACCATCCACTCGACGGCATGAAGTAAGGTATCTATTAGATGTAGAGTTGTGGGGTGACCCTTTAATAACAGTTGAAACAAATATAAGACTTAGGGCAATTGAAGTCACCTCGATATTCCACATTGGAAATACGTCTGGGGTCAGCGGATGAAAAAAACGAAATGGACAATTGGATCGTTCGGTAACACGAAGACAATCAGTCAATTTTATTGCGTCGGCAAAACAGTATCATAATGTCGCACTTCCTGCATCCCAGCTCGTGGCGTTGCACTCTTTAAAATAGTTGATCAGGACCCACACAATACCAACGACGTTGAGCGTTTCCCACATTTTAAATCGATTTTCGCGTATGTTGTACGAACCTTTGATGTCACAAAATTGTGCATGACAAACCAG